>JAJKFI010000009.1:2548741-2579674 GCA_029204185.1 Lerista edwardsae | reverse complement strand
CTCTCTCTCTCTCTCTCTCTCTCTCTCTCTCTCTCTCTCTCTCTCTCACTCACACACACACACACACACACACACACACACACTTTCTCAGGCAGTCTATGACAGCTAGAGAGCCTCAAAGCCAGCCTCAGTGTGAGGTGAACTGAGGCAGTAACTTCAGGTGGCAGAATAATAGAAATGTTGAGGCATCCTGCCATACTCTTGCCTGCTTGGTGATGCTGCCGTTGCTCCTAAGGAAGGAAAGGAGACACCCTAGAACAGTGGTTCCCTAGACCAATGGAACCCCACCAGGGCAACTGGAACCACTGCATATCCCTTTAAAGGGTATGGCAACAATAGTGATATTGACTCGGTGACAATGGTACTGTGGGGATTGTGCCAAGAAAAAGGGTGTTTTCTACTTACTGGGGATAGCTATGGCTCTCCAGAGGGTGCAGGCCCCCTGCGGGCCACCCTGCATCTCAGAATGCCTCCAAACTTCCAGTTTTTGTTGCAAACCTCTCCCCCCCCCCAGCAGTCCCCACAAGGACTAAGGGCACAATCCTAACCTGGAGTTAGGCCAGCAAAGTTTGGCCAGCACAAGGGCCACCATAAAGCATGTTTGGACAAATCTTGGAGTCAGGGAGGATGGCGCACGTCTGTATGCCGGCCTCTCTGACTCTGAGAGTGGTCCAAACATACTTTACAGCATCCCTTGTGCTGGTCAAACTCCAGGTTAGGCTTGCTCCCTTAGTGGTTCTCCAACCTTCATGTAAAGGTTGGAACTACTGCTCTAGACCAGCACTCTTCACTACCTCTTCCTTCCCTTACTTCTTTGCAAATTCATGAAAAGGAGGTGGTATGGTGGCTATTCACCTGCCTAGTGACCAGGTACAATGCATTGCTGCTTGTCTGGTCAATAGCAGCAGCAGCAGACGGAGGACAGGAGTAAGGCAGTGGAACTATTTGGCTGGACGAGCTTCTGCTGTCTGGATGAGCAGGTAGGACTCATCGCCGTATGCTAAGGGGGCAGCCACTGGGCTTGGAGACAAGGTCCCATTTGGTAGCCTGCTTCATGCACCAGAATGTCTTGGGCTCCCCTTGATGAGACTTTTTACCAGCTAACCCATGCTACTCTGTTACGGCCATGACATAGTGCGGGAGACCAATCAGGAGCTGTTTTGTTGTTGTCTTATTTAATTGTATTTTTTTATTTTTAATCTTTAATGTTTAATCCTAATTGCAAACCAAGCTGGGTGCACTCTGAGTCGAAAAGTGGAATTTAGGATCCCCTCCCAATCAGTATGCGTGGTGTAGGACAACCAGTGGCAAAGATGGACATGTATGTGATTTGCTTAGTGACAGAATTTATATCCTGCTTTTCCATTTACAAATGTTCGAGATTGTGAAAAGACCACAAAATAACAAAGAGACCATAGGATGACCATAAAAACAATCATCAAATAAAAGCATTACAAAACAAGAGCCAGAGAACAGTCAGCAGATAAAACCAGCCAATAATGGTAAACAAATGTAAAACCACATTTGTGCAGAGAACACTGCAAACTAGGCATATGTTTGGTGTAGAGCTGCCACCAAAAAAAAAGCATCCCTGTGTGGAATTCTCCCCCCACTCCACACTTACCCATGTTGTGATATCACCTTATTGAGTGTTTCCAGGCAGACACTAGCCATGACAACAGATAAATGTGAAGCTAGATCAGGGAAATACAGTAATGCTATCACAAGAAGGGTTAGGTGCACCTATGTGTTAGGAGAAAGAGTGAGAAAAAAGGAACACGACACAAGGTTGCCATTTTCAGCAGCAGCCATATGTCATGCATAATATCTAGTTTTCCCCTCTGCACAGCAAAGCTTAAAAATACATGAGCCATATATGTGGAACTGTACAGAGACCACAAAAAAAACCCTATAAATGTCAGAATTTACACACAAAAAGCAATTACCTGCTTTCCCTCAAACAATAACTTAAAGCGCTTTAATCTAGCGACAACCAAGAAAGACAATAATAATTTAAAATCTGGCAGAACCAATATTCTACCCGTTGAGCGATATTAACAAGCATGGTATATAGCACAAATTAAAAGTGCAGTTCCACTTCCTTGCAAACTATTATTGCAGACAAATAGCTCTATGGCAATATGAAAATATAAATTAATAATACAAGGGAGTCTGTAATGCCAGGGAATATTAATTATGACAACTGTGTCAGTGCTGGAAAATGAAGAATTGCTTGCTTTAGTACTGTGAGGAAACAGATAGTTTAGCATGCTGTACCTCAGGAAAGGAGATCAAGGAACAAAATCACCACAGTAACCATAGGATTGCTGGGTAATGGTCGCCCCCAATACATTTGAACCAAGAAATGAATCATAAAGGGGACAGAAATTTCTTCTACCTGGAAAAAGTAAAGGATGTGCTGTATTCCACCATTACTTACAATTCTGTCTGTGGGACTCCTGGGAAATTAAATACTGATAGGCAGCAAAAGCTTTCTTTTCAACAGCCCACCTTCATTCCTTAAAGAGGTGCTAAAGGGAGGAAGCAACAAGCATCTGGTATAGATTAAAATCTAGTTTGTGCCCATTAGGCTGTTTAGAAATTGTCAACCTGTGATAGGATGACCTCTAAAAACTAGCAGGATGTGAACATTCAAAAGATCAGCTGTACTTTCATGCTGTGGTATTAGGAAGCTACCATTTATTTCCATTCCAGTTCTTTCAAGATAGGGGTTTTCTTGTTTTTAAATCACAATGTTGACTGAAAATGTCACACAATTACATTCCAACTCTGAATAAACACTATGAAGAAAGATCTGGCAGACAGGAGGGAAACCAGAAACTAAATAACCCTAGAACTGACTATATTCTGCCTGCACTTCTACACATATAGAGAAACAATAGCTAGCAAACAGAATGTACAACAGGAAGTAGGTTGTTGGGAGTTCAGAGCTTTTCACAAGTGAAGAGTCTGGGTGAAAATCCGAGATTCCAAGAGCAGAAAACTCTGGCGTTCAAGTGACGCATGCACCTGTGCCCAATCCTAACTTCAGTAACACCACAGGCTATGGAAGGCACCACACACCACAACTTGCACAGTTGCCCATGTCCAAAATTGGAAGCAACCGAGGGCACAATCCTAACCAACTATCCAGCACTGGGGTAAAGGCACAGGTGAAGGAACAAACATTCCCTTACTTTGAGGAGGCCTCTATGACTACTACTTCACTATAGGATGCAGCACATGCCCAATTGACAGCTAGGTCAGTGCTGGAAAGTTGGTTAGGATTGTGCCCTGGTGCTCACCCAGCCACAAGATTGGGAGCAAAGACTAGGTCCCTGAACATTATAAGTATGGAATGCAAGAAAAGTACCCAAAGAAGCCATATCAGGTTTTTGCTTTATTTTCCCCTCGACTTTTAACATCCTTGCCAACCTTTGTTGCCCCCCTTTTCTCCTATGGCAAGTTTATCAGTGCTTTGTTTTTAGTCCTTGCAACTTTTCCCTCCATTGTTCTGATGGTTCAGTCTTTTGATAAACCTCTTTCACTTTTATTATCTTAGTTCACTTAGAAGGGAGTCTGTTGTCTAGTGCACCACACTGCCTATGTTCTGCCACTGGTTAGTTTTAGGGGACCCCCTGGATTTAGGGGCTATCTATTAATAAAGAAGGGAGTCTTTCCCAAGGCAGCCTCCTTCTCTTTGGCTCCCTAATTTTGAATGGTGGCAGCAAATATTGTCATTCCTAGTCCAGGATTTCTCAACCTGTGGGTCACAAACCATTTGGTTGTTGCAACTTGATGTCCAGTGGGTTCTGCGTTGAGCCGTCCCACCTGCCCTTGCATCTGGTTGGCTCCAAATTGGAGTCTTCCAGATCCAACTGGAGACCGCACCAGGTTTTCACAGGCCTCCAGAAGCAGCCAAAAGGTCACTTTTGATTTAATGCCAGGTTCGTGAAAGTGACTTCCAGTTGCTTCCAGAGGCCTGCAGAGGCCCAGCACCACAGGAGGAAGTGAGTCTCAATGCCCTCCACTGCAGAACAGGTGAGTCGCAGCAGAGAGAGCAAGAACCCCTGCCCTAGTCCAATCGCAGTCTATCCAGTACAGAGGGTGAAGCAGAGAAGTGGGTGTCGTTGCTGACCACTAGATGAAAGACCCAATTTGCCCTCCGCCTTCCTTTGCACTTGTAATGAATTTCCTCAGTCCTGTTAGTTCACCTTGAAAAACAGTAATTGGAACAAGTATTGGCAACCCCCCCAGAAAGTGCCACTTGGCTGCAAACTCATTAATAGGGAGGCACCCTGGGATGAAAACACAATGACCTCGATTGTTCCAAAAGGAGCAATTTATCCTTCTAGGAAGGCTTATCATACAGAGCAATTGGGTGTATGCTAAAAACAATGACTCTGCTTTATGTAGTACAAGCTATTTGTGCATGTTGTATGTTTTGAAACATCAACAATTGGAAAAGACTAATGAAGCTTATGGTCTATATAGGGTGTCCATATACAAGTCTAAAGATAAGAAAACTATCAATATTCAAAATAGAGGCTAACAGCAATGCATAAAGTGCTGATGCCAGAAGAAACACTGGAGGGGTAAAGAACGGTAAAAATAGATTATGGGACAGGACCAAATATCTCCCACAATAGAATATTTCCAAAGAGAATCATGTGTATCATCTACATTAAAGAAAGTCCTGCAGCTAGTACACACACTTCATGCTGTGTGGGATATAATAAGCAGTGAGGTGGCCAAGTTTGCAGATGACACAAAAATTTTCCAGGTGGTGAAAACCAGAAAGGATTGTGAAGAGCTCCAGAAGGATCTCTCCAAGTTGGGGGAATGGGCAGCCAAATGGCAGATGTGTTTCAACACAGACAAATGTAAAGTGATGCACATTGGGGCAAAAAACCAAAACTTCACCTATAGGCTAATGGGTTCTGAGCTGTCTGTGACAGCTCAGGAGAGAGATCTTGGGGTGCTGGTGGACAATTCAATGAAGGTATCGACCCAGTGTGTGGCAGCAATTAAGAAGGCCAATTCCATGCTTGGGGTCATTAAAAAGGGGGTTGAGAATAAAACAGCCAATATTATCATGCCATTGTACAAATCGATGGTAAGGCTGCACCTGGAATATTGTGTCCAGTTCGGGTTGCTGCATCTCAAAAAGGACATAGTGGAGCTGGAAAAGGTGCAGAACAGAGCGACAAAAATGATTACGGGGCTGGGGCACCTCCCTTATGAAGAAAGACTGCAGCGTTTGGGGCTCTTCAGTCTAGAAAAAAGGCGCCTGAGGGGGGACATGATTGAGACATACAAAATTATGCATGGAAGGGATAGAGTCGATAGAGGGATGTTCTTTTCCCTCTCTCAAAACACCAGAACCAGGGGACATCCGCTAAAACTGAGGGTTGGGAGAGTTAAAACAGATAAAAGGAAGTACTTTTTTACCCAGCGGGTAGTTAATCTGTGGAACTCTTTGCCACAGGAGGTGGTGATGGCATCTGGTCTTGATGCCTTTAAGAGGGGATTGGACGGATTTCTGGAGGAAAGGTCCATCGTGGGCTGTAGGCCATGATGGATTGTGCAACCTCCTTACAAAGGTGGTGGGCTACTGGTACCGGGTGCAGGGGAGTGGCAACAGGATGCAAGCATCTTGTTGTCTCACGCCTCCCTGGGGCACCTAGTGGGCCGCTGTGAGATACAGGAAGCTGGACTAGATGGGCCTTTGGCCTGATCCAGCAGGGCTCTTCTTATGTTCTTATGCTAAAACACACATGCTAGTACACAGCTAGTACACACACTTTATCTGTGATCTATGTGCTGAACCCTCTGTTTGGAGCATATGGACTGGCAAATCTGTGAGCAAGTCTGTAGCTCCACATAATACATGTAAATAATACTAATAATAATAATACCAGTATTTATATACCACCTTACTTGTCATTGGATTACATTTCATTGGATTGTCCATTTAGCCCACAATTGCCCCCCCCCCAAGCAATCGGCAGTGACATCATCACATCGCAGCAGGCGCAACTGGCCCTGGAAACGCCTGCCACTCATCCTGGTTTGCAGGGGGGGGGCACAGGGGATGAGGGCCCCATGAAAAACAGTCACGTCAGGCCCGCAGGCACCTAAGGCCATCCCTAACTACAGCCCTATAAGGTAAGCAAGGGTGCAATCTCAAACCCATTTTCCTGGGAATATGTCCCATTGAACTCATTGGAACTTATTTCAGAGTAGACATGCATAGGATTGTGCTGTAAAGAACTGTTATCCCCATCTTGCAGCTAGGGAGTTTAGGCAATGTGGCTTGCCTAAGGCCACCTAAGGAAGAGCCATAATTTGAACCTGGAACTCCTAATATGTAGCTCACTCACTTACCCACAACACTACACCAGCTCCTGTCATATGATGCTCTCATTTGATGCTTTTCAGTTTTGGGGCTGGATGGGCCTGTGATACCCAGACAGCATACATGGAGTTCAAATCCAGCCAACTCTGAAGTAACTAGATCACTGCAAGAGGCACCTTACCTAAAATGTTTGCCAGCTCTTGTATTATTAAATGGCTATATACTGTAGTAGTCTAGATGCTGGCATTGAGTATTTATTCATTTTCATGGGTTTTTGAAAAAGTGCAGAAAAGACTGTGGTGATAAACAGAGCTGTCAGTGCCACAATCCAATCTGAGTTTGGAATGCATATTGCGGTGGGGGGGAGGGGAACAAAGACTACAGGAAACATTGGAAAGAATTGTGGCTGCTTAATTGTCTGATAGCAGCTGTAGACCCGACTGAAAGTGTTATGACTGCAGCAAGGAGCAGGAACAAAGGCAAACATTCCCTCCCTGGTGGAATATGCCAAGTTCGCTCATTTGATGCTTGAATACAATTTAATATGCCGGTGTCGAACATTTTTGTTGTGCCAAGCTTTTGCTAGGTTTAGAAGCGGCGGTTCTCGTTGACATATGCCGCTGCTGCATTTTTAATAAGGATTTTCATTTGATTATGCGTGCACGCGCTCGCGCACGTGTTTGTCATTTAGGTGTTACTTTCCATTATTTAATTCTAAAAGCAGCTCTCTGACAGTGCAATCCTGGATTGCACTTGGGCCAGCACAAGTCTCCTGTGCTGGCCCAAGTGAGTTGCAAGCATGCCATAAAGTGCGTTTGCAACGACTCAGGAGGAGACTGAGCCAGCGCCCTGACACATAATAAGTCCACTTACTCTGAAAGCGCAATCCAAGAAGCACCCTTGGGCAGATGTAAACCCTGCGTTGGCCCTGCTCATGCAGTGCTGGTGCAACAGAGCTGTCCCAGGCCACCAGGCCAGCGCTGCATCTGCTGTGCCACTCCTGCGCCAGCCAAATTCAGATGGGGCAGGAGCTGTTCCAGGCGGCACAAGGGAGGGCAGGAGGGCATTTCTGGGTGGGGGTGGGCAGGCAGGGAGAAGTGCCAGACCGGGGAGGGCGGTGGAGCTGCATCCAAGCTCCCGTCCTCAGGCCGCGTGGCCCTGATTTAGGCCGCATGGCGTCCTCGGCGCTGCACCTTCTAAGTAGCAGGTGCAGTTCCGAAGAGCCCATTGGGGAGGCTAGCGCCTTGCCCCATGGAGGCTCCAGCCTGCTCCCAAGCTGCCCACCAGCCTGCCTGTTCCAGTGCAGCTTAGGATGGCATCCTCAGTTGCACCACAGCTGCCTCCTAACTAGGGCTAGATAAGGCGCAGGCCTACCTATTCCACCCCTAGTTATGACTGTGCCCTGAGAGCTGTAGGAATGATTAAGCAGGGTTGTAATTTAAAAGACAAAAAAATAAAAATCTAAAGGGGAGGAACTGAGGTGATCCTGGCTACATAAAGCAAACAATTCTTTTTCCTCTAACTTCAGTTATTCACTCATTGGTTACCTCCAGAATGGATTGCTGCATTGTGCTTTACCTGGGGCTCAATCCAAAGACACTGTGTAAGCTTCATTTGGTGCAGAACACAGCAGTCAGGCTATTTTCTGGGTGTAGCCGTGTAATTCATATCTCCTGTATTTTATGCCAGTTTATTGTCCAAAGCCTAATTTGAACTCTTGGTTTTGACTTTGGAAGCCCTTAACAGACGGGGACCAGGTTATCTTAAGGACTCCCTCAAGGCAGGCCTTAGCAGCTGCAGGGCCCAATGCATCATTTCAGAGCAAAGTGCCAGCTACGAGCATTTGGTTCACCACCCTAGTGTAGGGACCCTCCAGGTGAGAGGCACAATTTTTGGTCAAATTGCCTGTCGGCTGGCCCTGGACTGCCTATTCCCAAATTAAAGACTGCCTGTTCTTTAAGAGGCCCTTCTCTCTAGCACATCACTCATGAAATGGGCAGCGCAATCCTAAACCCCGCGCAGCATCAGCACAACAGGGTTGCGCTGATACTGTGCCCTTAGTGCCAATGCAGGAGCGCCAATCAGCAACCCCACATTGGCGCTAAGGCAACACTGAGCCAACACTAAGTTGGCTGCTGCGCCCACACTGAGCCTCTCTCGCGCCGACTGAAGCCAGTTGGCACGAGGGAGGCTCCGTGCCAATGCGGCATGGGGATTGGAGGGAGGGAGGGAGGGAGGGAGGCGGGAGCGTGACATGGGCAGGCTTGGGAGGTGGCCATATGGCCACTTCCTAAGCCCGTCAGGGAGGCCGCGTGGCCCCGATTCGGGCCACGTGGTCTCTCGGATCTGCACCCGCTCTTTAGCGGGCGCAGATCCGAGAAGCACATGGGGGGGCTGGAGCCTCTCCTACAGTAAGGGAGTGCACACTCTCTTGCTGCAGGGAGGCTCCAGCCTCCACCTACCTAGCGCTGGGTAGGATTGCACCCATAATGGCATCAACCAGAGAGAGAGCATGTGCTCTATGGCACTGTTCCATCTGCAGAAAGCTTCCTAAAGGTTGCTAGACTGGCTTCTACCTAACAGCCTTTGGGCATCAGCTAAAGACCTTCTGGTCTGAAAAAGCTTTCCAGCTTTCATTCTGCATTGATTTTCATTTTAATTTTTTTTAAAATAATTTGTCATCGTTATGGTTTATTCCTAATTGTTTTAAGTTGCTTTGGTAATCTTAGGAGATGCAGGATATAACACATGCAAATAAATAAGGGCACAATCCCAACCTGGAGTTAGGCTGGCACAGTTAGGCCAAAAAAGTTTGCCCAGTTCAAGGGCCACCGTAAAGCGCGTTTGGACCACTCTTGGAGTCAGGAAGGATGGCACACGCCTTTGTGCTGGCCTCTCTGACTTAAAGAGTGGTCCAAACATACTTTACAGTGTCCCTTGTGCCAGCCAAACTTCGCTGGCCTAACTGTGCCGACCTACCTCCAGGTTAGGATTGCGCCCTCAGCATAGATCCTGACCACATTCAGAGATGACCAGTGATTCTTCCTTTGTCCTGCTCTTATTTTTCTGTTAATCTTATTTCTCATTCTCTCTTCCCACCACCATCTCATGCTTTTCCTGGTGGTTCATCCGTACGTTTATGAGTAGTATCAGTTCCGCATGGGCTCTCTTCCATTATTTTTAGAATGGGACCACTAATGTGCAATAGGACATTTTTTTCCAGAAATCTAGTGTGGGACAAAGTTCCCCCTCCCCAAACAATGTTCCTCTTCTGTGCCCCCCACCAATATTTTCTGGTGCCACTGGTGCCTCCCCCACGGTATTCCTGTGGTCTTCTGGAGTGACCGAGTATATTGTGGCTTGAGAGAACCAAGAAACTGACTGGAAATGTTTATGTAGGAAGAGATAGTTCTCCCCTTTCCAAAAACTTTTTGTCCTTTGTGCTGGCCAAACTTTGCTGGCCTAACTGTGCCGGCCCAACTCCAGGTTAGGATTGTGCCCTAAGTGAATAAATACTGTGCCAGGAATAGGAAACAGATTTTCTTTGCCCAGTACAGAATAAAAGTTTACAAAACATTTCAGGAACTCCAGGGAAGGTTCCTGAATTTAAAGAAAGGACCATTGTGTATCTCAAAATGCATGCAGTTCCCCCTACAGAGTGGCGGCATTGCCACCAGGGAAGCCTTACAGCTCTTGGATACAATGTGGCTCTCAAAATAAAAGTATAGATCTGTTCCCTAATGTGTGCAGAGAAGCCAGGGACCCTAGGATCATCAATTCCATTGCATGTTCTCTGCTTCCAATTTTTTCTCAACTGACTATCATAGTAAACATATTGAATAACACCTTATCATAACAAAAAGTTTCTCTCATCAACCTTGACAAGCCATTTGCAGGTTTTGTTATCTGCTTCTACATAAGCCAAGCAGTAATTTTCTTCACTGTTTGCACACTTGTTTCCAGCTGATTTTTAAAAAGAGAAAAATCCAATAGAATATTACATTTTTCTGTGAAATAAAAAAGAAAAAAGAAAAAGCATTAATCTTTGGAGGAGAATAGAATAGAAACATTTTTGAAAAATCAGTCTACCTTTTCATCAGTCTGTGATGCAGAACCGGAATAATATACTCCGAGATTCATCAATTTGTCGAAGATGAATGCGAGCTCAACAGAAAAGAGGACTGAAATGGAAAATAAGATGGGGAGCTTGAGCCCTGCCGTTCAGAAATATCAAATTCACCACCATAAGACAATACTGTACCTATCTGTTACCTGTTACCTGCAAGGATGGTGCCCAATGCAAACCCAGTGGAAGGAGAAAGATTAGTGCCCTCTTCATATGGTCTCTCACTGTGCAGAAGGTACACACTACTTGTGGGGGAGGTTTTATGAGTGTACAAGCAAGCTCTGCTCAACACACACTTTGTCCCCTCAGCAAGGCAAACAGTGTCCACAAAGAGAGAGATTCTCCATGATTGTTAACTGCAAGTCAGTGGTGTTCCTAAAGGAGGGGCCAAATGCTAAGTGTTGCAGGAGCCTGTGTAACACGGCCCTCCCTCTCACCTCTGCAGCCATTCTCAGCTTGAAGAGTAAAGCCTCCGAGCCAGTTCTCCAAGCCGCAAATGGGCAGGAGGGCCGAAGGGCAGGAGATCAGCGGCGGCATTCAGCCGGTATGCTGGGCGGGACTTACCTTTGAGCGGCAATCCGCCCGTTGCGTCACGCCACGTTCCGCCGCTTTCCCGCCCGCTGGGAAACAACGGGTGGACTGCCGCTCAAAGGTAAGTCCCGCCCAGCGTACCAGCTGAATGCCGCCGCTGGGGGAGATGTCTTACACAGGCTCCTGCAGCACTTAGCATTTGGCCACACTTTGTAGGAACGCCACTGCTGAGTTCCTTTGTAAAGTGGTCCCTTCCCTAGCCTTCAGAGCAATTCGTAGCTGGGAGAGCAAGTCCTCTAAGCCGCAAATGGCTCTGAAGGCAAGGGGGAGGGGCTGCTTTACACAGGAGCTCAGGCTCCTGCAGGACTTAGCGTTTTGAAATGCCATTGCTGCAAACTTTCACAATCATGGGGGAAATCATGGGAAGGGATGGGACTAACATGCAGCGGGGCTGTGGGTCACCAGCTGTGACCATGGAGATTCTCCATGCTTGTTGTTGTTGTTGTTCAGTCGCTAAGTCGTGTCCGACTCTTCGCGACCCCCTGGACCACAGCACGCCAGGCCTCCCTGTCCTCCACTAGCTTCCTGAGTTCGCCCAATTTCATATTCATTGCTTCGGTGACACTATCTAACCATCTCATCCTCTGTCGCCCCCTTCTCCTTTTGCCTTCCATCTTTCCCAGCATGAGGGTCTTTTCTAAAGAGTCCTCTCTTCTCATCAGGTGGCCAAAGTATTGGAGCTTCAGCTTCAGCATTTGTCCTTCTAGGGAGCAATCAGGCTTGACTTCCTGGAGAATTGACCGATTGGATCTCCTTGCAGTCCAGGGGACTCTCAAGAGTCTTCTCCAACACCATAATTCAAAAGCATCGATTCTTCGACGCTCTGCCTTTCTTATGGTCCAGCTCTCACAGCCGTACATGGCTACTGGGCAAACCATCGCTTTGACTATGCGAATCTTTGTTGGCAGGGTGATGTCTCGGCTTTTGATTAAGCTATCTAGGTTCACCATAGCTTTCTTCCCAAGAAGTAAACGTCTTTTAATTTCATGGCTGCAGTCACCATCTGCGGTGATCTTGGAGCCCAGGAAAATAAAGTCTGTCACTGCTTCCATTTCTTCCCCTTCTATTTGCCAGGAAGTGATGGGAGTGGTTGCCATGATCTTAGTTTTTTTAATGTTGAGCTTCAAACCAATTTTGGCACTTTCCTCTTTCACCCTCATCAAAAGGTTCTTTAGGTCTTCCTCACTTTCTGCCAGTAGAGTGGTATCGTCTGCATATCTGAGGTTGTTGATGTTTCTCCCAGCAATCTTGATTCCAGCTTGTGAGTCATCCAGCCCTGCCTTCCTCATGATGTACTCTGCGTATAAGTTAAATAAGCAGGGTGACAATATACAGCCTTGTCGTACTCCTTTCCCAATTTTAAACCAGTCGGTTGTTCCATGTCCAGTTCTAACTGTTGCTTCCTGACCCGCATAAAGGTTTCTCAGAAGGCAGATCAGGTGGTCTGGAACTCCCATCTCTTCAAGAACTTGCCACAGTTTGTTGTGATCCACACAATCAAAGGCTTTAGCATAATCAATGAAGCAGAGGTAGATGTTTTTCTGGAACTCTCTTGCTTTCTCCATGATCCAGCGAAGGTTGGCAATTTGATCTCTAGTTCCTCTGCCTCTTCGGAAACCAGCTTGTACATCTGGTAGTTCTCGATTCACATACTGCTGAAGCCGAGCTTGTAGGATTTTGAGCATGACCTTGCTAGCATGTGAAATGAGTGCAATGGTGCGGTAATTCGAGCAATCTTTGGCATTGCCCTTCTTTGGGATTGGAATGTAAACTGATCTTTTCCAGTCTTGTGGCCACTGTTGGGTTTTCCAAATTTGCTGGCATATGGAGAGCAGCACTTGGACAGCATCATCTTTTAAGATTTTGAGTAATTCCGCTGGAATGCTGTCACCTCCACTAGCTTTGTTGTTAGTGAGGCTTTCTTTTTTTTTAATATATATATTTTTATTAGTGTTTACAAATATAAAGACATAGGGATAGGTAATAAGGGAGACAAGGGACGGGGAGACTTAGGGAAAGAAACAAAAGGTTACAGCAAAACAATATCTTAATCAAAAATCCTTTTTTTTCCACAGTTTGCATAAATACTTTTCCATTTCTACCTTTTTTTTACTTATAATATATTTGTAATATAACATATTTTTTATACGTCTATCATAAACTTAAATTATGTTTAAAGAACAAAGGTAATTAACTCTAAACTAATCTTCCGTTGAATGTCTTATCTCAACATATTGTATCTATCCATTCATAGAATGGGGACCATTTTACCCCTACATTGCATTTCCCATTCAATCTATCTGATAATGCATCATTAATAGCTGTCTCGTATAATTTAGTTATCACTTGATCTAACTTTGGTATACTCTTATCTTTCCATCTTTGAGCATAGACTATTCTTGCTGTTGTCATGATATGGATTAATAAGAATCTTTTTTCTGAGTCTCTAATATCTGGAACCATATTCAATAAAAATAATTCTGGTTTAAACGGAATTTCCTCTTGAATAATTTCTTGAGCCATCGTATGAATTAAACGCCAATATTTTTTGGTATTTGGGCACTTCCACCAGAGATGGTAATAATTTCCTCTTTTTTTTTCCGCATTTCCAACATCTGTCGGAGTTTTTTGATGACATTTTCGCTAACCTATCTGGAGTTAAGTGCCACCTGTAATACATTTTGTAAATGTTTTCTTTATAAGCAAATGATTTGGTTAACTTGATGTTAACTTTCCATACCTTATCCCACTGGTCCAAAGAGATTGAATGACCTATATCTTGTGCCCATTTTATCGATGGTTCTTTAACTGCTTAACAATAACAATGCATAAACTCTCTTTATAAATTTGTTTTTTTGATCCAAGATTTCTTTATCTAATTCTGTTAATTTCTTACTAATCCCTATCTTGTTATCCTCTTTAAGTCTGTTCGAGATTTGTATTTTGGACCACCAGTCTAGATGAATACCCTTCCTTTCTAAATGTTCATTAGTTAATAATCTGTTGTTTTCATCTATTAGATCAAAATATGGTTTATTATTGTCAGTTCTTATCCAACTCGGATTTGAATTTATTTCAATTGGTTTGACCCATCTCGGTATTTCTCTATAAAAGTTAGATTTGATTGATTTCCATATCCAGAATAGTGATTTCCTTAATATGTGCTGATTGAATCCTGCTTTATACTTAATTTTTTCTTGTAACATAAATGAATGAATTCCGACTGGTAGATCATATGTTTCTAAATTATGTGTTCTCATGTCATACGTTGCAATCCAATTTTTTATCCATTCTAGACCTGCTGCCTGATAATATAAAAAGAAGTTAGGTAAACCAAAACCTGCCCTGTCTCTACTGTCCTGTAATAGTTTAAATTTTATTCTCGGTTTTTTGCCATTCCAAATAAACTTAGAGATTATTTTATCTAGTTGATGAAAATAAGACTTTTTTAATAAGATAGGTATTGTTTGAAAAAAAAAATATTAGTTTGGGGAGTATGCTCATCTTAATTACTGCTATCCGCCCCATCAATGATAATTGTAAGGATGCCCATCTTTTACATTTTTGTTCTATTTCTTTTAATAATTTTAGATAATTGTCTCCCATCAAATTGCTATTTTTATTAGTCATTGTTATTCCCAAATATTTAATTTTATTAGTAATTTGGATACCCCATTTTTTTAATTCTTCCTTTTCTTTTTCTTTTAGATTCTTTACAATAATTTTTGTCTTTTGATAATTAATTTTCATTCCTGAAACTTTCCCATATTCAGTCAAATTTTCTATTAAATATTGCAAGGAGTCTTTTGGGTTGTCTAAGATAAAAACCAAATCGTCCTCAAATGCTTGGAGTTTATATACTTCTTTTCCAATTTGTAATCCTGTAATCCGTTTATCATTTCGTATTATATTGTTTAAGAATTCTAACGCCAGAATAAACAAAAGTGGGGATAAAGGGCAACCTTGCCTTGTGCCCTGTGATATTTTAATTTCTTGTGTTAATTCTCCATTAATTTTTATTTTTGCAAATTGTTTTGAATATATGTTCCTAATTGCTGCTATAAAATTTGGTCCAAATTTCATTATTTCTAATTGTTTTAATAAAAAATTCCAATCTAAGTTATCAAAAGCCTTTCAGCATCAAGGAAAATTAAGCCTAATTTTCTTATTGAATTTTTTTCATAAAATTCAAGCACGTTTATAATAGTTCTTACATTTTTTTTCAGATATCTTTTAGGAAGGAATCCTGCCTGATCATTATGGATCAAATTGTTTAGGATTTCTTTTAATCTATTAGCTAATATTGATGAATATATTTTATAGTCCACGTTCAAAAGCGAAATTGGTCTATAGTTTTTAATTTGTTTCTTATCTGTGTTTGATTTATTTATCAACGAGATTAAAGCTTGGTTCCACGAATCTGGAATCTTACCCTTTTTCCAAATTTCATCTGTTAATCTTTTAAAGATTGGAACGATTACTTTTCCTGTCTTTAGATAGTATTGAGCTGATAGGCAATCAGGACCTGGAGCTTTAAGAGGCTTTTGTTTTTTAATTGCCGTTTCAATTTCCTTTATTGAAATAGGCTGTTCTAATATGTTCCTTTGGTCTTCATTTATTTTAATTTTATTGAGATTTGATACGTATTCATGTTGTATTCTTTGATCTATTCGTTTACTGTCGTATAAATCCTTGTAAAAATTTTCAATAATAGTTTTCATTTTATCTAATTGATTTTGTTCTTGACCTTTCTCATCAACTAGACTTTGAATTATATTTTTCTGTTTCTCTTTTTTTATTTTGCGTGCTAACCAACGGCCAGGCTTGTTAGCATTCTCAAAGTAATTCTGTTTAATCTTTCTTAAATCTTCTTCAAATTGCTTAGTATGTTCTAAATTTATTTCATGTTGTATTTTTCTTATTCTCATCCGAATTTTTGAATTGGATGGGTTATCCTGAGATTTACCTTCTTCTAATTTTAGCCTGTAACATAAGTCTTTTAATTTTTGTTGTTGTAATAAATTTTGTTTTTTAGTTTCTTTTATTATTAAACCTCTAACAAACACCTTACTAGTATCCCAAATTACTTGTATTGAGACTTCTTGTTGGCAGTTTATTTTAAAGAACCATAATAATTCCTCTTTCAAATAATCTACAAATTCTTGTTTATCTAGTAATGAATTATTTAAATTCCATGTATAACGTTTTGGTCTTTTGTTCAGAGTCAGTAATATTGGATTGTGATCTGCGTAGGTATTAGGGAGAATTTCTGCCTGGCAATATCCTTTCATTAAAGTGGATGAGATCCAGATCATGTCGATTCTGGACCACGAATTATGTGCAGATGAATAATAAGTAAATTCTTTATTCTCAGGAAATAGTGTCCTCCAGGCATCTATTAAACAAAATTCTTCAATCATATTTAACGCAATTTTTGGCATTTTTCCTCCTTTTTTATTTTTAGCTTTCCTATCCATTTTTGGATCAAATACCCCATTGAAGTCTCCTGCTAAGATTATTTCCGCTTTATCAAAATTGATTATCTTTTGATATAGAGTCTTATAAAATTGTTCCTGCTTCATATTTGGTGCGTAAATATTAATAATTAATAATTTATGTTCTTGAATTTGTACTTGTACAATCAATATTCGTCCCTGATCATCTTTCCAAATTAATTCTGGATTCAAAGCTGGTTTAACATATGTAACCACACCTTTTTTTTTTTTTATTAACATCCAATGCTGAAAATACAATCCCTAATTTTTCATTATACATCAACTTTTTTTGTTGGTCTTTTATATGCACTTCCTGTAAACAAGTTATATCTGGATTAACTTTATTTAATTGTTTAAATGTTTTTTGCCTTTTGATCGGGTTATTAAGAGACAAAATTTTAGTTTGCATTTGTAATTTATTCATCTATTTTTCCTTGTTGTTTTCTTCCTTCTTTCCCCCTCCTGTGTATCTTGTTGCTTAGTTGTATCTTATCTTTCTTTTTCCTTGGTGCCGTAGCACCTCTTAATTCTAGATCTTCTTGAGAATCTTCTCCTTTACTTTCTACATCTTGAAAATTTATTTCTTCCTCTTCCTCTGAACTGCTTAAATCTGAATTTCCTTTTCTGTCATATCTTTCTTTTCCTTCTCTATCTATATTTTTCGTATTTATCACTCCTAATTGTTTGCCAAATTTATCTAAAAATTGTTCTTTTTTTTGTATTGAGTTAATATTATATTTGGCTTTATAATAGAAGCTAACCCCTTCTGGCAAATTCCATTTATATTTTATTTGATTTTGTCTTAAAACAGTATTAAAGTCTTTATAAGGAATTCTTCTTTTCCTTACCTGATAAGGAATCTCTTTTAATATCAAGAGTTTTTGATCTTGTACTATTCTTTCTTTTTCTTCTAATCTCGTCAGAATTTCCTCTTTCAATTTCTTTCTGCTAAACTTTATGATTATTTCTCTTGGTTTATTATATCTTTTAGAGTAACTAGAGTTCTTTCTATATACTGTCTCAATTCCCTCTTCTAAGATTTCTTCTGCTATTTCTAATTCTTGTTCTAGCCATTTTTTAATTTCTTTCTCTGTTATTTCTTTCTGTTGTTCCGGATAGTTTTGAATACGGATTAACATTTTTGCATTTTCCATTTGTTGCCTTAACTGTCTAAGTTCTAACTCTTCAAACTCATTCTTTAGCACAGTAATTTCGTCTTGGACTAAACATATTTCTTTTTTGATTTTTTTCCTATCTTTAGTAGCTATCTTCATTTCCTCGGAGACCTTACTTAATTGTGTTTGAAATTCATCTAACTTATTTTCAAATCTTGTTGTTATTCTAGTTTCTGATTCTCTTATATCTTCTCGTATATCTAAACGCATTTGTTCTATTGCTGCTAAGATTGAATCTTGATTCTGAATCTCCTTTCTTGATTCCATACTTTTTGGATCTTGCCTTACCAAATTAGACAAACCAGAAGTCAATAATGGAGAGGTCCTAACACCTACCCTAAGACCTTCTTTCTTAGCTGTCATTCTTTACAATATTATCTTTAACAATACGACTTAAATATTTAAATCAGTCAAAATTACAGCTTCTTATAAATGGCAAGAGAAAACAAACAGAAAAAAAAAGAAGAAAAAGGAGGAAAAAAATTCCCACTTAGCCTTTTAACAATTTAAATTTCCTTCTATAGTTTTGCTTTTTTCTCTTCTCTCTATATATATATGGAAATATTTTTCCTTCAAAACATCATCAGAACCCTTCAATTACTGTTTAACAACTATCTCTTGTAGACTCCTTCCCCCAGCTTCTAATTGCAAAGGCAAATTAAATTCTAAATTTAATCAGATTAAATAAGCTAAGAATTAAAAGAAGGAGAGGTTAGAGGTGAAGGAATAACTAGAAAAGGGAAGAAACAAAAATAAAATATGTCGTAATATAGGGGTGTTACAAGCAGTTCTTAATTTTTCTAAGCTTTACTAAAAATGGAAGAAAGAAGGAGAAACTACTCCTACAAAAGGGTCTGGAACTCTATTAAGGAAAAAGAAATCTTAACAAATAAATGAAGGGTAGAGAATAATTATGCTTCTTATTCCCCACTAACTTAAAGCATATGACTATTCAATTAATACTGTTAAATTAGATAGTGTTAACTTCAGCACAGTTCAGTATTAAATTCAGCACACTTCAGCACAATTCAGTATTAAATCCAGCACAATATGGAATCAATATATATAAATTAAATGACTGCTGCTTCTTCTGCTTCTCCTGCTGGATTTCACTTTCAATGTTCTTTAAAGTGTTCTTTTCAATGTTCTTTGTAAGATTGTAAGAATGGGTCTTCCTTCCAAATGAATCTTCTTCTTCCTTCTTTTTTTTTTTCTTTTCCAAATGCTTTGTTGAAGTTCAATCTGTAGCTTTAAACTTGCTTACAAATGGGAACAAACCACTTTAAAGCAGGCTTTAAACTTACTTACAAATAGGTACACACCACTTCCCCTTTGTTGTGTAGTTTACTCAAAGACGTATGAATTACAGTTTTGAAGATGTTGAGAGGTTGTGTTGTCTTCCTCACCTTATATTCAAAAACCAGCAGTCGCCATTTTTAGGGGGCACAGCACAAAGAGACTTCTTAATTTTGAAAGTTGCAGGTTCAGGCTTAATAAAACGCAGTGCTTCTGCCTCTCCCTTAAAATATCGTAGCACTTCTGTTCAGAACAATCAGTTCCCATTCAATCAAATAAATTTTGCATTTGTTTCTGCGTCCAATTTAGATCTCTATGTTTGTTTGTTTATTTTTAGCTTTGACTTATTTAATCCAACACAATTGCAGTATGATTAACACCAAGCTGACTTAAGTGGGAGGAGCGACGCTGGGGTGGGAGGAGCGACGCTGAGGTGGGAGGAGCGACGCTGGTGAAGAAGGACGCAGCTCGGGGCAGCTCTCCGAGTTCTTGGCGTTCTAACTCTCCGTGTGAGGACTTCTGGACAAATTGAGGTCGTTCAACTGCTAGGCGAAGCAGTGAACCCTTGGGCGTACCCCCCTTTTATCCCCCATAGCGGCAGTTGTGGGGTTTAGAGAAGGCAGCCCCCCCCTTAACTCTTGGATCTCACGGAAGAGAACGCCCAGCTAATGCTGGGAGAAACCAGGATACTCCCACTTCAAACAGCCCAGCGAATTTGTAAGCATTGCTTTTGAAAAAACTTTCCATGTCTACAAAGTAAATTGATGCTTAAGAGATGTTAATTTGGGGATTTGCAAGTTACCCCAACAAGAAGGAAGCGGCTAGCAAGAGCAAGTGTGAAATGGCGGCTAGAGGCGTTTTTTCATGGTGCAAGCCGCCATTAACATGATACTTAACTAACATATTCAAGCGCTAAGGAAAACCTTTTGATTGTAATGGGAAATCGTTTGTTAGTGAGGCTTTCTAAAGCCCACTTGACTTCACTCTCCAGGATGTCAGGTTCGAGCTCAGTGACTGTACCACTGTGGTTATCAGGAACATTTAGATCGGCCTTATAGAGTTCCTCTGTGTATTCTTGCCACCTCTTCTGAATCTCCTCTGCTTCTGTTAGGTCCTTGCCATTTTTGTCCTTTATTGTGCCTACCTTAGCATGAAATTGTCCTTTGACATCTCCAATTTTCTTGAAAAGATCTCTAGTCCTCCCCATTCTGTTGTTTTCCTCTATTTCTTTGCATTGCTCATTTAGAAAGGCCTTCCTATCTCTCCTTGCTGTTCTCTGGAAATCTGCATTCAGTTGGGTATATCTTTTCCTTTCTCCCTTGCTTTTGGCTTCTCTCCTTTCCTCAGCTATTTGTAAAGCCTCGTCAGACAGCCACTTTGCCTTCTTGCATTTCTTCCTCTTTGGGATGGTTTTAGTTGCTGCCTCCTGTACAATGTTACAGACCTCCGTCCAAAGTTCTTCAGGCACTCTGTCTACCAAATCTAAGCCCCTAAATCTATTTGTCACCTCCACTGTATATTCGTAGGGGATCTGATTTAGGTCATACGTGGAGGGCCTAGCGGTTTTCCTTACTTTTTTCAGTTTAAGCCTGAATTTGGCAAGAAGAAGCTGATGATCTGAGCCACAGTCAGCTCCAGGTCTTGTTTTGACTGCCTGTATGGAACTTTTCCATCTTTGGCTGCAAAGAATGTAATCAATCTGATTTCGATGTAGACCATCTGGTGAAGTCCATGTGTACAGTCACCGTTTGTGTTGCTGGAAAAGGGTGTTTGCTATGACTAATGTGTTCTCCTGACAGAACTCTATCAGTCTTTGCCCTGCTTCATTTTGTACTCCAAGACCAAACTTGCCTGTTATTCCTCTTACCTCTTGACTGCCTACTTTAGCATTCCAATCCCCTATGATGAGAAGGACATCTTTTTTGGGTGTTAATTCTAGAAGCTGTTCTAGGTCTTCATAGAAGCGGTCAACTTCTTCCTCATCAGCACCAGTGGTTGGGGCGTAGACTTGGATTACTGTGATGTTGAAAGGTTTGCCTTGGATCCGAATGGAAATCATTCTATCATTTTTGAGATTATACCCCAGTACTGCTGTTCTCACTCTCTTGTTCACGATGAAGGCTACTCCATTTCTTCTAAGGGATTCCTGCCCACAGTAGCAAATATAATGGTCATCTGAATTAAATTCTCCCATTCCTGTCCACTTTAGTTCACTAACTCCCAGGATGTCGATGTTCAGCCTTGACATCTCACGTTTGACCACATCTAGCTTGCCTTGATTCATAGATCTGACGTTCCAGGTTCCTATGTAGTATTGTTCTTTGCAGCATCGCACTTTCCTTTCACTTCCAGACACATCCACAGCTGAGCTTCCTTTCAGTTTTGGCCCAGCTACTTCACTCTTTCTGGAGCTACTAGTACTCGTGTTCTGCTCTTCCCCAGTAGCATAATGGACACCTTCCGACCTGAGGGTCTCATCTTCCAGTGTCATATCGTTTAGCCTTTTTGTTCTGTAATCCATGGGGTTTTCTTGGCAAGAGTACTGGAGTGGGTTGCCACTTCCTTCTCCAGCGGACCACATTTAGTCAGAACTCTCTGCTGTGACCTGTCCATCTTGGGTAGCCCTACATGGCATAGCTCACAGCTTCATTGAGCTACTCAAGCCCCTTCGCCACGACAAGGCAGTGATCCATGCTTACAGAACATATAAATAAGGCTTACAACTCATGCCTTTCAGTTCGCAAAAGTAAATCCCTAAGGAAGAAGGATGCACAATGGCGTGTTAATACTCCTCCAAGCTCTCAGAGCAGCAACGTCAGGAGCAAACAGCAACAGCAACAGCAGCAATTTTCAGAAGGAAACTGGCAGGGGAGAAAGGGTTAAAACCTCCTCCCTCTCCAATCTAGATGGAGAGGAAATCCCAAGCACAGGATTTACCCACACATTAAAAGTAATGTCTAGTTTGGCCCTGAGTCAAGCTGATTATTCAGGTTGCTACTTAATCTTAGAATATTTGGCTCAATTTATAGGTTTACCAACATCTCTCTCCCGCCCCGCCCCAGATGTGATTCTAAGCACATTAACGCAGAAACAAGTTCCATTGAAATCAATGAGATATGCTGCCAAGTAAATACATTTAAGCTGGAGGTGCAGGTCTATCTATCGTCCGCTTATATTTGCTATTGATGTGACTGGGGCATATGCCAGGAGAATACGTTAGAGCCTAGAGCTTAGCACTTTAGATGAAGAAAAACTCTTTCCCTTGAATCATCAAATGCAAAAACTGGAAGTGCCCTGGGGAATCAGCTAGTGAGCCTCCATATGCTCACTGCTGGGCTGATTTCAGCTGATCTATCAAGGGGTGGTGCTTACATTTAAATGTTCCTTGCAATGAGAAAAACCAGTCCTGTTGCACCCATTTCTGCCTGAGCCTTCAAGCGGACATACTCCAGAAGGATCTCTCCCAGTTGGGGGAATGGGCAGCCAAATGGCAGATGCGTTTCAACATAGACAAATGTAAAGTGATGCACGTTGGGGCAAAAAACCAAAACTTTACCTATAGGCTAATGGGTTCTGAGAGATCTTGGGGTGCTGGTAGACAATTCAATGAAGGTATCGACCCAGTGTGCGTCAGCAATTAAGAAGGCCAATTCCATGCTTGGGGTAATTAAAAAAGGGGTTGAGAATAAAACAGCCAATATTATCATGCCATTGTACAAATCGATGGTAAGGCCACACCTGGAATATTGTGTCCAGTTCTGGTCGCCGCATCTTAAAAAGGACATAGTGGAGTTGGAAAAGGTGCAGAAGAGAGCAACTAAAATGATTACGGGGCTGGGGCACCTCCCTTATGAAGAAAGACTGCAGTGTTTGGGGCTCTTCAGTCTAGAAAAAAGGCGCCTGAGGGGGGACATGATTGAGACATACAAAATTATGCATGGAAGGGATAGAGTCGATAGAGGGATGTTCTTTTCCCTCTCTCAAAACACCAGAACCAGGGGGCATCCGCTAAAACTGAGGGTTGGGAGAGTTAAAACAGATAAAAGGAAGTACTTTTTTACCCAGCGGGTAGTTAATCTGTGGAACTCCTTGCCACAGGAGGTGGTGATGGCATCTGGTCTTGATGCCTTCAAGAGGGGATTGGACAGATATCTGGAGGAAAGGTCCATCGTGGGCTATAGGCAATGATGGATTGTGCAACCTCCTTATATAGGTGATGGGCTACTGGTACCAGGTGCAAGGGAGTGGCAACAGGATGCAAGCATCTTGTAGTCTCATGCCTTCCTGGGGCACCTGGTGG
This sequence comes from Lerista edwardsae, assembly GCA_029204185.1. Classification (NCBI taxonomy): domain Eukaryota; kingdom Metazoa; phylum Chordata; class Lepidosauria; order Squamata; family Scincidae; genus Lerista; species Lerista edwardsae. Next base: position 2,556,333 of record JAJKFI010000009.1, on the reverse strand, counting down.
GCCGCTGTGAGATACAGGAAGCTGGACTAGATGGGCCTTTGGCCTGATCCAGCAGGGCTCTTCTTATGTTCTTATGTACTGGGAGGGTCCAGTGGGTCACATGGAGTTGGGCACTGCCGCTGCCACCTGCCCTCCAGAGCCACCACTGCTGCCCACCCTCTGGAGCCCTCCTGAGTCCCAGGCATGCTTTACTTCCGGTTTTTGCCGAAAACTGGAAGTAACATTTATAGGCCTTCCAAAGGCTGCAGCAAGCCTATGGTGGGTATACAGAGTGCATGGAAGTTATGCAAGGCTCCAGTTGAGTCAGCGTTTGTCAGCAGCAGGCAGCGGGCAGTCAGGGGGCGGCAGGTTGTAGTCCTGGCCCCAGACAGTGCTTGGGCCAGGTTCACAACTCACAATCCTGAATAGTTTGACACTATCTCCTAACTTACAGCAGTGGATTGTCCTTGTTTGAAATGCCATTATCAAGCAGCCATGTGTGTTGATGAATTTGCATCATTCTACCCTGACTGTAGTAGTGGGCAGCCCAATCCTAAGCAGCGCTGACATAGTAAGGCCGACATGGCAGGGCTGCATCCTAAGGCCATTAGGAGGCGGCGGCAGCACAGCACAAGGCAAGGGGAGGTCTTCCCCTTGCACCTGGTTAAGCCCCAGCCACCCCTGTGGGGCTGCTCGGATATGCGTCTGCTGTTTTGCAGGCGCAGGTGCATGTGCACAGCAGCAGCCCAAATCAGGGCCGCCAAGGCTGGGGGCAGGGTTTAGGATTTGGCGTCACCACCCCCGTCGCCATCCACTGCACCACCCCATTACGCCTCTAGAATGTCCCCAGTGAGGTCCTGCGTCGACTGAGCGACACGACACGCAACCGGCACACGGCCAGCACTGCTGACGGGCGCAGTGGCACTCATGTGTTGACGCTGCTGCTTGCAGATCCAGCACCAGACTAGCTGGCGCAGATGCACTTGATGGCACGTTTGCGACAGCGCTGGACTGGCACAAGCGCTGGACTGGCACAAGAGCGTAGCGCCAGCGCAATGCAGGTATAGGATTGTCTCACCAATTGCACAAACCTGTTTATCTAGGATGGTGAAGGGGTGGGATTGAGTGACCAAATGAGCTCCACTCTTCCACTCAGGTAACTCAATGACATTGTCAAACCTAAGGTAACTAAAGTCATACGTGAGCATGGCCTATGACAATGGATCTTCCAATCCACTGACATAAATGGCCTTGTGATGGTGCAGATGTTGCACTGTCATCACACAGCTTCATACACACGCCGGAACAGCCTAGATCAGGGGTTCCCAAACTGTGGGTTGGGACCCACCAGTGGGTTTTGAGCCAATTTCAGGTGGGTCATGAAATATTGACATGAAATATTGACTGGAGCAGCAATATTGAAAATATGGGAAGGTGTTGCCCTGATCCTATATCCTCTTTTGTTGCCTTGTTATAAGCACCCCCTTATTTTCCTCTGACTTAAGCCAGCTACATAGCTGACTTGGGTCTGAGGAGACCTGTTGCTGACTTACCTTATTGGTAGATTGGTGTTTGAAAATGGTGTCATTTATCTGTTTATTATAAGTTATCAAAGAAAAGAAATTTAGGACACAGTCCTAAAGAGCTGCCTGAGAGATATGTAGCTTATATTACATTAAGGCTACGAATCCTATGCAAAATGTATGGATTATTGATAAATCCTACAGAACACTGTGAGATTTACTTGCATTGGCTAGCTCTGTACCTTGTATATATACCTTATAATTTTAAATTCAAATTGTATATATTTATTTTAAAACTATTAGTTGTCCCTTTTCTAAATTGAAAAAGATCCAAATGTTATATGGGCTTTCTTCGTAAGGAAGGCGCCCTAGCCATCTGATGTTTGATCTAACCTGCCAAGAAATATTTGTCAATGACGATATGCTACAAAAAGTAGCAATTCAAACTGATATGGCTCATGTGGCTCAGAAAATACAGAGGAAGTATGAAGGTTTCCTTATTGCAATGTGTTAATTACTAAAAATGCAAATTACATGCAGCCAACCAGTTCATAATGTTTTCACCGGTTACCCTCAATGCTCATCCTGGTTGTCATATTGTGCTTGAAGATGATGTACTTGAAAATAATGTTCAGAATTGCTTAGGTTGCCAACAGTAATGTAGTTTGCAGACACTGGACTGCAGGGATGCATCCCTGTGTTTTGGGACTGCTCTCTGATCTGACATGAATCAGGGTGAAAGGAGGGTGACCTGCCACCATATGTTCAGGCAAAGATGAAATGGAATAGATGGACGAGGAGGCTCTGATTGCACCTGGGGCGGGGCGGTGATGAAAGATGTCACGTCGCGCCCCCCCCCCATGCGTCATCCAGGCACGCCTCCCTGCGCCTGGAATAGCTCCATTTCTGAGTGTTACGGAGGCGAGGGAGGGAGGGCAGGCCCAACAGTGCACAGTTTCCTCCGCAGACTCTGCACAGTGGCGCTCCGCCACCCTGCTGCTGCCCAGCACCCATGGCTCGCGCCACCCCAGGCTATAGCGTAAATACGCCTCTGTGTATGTGTCTTCCTTTACAAAATCATGATTATAACATGAAAAGATAATTCCACAGACAGAAAACAGGTGCATTTCCACAGAATGTATTTAGAATCACGGTATAAGAGAAAGCAATATAGCTGTCGAGAAAACATAGTTATAGGTTAATATTTAAATACCCACACATTGTTTCCAAATCAGCAGAACCAAACAAGGAAAAGAGCTTTGCTTTGCTAAATTACTCAGGGGAAATGTATTTGTTAAGCAATAGAACCCCACCCCCTCTGGACCTACATCAATTCTCCCACCTCAACCTGGACACCAAATGTTAATTTTACAAGGCAGGCCTTCAAACCCTTACGCCATATACCAGATGGCTTAAAAATGGGTTTGTCAAGTATCTAACAGATTGCAGTATTGGCTGAGATGCTATATATGGGTAGGGGGATTCAGGAACTCCAAGCTTGTTGTCTGGTTGATACCCTAAATTCAACTTTAAGTGATAGGGAAGCAGGCATAGGGCACAATCCTAAAAAACTTCCCAGCCCCGGGGTAAAGGCAATGCAGCTCTGATGTTAGGGAACAAGTATTCCCTTACCTTGAGGAGGCTTCCATGACTACTACTCCACTGCAGAATGCAGAACATGCCCCATTGGCACAACTATGTCAGTGCTGGAAAGTTGTTTAGAATTGCACCCATATGTACCTAATGTGATGAGGTGGTTGCCTCAGGTGTCAGCAAGGTTGCCAACTCTGATTGAAACTATTCTTGGAGGTTTTTCCCCCCCCAAATATGATGTAATGTTGGGAATTCCTAGAGATTCAAGAGATTTCGGCAGTGGAGGCTTACCTCAAAGTAAGAGAATAAAAGTTCCCCTACCTTGAGCAGGCCTCTGGGACTATCCTGCCCCACACAGGATGCAGCACATGCTCTGTTGGTGCAGCTGCATCAGTGAGGGAGTTCAATTAGGAATGGGCTCAGTGGTGTCATTCTATAATGAACTAACGGAACAGTGGGCGGGACTTACCGCGTGATTGGCTGCGCGGTTCTGACGCGTCGCCACCGTTCCGAGCCCCGCGCGGGCACCCCTGGCTTCGGAGGGGGTGCCTGCTTGCCTGGGTGGCGCGCTGGGTGCTGCGGAGAGCCGCGGAGGGGTGCGCCACCCGGAAGAAGCCCTCCGCGGCGGAACAGCAGGCGGCGACGCGTCGCGGGGCCCCTGTCAATCAAGGGGTAAGTCCCACCTGCGTTCCGGTACTTCATTATAGAATGACACCACTGAATGGGCTGCTACCCCCTTACCTTGCACTGAATCACTGTTTGGTATGGCTGTCAACTGGGCTACTATTAAACTGTACATAAGCCAAAATGGAGCATTAAACTAAAGTTGCAATCTTACCCTTTCACCTTGGATCACTTTTGATAACTACTGCATAGGATTTTAATTAGAAAATGGATAACTGAATAAGGATGCATTGAATGGGAATAAAAATTATTAGGGCATTCCAGATATGGTGAGATTTTAAAAGATTATGGATATTTACAAAGAAGCAGAGATGAATTAGAGTGGAAAACGAAACACATACAAATTATGAATGACAGAAGACGAAGTGCTGTTTTTCTAATCTTTTTATCCACTGCAAGAACAAAGTGGCACAACAAGACCCCAACAAGACTCTGAGTTTAAAACTGACAGTAGAAAATTAGTTTTTTAAACAAAGCAAAATCAACCTTCAGTAATCCCTCTTCTTTCAGATCCAAAGAGCTTTGTAAGATTAATAAGTTTAAACTTGCATGAAAGACAAGATCTTGGCTGGATGGCAATTTTACTTTATATTTTTGGACAAAAATCAAGTTAGTAACTACTTCTGCTTACTTGAGCAGAAGCTTCCCCATAAGCACTGTGTGATTGTTCTTTCAATAGACCAAATTAAAAGGGAGAGAGAAAGAGGTGAATCTTTGTGTTTGGAGCCATTCACAGACAAATCAATAGAACCCCCCCCCGACCGGGGGGGGGGGAGAAAGGAAAAAGCCAATAGCATCCTTCTAGCTTCAAATTTCCAATAGCCTAGTGTTATCCGTCCACCATTCCATAGCATAATAGTCTCTGATATAGGAGTATGCTTTTAGCCTTTACTTTTAGTAGGTTTGAAATCTTCTATTTTAGGAGTATCCTTGTAATTTTCATTTTAGTAGGTTTTAGCCTTCTATTTTAGTTTAGAACCAGGTCCTGCGGATTTTTAGGTTTAAGTGTTTACTGGCTTTTAGAACACAATCCTAACCAACTTTCCAGCACTGACATAGCTGTGCCAATGGGGCATGTACTGTATCCAGAGCTGGAGGAGGCTCTGATTGCGCCTGGGGCGGGGCGGTGATGAAAATGTCACTGCACTCTCCATGCAGCCTCGCCACGCCCCCTTCTTCCGGAATCGGTCCATTTCAGAGTCTAATAGAGGCCTTTCCACAGCTCGCCCAGGTCCCTCAAAGGCACCCATGGCAGGCGCTACACCATGCCCTATGGACACAACTCCACTGGCTGCATCGTGTAGTAATAGTCATGGAGGCCTCCTCAAGGCAAGGGAATGTTTGTTCCCTTACCTCAGAGCCGTATTGCCCTTATCACAGTGCTGGAAAGTTGGCAGGAAGGCAATGGCTCAGGCATACCCCTAGTCAAGCATCTAAGTTTGCCTCCTGAAGCTTGAGCCTGATGCTTCTTTTCAGCTAAGGTCCTTTGAAAAAAGTTTCAGATGCAGTATCTCAGTGCTACTGATGATGATGTCACTGCTCCTGTTATCGGAGCTCCCCCTCAACTACACTAAAACAGGATTTCTAGGCCCTGCTGTTTAAGCTACCCCAAACATCGGCACTCTCAGATTTATGTAAAGCTCAATTTACGTAATTTCAACTGCTGTATAATTAAATGTTTGGCCTTTGTCTCTTAAGAGGGACAAGAGGAGCCACCCACACTTGCAGCCTGCCACTTGCCGCTCTCTGCTCACAAAATGCAGAATTCCTGGGACTGCTCCCAGCATGCTCAGTAGCTCCTCTTTCACTTAAAGAGCCCACACAGATGAAGGGAACCTATGCAATCTTTGCAGGACAATCCACGGAACACAGCTTGTCTTCTCAATGGAAGAAACACCAAGGTGAAAAGGCAGGGCTTTGAGGATGTTATCATTATTTGAAGGTAGAGGGACAATATTTCTCCTATGAAGACAGCAAATGCAAACATCTGGCCAGTGGGATCCACTTTCTCCATCAGTGCTTCTTCCCTATTGCTGTGCCTTAAAGCTGGTTCTGAAGCTGAAGCGCCAATACTTTGGCCACCTCATGAGAAGAGAGGACTCTTTAGAAAAGACCCTCATGCTGGGAAAGATCGAAGGCAAAAGGAGAAGGGGGCGGCAGAGGATGAGATGGTTAGATAGTGTCACCGAAGCGATGAACACGAAATTGGGCAAACTCCGGAAGCTAGTGGAGGACAGGGAGGCCTGGCGTGCTGTGGTCCATGGGGTCGCGAAGAGTCGGACATGACTTAGAGACTGAACAACAACAACAAAAAGCTGGTTCACTGTTGCTCAGGGAGGAGGCACATTATCCCCCCCCCCAGCTGCATCTTGTGTGTGTGTGGGGGGGGGTATAATTAGCACCTCCTTCACCAGCACTTTCTTGCCTTGTTTTTGTCTCTTATTTATAGAACAGAAAGCACAGGAAGCTTCTCGTTTCTATTTCGACTTACCTAAAAATCAACTTACATAAGGGTATCTGGAAGAGAACCCTCACATAAGCTGGGGAGCACTTGTACAATAGCAATTGGTGCTATAATCTTTCCTGGGCTGTATTAATTTGGAACGTAGGCGCAGGGCTATTGCATGTTTAGCATGCTACATTTAAAAAAGCTGTTTAAAAACCGTATGTGAACAAACTCCCTACACTGCAAAATAAACTAGGATAACAGTGCGATTCTGAGTAAATGCAAGCTTATGTGGAAGTAAGTCTCACTGTGTTCAGTGGGGTTTACTCCCAGGAAGACATGGATAGTGTGAGATATGAAATCGATAGTCATACAAACCCATGGGAATTTTGAACTCCAACACTAAACTATAAGGCCTACTGTTTCTCTCTAGAGAGAAAGAAGTGGTTAATGGTGTTTCAGGCCCAGGCAAGGCCTGACTGGTAAAAGAGGAGGGCAATGCGTATTCCTAAACTGATACATTCAGTTTAGTTCCCAGACCCGAGACACAGCTGTAACCTTGGGTGAAACTTGCATTGAGTCAGCGTAATAGCCATCCCTAGGCATCCTGGGTAAAAGCATGAGCAAGGGAGGGGGAAAGTAAATTATTCTGCATGAGTGTTAGCAGGTGGCTGGGAATAACCAATGAATAATCCGCCTCAGTAGTATAAATTGTTGCACCCATTTTTGTGCAAGGTGTGGTACGCAGTTCGTTCTGTTTTGGATTTTGCTTGCCACCCATATTTGCAAATATGACAATAAACCTTTCTTTTGAACCATACCCTTGGGGTCCAGAGATTTATGATTGACAATAGGATTGTAGCCTAACATTCTCCCTGACTTGCTAGCTTTCCAGGTGCATGCAGTTGTGTACCTGGATTCGAACACGGTGCTGCATTCGAACATGTGATCCCACACCTGCCCTCTCAAACGGTACAGGCAAGGAAGGACTGTATCATATGCTATTTCCGCACATTTGAATGGATGCTTAGTTCTGTTTGGAAATGCCCTGAAGATTTTTTTGTGAGGTTTTGTGACCTTTTGTGTCACTAACTTCTATAGGGGTATAACTGAATGTGCACAGGGGGAGGGGAGGGGAGATCACAGCAACTCCAGTCTGAACTAACACATTAGTGGAACTTGCTGCATATAAAACAGGTGGGTTTTTTTCACGCTAAAGTGCATATTCCAGTGAGATCTTCCCACATAATATAGAATCCTGCCTTTGCAGGATTTCTGAGTGCAACTGCCCCAATCCAGGTTGGATTAACATTTGGGGTGTGTGTGTGTGTGTGTGTGTGTGTGTGTGTGTGTGTGTGTGTGTGTGT
>JAJKFI010000009.1:2519764-2548731 GCA_029204185.1 Lerista edwardsae | reverse complement strand
TGTGTGTGTGTGTGTGTGTGTGTGTGTGTGTGTGTGTGTGTGTGTGTTTTCCTTTTCCCACCATGCTTTGGTCCAATCCATTGGGTAGGAGGAATCTGCCTTCAGTTAAACACATTGGTGTTAAATACAAGCTCAATGTAATGTTTTGTTTGACTCTCAGTAAGGTTCAGGACAGAATCCTAACCTGGAGTTAGGCCTAACCGGCACAGTTAGGCCAGCAAAGTTTGGCTGGCACAAGGGACACCGTAAAGTATGTTTGGACCACTCTCCGAGTCAGAGAGACCAGCACACAGACATGCGCCATTCTCCCTGACTCCAAGGGTGGTCCCAACGCATTTTATGGTGGCCCTTGTGCCAGCCAAACTTTGCTGGCCTTACTGTGCCAGCCTAACTCCAGTTTAGATTTGCGCCCTCACTCACATTCGCAAATACCCTCTAGACTTGTTCCAGACTGTAGTTCTTTGCATTTGGTTAAATTTTACATTTCTTTAAAAATAGCAAAAGTACAGCTGTATTTCAGAAGGAGGGCTTCCCAACTAGACAAGCACAATATGTTCCTTTACTTCAGTCTACAATTGAAGAGGGCCACATCTGCTCCCCTCTCAAAACAGATGGATGTTCACACACTATATCAGCTCTGATATTTCAAGAGGACATTTCAGCAACTGTGGTGTTGCAGCTCAATTCAATATAGCTGATAGGCCTTTTTTTAAAAAGCTTCTTGCATTGAATGACTGATGGGACTCTGGCTTCCTGAACAGATTCTTCTTTATTTCACTACATATGCTGTGAAATGAATTATAGAAAAGTTGCATAAAAAATTAAGGACAGCTAATCTGATTTTATCTACCGGTGGTTTGCATCATTTTTGCCTCTGAGGTCCATTTTAGGCATGGCTGCTCATGCTTTTAAGAAGAGGCTTCTAGGACAGCCAGTTCCCTGGCATTAGTCAACACTGACTCTAGGAACAGGGTCAGGGTTGTCATATTTGGGCAACTGCCCAGGGTCCGGAGCATTGTGCAATTGTGCAAACTACTTCTGTGCCCATCACCTTCATGCAGCAGTGTGCAATGACACTCTCAGCCAAAAGGACCACCTCCTGTATTCTATCCTGTTCGATAAAACAAGTTAGGTTCCACCACAAGACTTCAAGGATGCTCATCAAGGTTAGAGGATGCTCATAGAGGCCAAGGGCAGCTTACGAAGGGTCCCTTGAAATCTAGACCCAGTTCTAACAGATTCAGTAATCACTATATTTCGGAAATGTAAGGGCCACTGTGACTTCTAGCCTTAGGAACATTCTAGTCTAGACTTCTGACTCCAACTACAATTAAGGGTGCAATCGTAACCTGGAGTTAGGCCGGCACAATTAGGCCAGCAAAGTTTGGCTGGCACAAGAGCCTCCGTAAAACACATTTGGACCTCTCTCAATGTCAGAGAGGATGGCACATGTCTGTGTGCTGGCCTCTCTGACTCCAAGAGTGGTCCAAACATACTTTATGGTGTCCCTTGTGCCAGCCAAACTTTGCTGGCCTAAATGTGCCAAGTTAGGATTGTGCCCTAAGGAGCCTCTGGAATACCGCAAGCAAGTCATGATGGCAATAGGTTTCCTGTATTGTTTGACCACAACATCTAGGCCAGTGTTTCCCAACCTGGTGGTCATAACCCCCCTGGGTGGTGGGAAACAACATAGTACTTTTTCACACAGCATATAATTAATTTGCAGGTATTTGGATGTACACACACATGCACGCACACACATACATACATGCATGCATACATACATACATGCATACATACAGTAGCGTCATGTAACTGGTACGCTGGGCGGGAGGAATGGGTGAGCGGCAGCCCGCCTGTTGCGTAACGCTCCGTTTCGCCATCTTCCCCACCCCCGCGTAACGCTCCATTTCGTAACGCTCCATTTCGCCATCTTCCCCGCCCCCGCGGGGGTGGGGAAGATGGCAAAATGGAGCATTACACAACGGGGGGCTGCCACTCACCCGTTCCTCCTGCCCAGCGTACCGGTTACATGACACTACTGCATACATACATTCGAGAAATTTCACTTGTCATTAATTCATTTGACTTCTCTTCTGCCTGTCCTGAATTGAATACTCAATGGTTTTCCTGGATGATAGTAATGACATGTTTTTAAAATGGTGATGAATTATTTTAAAGAGAAGGGATTGCTGGTAAGGAAAATAATTGTGTTTGATGGTCTGCTCTGCAATGCCCAGAGCCACTTATACAACCAGAATCTACACCACAATTTAGAGTGCTGTGAAACACTCCTTGGCATTTTTATTGGCTTTTCACAGGCTTACAGTATAGAACTCCTAATCACCAATGACAATCTGAAAGATCCAGTAATGTCCACCAAGACAGCATGTCAGAGGGAACATTCATACACAAAGTGGGTTGGGTCTAGAAAATCACTGTTTTTCTAGGACTCCTGACATCTAGAAGCATTATGTCCTACAAGTTACAAATAACTAAAAATAACTAGTTATAATTCACAGACTAATAAGGGACACACATGTCTTTGGGCATTGACCAACATTCAAGAAAACTATGCAACTAGCCCATATGCCCACAGGAACATAGTCAACTAGCAGCTTCTCTGTACTAATTGAAACTGAAGAGCTTCATGCCATATGACAAAAACCATTTGTCATAAGGCATGATGATCCACTATTTGGGTATGCATGCACTATGGGCGCAATCCTAGCTTGGAGTTAGGCCTTCACAGTTAGGCCAGCAAAGTTTGGCCGGCACAAAGGACACTGTAAAGCAGGGCCACCTCTAGGAGTGGCAGCGGGGCCCAATGCGGGGCATTCCCATCAGGCTCTCACCCTCCCTGCGGGGCCCCCGCACACCAAGAAATGCACTTGTGCTGCTGCGTGTGGCTCCTGGAAGTAGTTGGTGGTGACATGTTGACATCATCACCAACTGCTTCCAGGAGGCCCATTTTGAGCCATTTGGATGCAGGCAGCGGCGTCATTCAGCCGGAACGCTGGGCAGGAGGAATGGGTGAGCAGCAGCCCGCCCATTGCGTTCCGCTCCGTCTCGCCATCTTCCCCACCCCCGCGGGGGTGGGGAAGACAGTGAGACGGAGCGGAACGCAATGGGCAGGCTGCCGCTCACCCGTTCCTCCCGCCCAGTGTTCCGGCTGAATGATGCCGCTGGATGCAGGGGCAGGTGGGAGGGCCAAAGGTACAGCTATTCTGTTCACCCCTCTGGCCTATAGCCCATAAAGATCCCATCTGCAGCAGCAGGTGATATGCTCACTGCACTGTTGCAGGGCTCCCAAAGTGCGGGGCCCAATGTGATGACATCGGTCACATTGGCTTAGGCCGGCCCTGCTGTAAAGTATGTTTGGATAGCTCTCAGAGTCAGAGAGGCCAGCACACAGACGTGCACCATCCTTCCTGACTCTGAGAGGAATGCACTTTATGGTCAGACAAACTTTGCCGGCCTAAGTGTGCTGGCCTAACTCCAGGCTAGGAGTGCACCCTCCCAAGGTACAGCAAAAGTAGCTTGTTGTATCCTTGCCAATACATATCATCAGTATATTTGTTAGGAGCCAAGAGGTTTAGTGGCACTTGAATATGACCAGTCACGTTCTTATTTGATGAGGGTGAAAGCCTTTTCCAGAGAAATGCACTAGCAGCACAATCCTAGGCATTTCTACTCTATGATTCTATGATTTGATCCTATAAGTAAGTTCTGTTCATCTCAGTCAGTCTTTCTCCCAGGTAGGTGTGTACAGGAGTGCAGCCTTAGAGTGCAAATTCTGCAAAGTTGATTATTGATGCAAATATAGGCTTCAAAATATCCATTCCAACATTGATACTCTAACTGGGGAAAAAAACACTACATCTGTACAGCCTAAACAATTCTGCTGGGTAGGCATCTATATTTTTGTTTTGTTTTCTGCAGTATCGCTTTCCAAGCATTTCCAAACAATTTTACTTTGGTTTAAAAGAGTCTTTTTTTACTTTTTTGTTTTTTATTTGTGCATTCCAGGAAAGTAGATAAATGTCAGCGAGAGAAACCCAGTGGCAAGCAACCAAATAAGCTGTCTAAATAGTGAAAAAGAAATCTAGGAGATTTAAGTGTTGAAGTGCCAGTTTAAAACATTGAATAAAAATGCTTTAAGCCTCTGAGACAGAGCTCGCCTTTCATTCTGTCTAAATAACGATCATCTCCGTGATATGCCTTTCGCATATCACAGACTGGCAAGATAAGCAGTTTTCAAAAGTGTGAAGTTGAAATTCTAATCTAAAGCTGTCTTCAAAACCCTCATACACTGCACAAAGAGAAATGGGTTTAGAGGCTTCTCTAAACCCAGCAGCATATTGAACATGAGGATACAATTAAAACTTTTTAGGCCACAGTTCATCACCAAGTTTCCAGTATGAAACTAAATGAAAGAATCCACAGCCAATTGGAAAAAAGGGGGGGGGGACAAATTTAATGCTTACCAAATTAAACTGTGAGCCATTGAAAAATATACGTCCGTTGTGCAATGAGCTGTTTACAAATCTAGCACACAGCCTCCCACCACCTGACAAGTGCTAGTAAGAACTCTTGGTTTGCTTGGCTCAGAACTATGCTTTGTTGCGCACAAGTAACGGCAGGTTGTTTCATGAGAGATGATGTTTGGAATGGTTTGGTTTTTTTTAATGCATCTCAGCAATCAAGACATTTTACATTGGGGCTATCAACTACAACTGGGGCTATCAACTGGCTATAAGGCATGCCCCAGAATCCACTGGAGTTTCGTTTCGGACCCTACCATGGATACCTGAAACCGTGGATACTGGGGACACCTTTTTAAAGATAAGGGAACATCAGTGGTTTTGCTGCAATGAGAGAGAGAGAGAGAGAGAGAGAGAGAGAGAGAGAGAGAGAGAGAGAGATTTAGGGCTCAATCCAGAAGGCTCTTATTGCTGGTGGTACATGTGTAAAACTGTTGGCAAAAATGGCAAAAATGTTGCAAATGTGCCGTAAAGTACGTCCACGACACTTCTACGCTTGCGCTGGAGCAGTGCTCATTCAGCACCAGGGCGGGTTCAATGTGGGCGGGTGGGCAGTGCTCCAGCAGTGCCGGCCGCCTGTAAGCCCATTTGGAGTGGGAGGGAGGCAGGGAGGAACCAGATAGTGGGAAGGGAGGAGCGGGCCATGAGGGAGTGGGATCTGGCGGTGGCTTCCGCCGCCGGATGTTATCCCTGGCGGTGGCTTGGGCAGCCCAACAAGGGGCTGCTCAATTCACCACTGGCAAAATAGCTGGCAGTGAGCCAAGGAGCCCATTGTGGGCGACGGGGCTTTCCCCAGAGGAAGGGGACAAATGTCCCCTTCTCCAGAGGAGACTCCGGCGGCTACCCAGCTCCCATGGGATGCAGCAGTCACCATTTTGATACCGCTGCTCCTGCGGGAGCCAGTCAGTTCAGGATTGGGCTCTTAATGTTCTCCTATCTTTTTAATAGGTGCCCCAGTACCCATGGTCTCCGTGGATCCAAGGATGATACTGCATTCGCATTCTAAATCTACATTCATGACTTGCTTCATCACTCAATTCACCTTTTGAGCAAGTTTTTTTTTAAAAAAAAATTCCAAGTGGCAGATCATTAAGGGCTCATTAATTTAGGGGCATCTAGCACTTGACCTAATTACTCTTGAACCATTTCTTTTTAGCTGCAATCAACACCGTTAAATTTTTAATTATTATTATTATTTATTTATTTATTAAATTTCTACCCCGCCTTTCTGCCCGAAGGCACTCAAGGCGGCATTACACAATCAAAGTTAAAAACAGAATAAAATACATCATAATTAAAAACAATAATTAAAAACAATATAAAAATACAATATAAAAGTATAACAGTCATCCCATGGATCATAAAAGTACAAAAAAATATAAGAATGCAACGACCAGCCAGCCTGTCAGCAACTGAAAGCCTGCTGAAACAAAAAGGTCTTCAGCCCCCACCGAAATACCGCCAAAGAGGGAGCAGTTCTTAACTCTAAGGGGAGGGTATTCCAAAGTTGGGGTGCCACCGCCGAGAAGGCTCTCCTACTGGCCGCCACCCCTCTCACCTCTCCTGGTGGCGGCACCGTCAAGAGAGCCCCCCCAGATGACCTCAGAGTACGGGTCGGATTATATGGGAGGAGGCGGTCCCTCAAATACCCTGGGCCCGAGCCGTAAAGGGCTTTAAAGGTCAAAACCAGCACTTTGAATTTGGCCCGGAACAGAACCGGCAGCCAGTGTAGTCGCCGAAGCAACGGCTCGACAGAGTCAAACCGATGTGCCCCAGCAACCACCCGAGCAGCCGCGTTCTGTACTAGTTGTAATTTCCGGACCGTCTTCAAAGGCAGCCCCACGTAGAGCGCATTGCAATAGTCTAATCTAGATGTCACTAGGGCATGGGTCACTGTGGCCAGGTCCGCACAGCTCAGGTACGGTCACAGCTGGCAGATCAGCGGAAGCTGAGCAAAGGCTCCCCTGGCCACCGCCGCCACCTGGGCCTCCAGGTGCAGCTGTGAGTCCAGGAGAACCCCCAAGCTGCGGACCTGCTCCTTCAGAGGGAGTGCAACCCCATTCAGAGCAGGGCGATAGTCCAATAAATAGTCAGTAAAACAGAGGAGAGCTGTGACAATCACTTCTGCACTTACCTGGTTTCCTTTAAAGCATGATGTGGATGGGCAAATGTGAAAGGCACACTCCTTGGCACTTTTGCAGATATTAAATGTTTCTGTGTGATGTTTCATTTTCCATTTGTTCCCCAGGCATATCTACAGTATAAGCAGGTGTACCAGTTTAAATGTCATAGGGTAAACTTGAAAGAATCCTGGGAATTGTAATTTGGCAAGAATTTGAAAACCCTCTCCTAGAGATCTTCAGCTGCTGCTAGTGATTTCACTGTTATACCTGGATGGAATTATCTAGTGCTAGACTATCCTAATCACCAGTTATCCTTTGAAGGATGTCCCAGTTCAATCTTAGGTCTTTGTGTAATAGATGGCAAGGTTGCCCTGCTGCAAAAGATGTAATGGGCCCAATCCTATCCAAATTTCCAAACCTGATACTGCCATACTAACAGGATGTGCATTGCATCCTGCAGGAATGGGCGCAGTCACCGAGGCCTCAAGGTTTTCCCCTTACCATGGGGCTGAATTGCAGATGCATCGGTGATGAAAAATAGGATACGATTTGGCCCAAAGTAGAGGGGATTATGGTTCCCATCAACCAGTGGTTCCCAACCTTTTTTGCACCAGGGCCCCCTTTTAGGTACTACAACCTGTCGGGACCCCCCATAAAACCTAGGACTGGAAGTGATGTCATTAAGCAGGAAGTGAAATTTTTAATAAATCACATTTTTTGAAGGTCAAAAGAATTCCACATCCTTTTTAGAATGTTCTGAATGCTTTGAACCTAAGTGACATTTGAGTTTTGAGTTCAGTGATTGATTCAGCACTGACAACAACATTGCACAGAATGCATTGTGGCTTCTCTATGCCATTGCTGATCAAGGCGGTAAAGCCAAATTTTAGATAGCCTTCAGAGTATTTGCATTCCTCTTCCCTGTGTGCTGAGACACACCTAGCCATGCACATGGAAGGTGTAGCATGCCCACTCAGAAAGAGACCCAGGAGAGACTTTGTCACTTGCATACACCCACACCAAGACGAACCCATAGCAAGGTTAATTTCTCTCACAGTCACAAACATTGAGGAAGTGGCAGTTTAAAAGGGAAGCCTCTTCGGTAACCAAACGGAAACTTCCAATATGGTGGTGCCTAGCTTTTTAAGATGGCTGCCCCAAGCTCTTTGCAACCCCCTGAAAATCAGTTTGCAACTCCCTTGGGGGTCCAGACTCCCCAGGTTGGGAACCACTGCCATAAACAATGGCATGGGAGAAAGGGAGTGCTTATCCTTTGACCATTTCTTTGGTATTTCTTTGGTATTTCTTTATTTAAATTTTAAAATATTGAGATGAATTTCTTTGAGATGAAAGAAATTCCAAAATAGTGGGGCAAAGTTGCAAGAGAAGGAAGCAGCTTTCTACCTATTAATCACAGTTGTTTCCTATTGAAGTGTGACAAAAGCCTTTCCCCCCTCCCATGCTTGAATGATATACTCAAAGAGCACAAGAGCTCTTAAAAATTACAAGTACAATTTTCATTTTTGAAAACTGAATATAATTTTTCAAAGTGGCACAAGTTGAGGGATGTTGTAGTGCACTTCTGTCCTCATGTCACAGTCACTATCCGGTCGAGATATAGTACATTTATGCACTCCAGCACTCCAGCGGTCAGGCTAGCTCAAGGTAGTTACCTAGAATATCCCCATTGACAAAAGACTGCCATTTGACTACTGAGATAATACAGAAAATACTGGAGTGTGTGCTACATTCAGTAAGGACCTCTTAACTAAAGCGATCGAGTGTGATGTGCAGTGGCTAGAACACTGGACTTAGACTGCCGAAAACCGACATTCCACTCTCAGTCGTGAAATTCACAAGTTGCTCTTGGGCCAGTCACCGTTGCTCAGCTTTGCCTACCAGACAGGACTGTTGTATGGAGAAAAAGGCTTCATTGCATGTACACTGCCCTGAGGAAGTTGGGACATAACTGTGAGCGCAATCCTATACCTGTATTGTGCCAGCGCTACACTCCAGCACTGACATAAGCGTGCCATCAAGCGCATCTGCACCAGTGCGTCAGACCAGCACAAGCAGCAGCTTTGCCACACGGGCACCACTGCACCTGTCAGCAGCGCCCGTCAAGTGCCTGTCGAGTGTCAGTTGCTCAGTGGTGAGAGGGAAGACATTCTGGCCAGCCAAAGAAACAGAGGAAAAAGCCCTAACAAGTGGATGAGAATGGAGGCTGTTTCAAGGATGGATTTCAGGAAACCCAAGTCTCTTTAGTATTGGGCAGGAGGTATGGATTGATGGTTGAGCTGCCACAGTGGTGTCATTCAAATGATTTAAGAACAGGAACTCACTTTTGATTGGCACTTGTCAGGAACCCAGAACCAGCCACAGAGCCCGTTAGGATCCGGAACGCCCGTTCTGGTCCGTTCCCCCTGAATGACATCACTGAGCTGCCAGTACTGCCTGAATCTAAGCAGGAGAAGCTGTGGTCATATTTTTGGATGGGAGATAGAATGCTAGGCTGAGACAAGCTGCAGTACCTGCTGTAGCAGAATGGAGTTGCTGTGGAGCGGATTAGCCAGTTTGTGAGAAGGCCAGCCTGCAAAACAATGGAGGACCTGTCTAGGCTTGACTTACAATTGGCTACTGAGGCTCAATGGTGTGGCAGCCAAAGGAGAGAACCACACTGTGAATGCTACATCTGGGACTGAGGATTCAGCAAATCACAAGAATACTGTTTAAAAAAATTGAAAAAATGATTTTCTAGACTAGGTTAGACTAGGCAGCCCTTGTAAGCCACCTAAGGCATTTTGCTTTGGCATGGGAAAGGTGGGGTATAAATTCTTCAAATAAAAATACGTAGAAAATATTGCACAATTGATAACCAAACCCATCCCCCACCACTGCCCATGATGCAGCCGCACTGAAAGAACATGTGCTGCATCCATTGGGGGAGATCCAGAGGCTTGCCAGAGATATTTCTTACTTACCTGGTGGTCTACGGCTCTCCTTGGACCCACACCAGCTATGTAGCTGCCATAGGTCCAAGGAGAGAAAGGGGCAGAGGGCAAGGAAAGAGGGGATAGGATATTGGTGCAAGTTGCTGGAACTGAGATTCACCCCTCCCCCTTATGCCCTCCCCTTCCTACCCAAAACTCCCCCTGCCCTCCCCATCCCCGCTCATGACACTGCCACCAACTTACCAACACTGGTGGAGACTCTTGGTGTCACTGCTGTGCAAGCTGCACCACTGCTCAGCCCAGAAGCACATATAATAGAGGCATCCTGGCTTTCGCACTGCCACAGTGGGCCTTGCGCCACCAGGATGTGAGTTCCGGCACTGCACTGAAAGGACCATATAGAATTGGGTAGGATTGAGTCACCTCTGCAATCTACAATGATAAGCAGAGTGCTTTGAAACATGTGCAGAGTGCCATGCTTAAGGCTTGACAACACACTTTATAACTAGTGCCGGCTGTTCTCATTTGCATTTTCCTTCATTCCTTCACACGCTGTCCCTTAGAGATCAGACACTTTAGACGAGCATGAAAGAAATTGTTGGCAGCCTTTTCTGTTTATATTAAATCCTCCAGTCGTTTGAGATTAAGCCCCATCATCTGCATGCCTCGGAACACCTGCAAAAAGACAACAGTGGAATGATATTGCCACAACACTGCAGCATTCCTGGGGTGAGTAATAGCCTTACTTCAGCATGGGGAATAATAACCGAGTGTGCTCTTGCCTAAAAGGAGAAATTACATTAATCTACAAAGTGAGTAGATAGCAGGTGTAAGGAAGACCACTGCACTTACCTCTGACACCCCTTAAGGATGGTAGCTTTCTATTAGCTATTTCCATTCCTATGATTGCCAAACTCCGGAAAGGAGATGGATGAGTACACACTAAACACAGCTGTAACCGCAATATTTAGTGCTTTCTGTGCAGTAAGGTATATGAGATTCATTCATTCATTCAAGTTGTGTGAAACTCCAGACGGGATTGGACAAATTCATGGAGGGTAGGTCTATCAAGAGCCATGATAGCAAAATCAATAACAGATGCTAAAATCAATACCAATCAACCCAGCCCAGGGTCTTTTCCAGTGGCTGCTGCTGGTGTTGCATTTATGTTTTGCTTTAGTTTGTGAGCCCTTAGGTGACATGGAGCCGTTTATTGTTTAGATCTGGAAGCTGCTTTATGAACTACCTATTGGAAAGAGGTCTGGAAAGAGGTCTTTTTTTTTTGCATTCTTTTTATATATTTTATGATCCTAGGGATTAATTTGTTGTATGTTGTATTTTTAATATTGTTTTTATTGTCTTTTAATACTGTTTTTAATTGTTTTTACTGTGTTTTTAACCTTGTAAATGCCGCCTTGAGGGCCTTGTGGCGGAAAGGCGGGATACAAATCAAATAAATAAATAAAATAAATAAATAAATAAATAGTCTTATGAGCGAATAAATATTCCTATCAATGAATATCAGGGGAGGGAGTAAAATTGAATTCCCTTTGTCTGGCAAACTGATTCCAGTTATAGGTTGAGCCAACACTTCCCACCAAAAACGTTGGGCTTGTTTTGCAACTATCACCAGTCATCCCCAATCTTCCTGGGCCTCAGTTGCTTTGAGTTCTGGGACAAAGCCCTGCACTGGGGTCCTCTTAGTGCCCCCTGCTGGCGCACTGGATAATGTCACTGCCACCAGTCCTGAGGGGTCAGGCATCATTGCCAAAATCCTGGAATCTGTTCTTTTAAATTATCTCAGCAGAATGGATTAAAACAGTGGTCTCAAACTTTTTAGTATCAGGACCCTCTTTTTAGAATGACAATCTGTCCAGGACCCACCAGAAGTGATGTCATGGCCAGAAGAGTGTCATTGCAGCATCAGAGCCTGTTGCTTTCCCGAGATTTTATTAATAGGGTTATTTCTCAGCCATTTTCCAATAGCACAGTGAATCAGAAAGAAAAAACCTTGACACAACCACACAGGCCTCCCCCTTTCCAGCTTACCATATTTTCAATATGGTTGCCCTGGTGTCGTGACCTACCTGAAATTGGCTCGCGACCTACTGGTGGGTTGGGACCCACTGGTGAGTCCCGACCCACTGTTGGGGAACCACTGGATTAAGGCTTCGGAGCACACAAGTGGCTTGGTTTGCATGACTCCTTAAAAGTTTGGTGTGGCCTTAAAAACTATTTTCTACCAATGATGCATTAGACCACCATTGGTAGAAATGCAATCTCCAGAGCATCATTGGTAGAAAACAGGTGCAGATCTGCCTCCAAGCTCTTCTGGTGGCTCCTGAACGTAGGACTGGACTGAAATTAATGGCCTGAAACAACAGGGAAGTACTGGTAGGTTTAAGCTAGGCATGGGAATTTCCTAAGAGCTATCCAGCAGTGCACGGGACGTGGTGGCACAGCAGGTTAAACCACTGCTGTTGGGCTTTCCGACTGAAAGGTTGGGAGTTCAAGACTGTGCGACGGAGTGAGCTCCCGTCGCTTGTCCAAGCTCCTACCAACCTAGCAGTTCGAAAGCACCTAAAAATGCAAGTAGATAAATAGGGACCACTTCGGTGGGAAGGGAACGGCATTCCGTGTGCTATGGCGTATAGTCATGCTGGCCCACGGAAGCTTGTCCTTGGACAAAACGCTGGCTCTACAGGCTTTGAAATGGAGATGAGCACCGCCCCCTACAGTCAGTCACGACTAGACCACTTGGCCATGGGGAAACCTTTACCTTTTTATCCAGCAGTGCAATGACCTGACTCATGCAACATTGGGCTCTCTCTCAATGGAGATTTTCAAGGAGAAGTCGGATGGCCACATGTCAGGGATGCTGTAGTAGCAGGGATTTGGACTAGGTGACCTCAAAAATGCCTTCAAATCATCTATGCTGCAGCACTCCATTTCAGCCCCTCTTGCCAGGAGTCACATTTTCTGTTCTGCCCATGCTTGGCTGCCTTTGGCCTAGTGCTGATAATAACAGAGACTGCAGATTCTACAGCATCCATCTTTTTTTCTGAAAGATGAAAAAGACTTCAGATCTGAAAATGTCCACATTTCACTCTTTAAAAGTAGTAATCAGAAACAAAAGCATTAGGAGAAACCAAGAATACAAAGGAGGCAAAATGTGAGAAGTAAAATTGCATACCAGCACTTAATTGGGGCTCTTTTAAAATTGCCAATAAACATGTTAATCTGATAATACAGATTAACCGATAAAAGGCTGCAGACCTAAACCCAAGGCAAGTGAAAATCAATTATGTTTCCACCTAAGATTTAAGATACCAAGTGTTGCCACAAGAATACAAAAGCAAAGGCAGTACGTGCCACTGGTTTATTCTTAAAGAACTTTTCATGCAGTATATTCCTGAAAATTAGTCCTGCCTGTGAAGAACAGATGAGCAATGGCACCCCGAAGCTGAACCATGAAAACTATTGCTTTTTCATTGTACCCCAATCCACTCTATATTCCATTTGGTGATGCATTGGTGTCAGTGTGGCTTCCATCATCTCATCCCATGGGAGATTTTCTGCTGTTGGAGGTCTCCTCGGGGTAAGCCCCAGCCACCACTATGAGGCAACTCAGACCTGCACTAGCGATATTGCTGGGCAAGTCCCCATTGCTCTGTGCAGGCTAATCAGGTCTGGGAAGAGGGGTTGAATTTGATGTGTGCTGCCACTACTTTGGCTTTCTCACTGGTGCGCTAGCTGCTTGCAGTGCACTCGACAGGACTTCCGCCATGCTCCACAATGCTAGCGCTAGATAGGATTGAGCCAGAAGTCTAACTGCAGGTAATCTTTTAAATGGCATTTCTAATAAGGAAAAATGTGAACATCAAGACCTCAAAAACTGAATGGAGCTATTCTTGTTGTACCTTGTCTGGTTGTGCTACAGCGTTCTCCTTCTTGGTAGGAAAATGTCATCAATTACAGGGCTTTTGCTACACAAGTGTTTTCATCTACCACCTGCACTTAGGTTCTGCTTGCTTTCTTATATTTAATTCATAGGAACACCTACATCATTCCTTTCTCTAATATTTGCCATTGTTGACATTGATCCAAATATAATCCTCCTAGGCTGTAATCAGTCTTATAGATAGATTTATAATCTTTTCTCAGGGATTGAACGTTCTTTCCTAGAGGAAGGCAAATGGAAATCATGGGGCCATGACATCATGGTGCAACCTTGGTCCAAGTTGGCAATGGCAACCATTCCTATATGGGTGGGGGGAAAAGAATATCCTTCATTATTAAGACTTACGGGAGGGCTAGATCCAGTGCTGAAGAAAATTACTTCAAAACTAGTTTCAGCTTCACTGCCCATCTCATTCATTAAGTTAACTGTGTTGAGCATTGCTGCAGTTCTAAATTTAGTGAGATGCTGCTTTCAATCAGGCTAATGAACATGGCAGTTCGGAAGTGGGCGAATGCTAGCATTTTCTTTCTTTACTAATTCTTTCCGAGCTCTTAAATTTTCCAGGCAGACCACCTCAAAGCAGAATGAGGTCACTGAAAATCTCCAGGCCTATTGAGAAGGCTTGGTGTGCTCCTTGGGGGCCTGGAGTGGACCGACTTATTTTGATTATGAGGGATGGTGTATAGATCAGAAGGAGTCCATCTGTCAACATGACACTGAGCTCATTGCTAGCTTCAGCTTAGATGCAAGAAAGTTGGTGGAGATATACTGCGGGATTCCAAATCAGGCTCCTTGCCTCTCAACACTGCACTGTGCACATGCTGGTGGACCACAGGCCATTAGAGAATTGGAAGAGGAGAGGCATAGACAATCCTTTCGGGGTTGGTGGCCTGGAGAAAAGTGGCTGCTTCCATAGGTAGATGAGCAGGTGGCTAAACAACTTGGCCTGCATGTCAGCAATAAGATGCTCCAATGGAGGATCCAGGCCCAAATCAAAACCTTCATAGAGACCACTTAGGGTGCAATCCTAACTTGCACTGGAACGGGCAGGGCGGTGGGCCTGCACCGTATCCAACACAATTTGGGAGCAGGCAGGAGGCTCCTTGGGGAAAGAGCATGCTTGCATCCTTACCCCGGGGTAGGCACCAGCCACCCCAATGGGCTCTTTGGATCTGCATTTGCTGCTGCTAGCATCGGCCCAACAGCAGCAGTGGTGGCACAAGGGTGCCGGATGGCGCTCCCGCACCGGGGCTGCTGCCATTGGGGCAACACTAGCAGCTAGCATCGACCCAACACTGGGCATTGGATTGCGCCCTTAGGATTATTGGTTCCCTTTGTCACTTGATCCCTGCTAGGCTGTAAACTAATACCATGGTCATCTGTCTGCAGTGACACTGCTACAATGCATTGAGATGAAGCCAGCAGTTCCCTCTCTATGTAATTTGCCAGGATGGCGTTGGGAGTAAGGCAATTTAGCATCACCACCACAGTCCCTGGCACTGAATACTGGCTTATACTGAATCAAATTGTCTGACCAGCCTAGTATTGTCTAATCTATTGCTGCATGTAGCAGCCCTCCAAACTTTCCAGCAGAAATCTTACTCAAGCCTGCTACTTGAGATTCATTTTAATGAAGACACCAGGAGTTGTGCTGGGGTCTTCTGCATGCAAAATATAGTTTTTGTCATTCTAACTGGGAATTTAGCCAAATGACTTAACATTGTACATCCTGTGTGTGCTTAAGGGCGCAATCCTAACCAACTTTCCAGCACTGACTTAGCTGTGTCAATGGGGTATATGCTGCTTCTTGCAGTGGAGTATTAGTCACAGAGGCCTCCTCAAGGTAAGGGAATGTTTGTTCCCTTACCTCTGAGCTGCACTGCCCTTACCCCAGTGCTGGAAAGCTGATTAGGATTGCGCCCTTAGATGCAAAAGGGTGTGTGTACCATTGTTGTTGTTGTTGTTGTTGTTGTTTATTGGATTTATATCCCGCCTTTCTGCCCGAAGGCACCCAAGCCAGCATTACAACAAAAGAAGCAATAAAAACAGAAATTAACATTAAAAAACAATGTAAAAACAATATTAAAATACAATTTAAAAATTTAAAAAACAACAAGCCCCGTGGATCATAAGATTTATCTTCTGAAGCTGGAAGATAATGCTGTATATGGTCGTTGGTTCCTAGCATGTCTGCATTTCCCTACTAATCAACGCTTGAGATAGTGCTTATGTTTGTACTTCCTAGGCCTGGTATACAAACTTTGGTGGCTTGTAGTGCTCGCTCTAAATAGGAGGAAAGCACAGAGTTTTTTTCTGACTCAGATTTTGAAGGATTGTCTTGTCCCATATGAGTCCACCAAAGTTGTATGATCTTCAGAGAATCTGCAGTTTCCCATTTATCTGGTTTAAAGTTGCAATCCTGATCAAACTTTCCTGGAAGTAAGCCCTGCTGAACACAAAGGGAGAGGCTTCTGAGTAAGTACTGTACCTACACATCAGACTGTACTGTAAGCCTGATGTGTACGACACAAAGGACTTTGCATAGAATGTACTGTAAAGGTCTGGATTTGGGTATGTCCACTTCACATTAACCACAGATTGCCAGAATCAGCCAGAAAACTGAATGGTATAGACTGTAATTGGACCTCCTTGCTTTTCTTCACCCGGGAGCACTAGCAGTATTGCCACATGATAAAAGATTCACTGAGAAAGTCAAAGGATTCATAAGAGACCTTTAATCTTGGCTTATGTTTGTTTCTCATTCTACCAGTCTTGATTTATAATTTAGCAGAGGCATTGTCTGTGAGAATTGACATCCATCTGAAGGCTCTGAGAGCAAAGTTTACAAGCTCTGAGAGCAAAATCTTCTCTCCATAGAAGATCTTCACTTATAGCCTATAGTGTGAAGAAACAGTGACCCCCAAATTACTCATGATTTTCTGCCCTGTAGAAAACATAAATATGCAGCATCCATTGTTATGCTGACGTTGCATTGCACATTTGAGATGAACTATTCATAGGCAAATTGCTAAGAATACCAAGACGCAGAGCTCATTTACAATATTTCTCCTGTAGGAATTCAAGGGTTATCATCACCACATTGGTTTTTGAGATATATAGTAGGTCCAGCCAGACAATCATCATTTCCCTACTGTTCTCACCGCTCTTTTAATCCCCTTCTAATTACACCAGCAAAAAAATACTGTCATGCATACTCTTATTATAGCAGTAATGAAACTTTTCTTTAAAAAAAATAATAATCTGTGCTTCCACCAGTTTTGCCCTGTACAGGACAAATGTCCTTGGGCATTTGCTTTGGCATGGGAAAGGTGGGGTATAAATTCTTCAAATAAATAAATAAACAACTTATTCCCTTCTTCCCACCACAAGTACAGAAGCCAGGTCTTGTAGCCGCATTACATTCCTTCTATGTGTACATAGTTTACTTGATTCAAAGTCTCAAGCAGAAAACCAGTGAATTAGAATTTATCAAGCAATTTGATTTTTTCCATTTGAGCTGAAGCACAGATAGTTGCTTCCTGTTTCACCACATCCGATACATGACTTCACTTAAGCAAGATGACTGTATTGTCATAACCTGCTCTTGCAGTTGATCACTGTGCTTATCTCACACATTTAAGTTTTACATAAGAATAGACCAGTGGTGGGATTCAAATAAATTAACAACCGGTTCTATGATGTCATAGTCGGAGCAAAAAAAAAAACCTAAGCCAGCCAAGGTAAGCGAGTGGGCGGGATCCGGCCATTTAACAACCGATTCTGTAGAACCTGGCGAACCCCCTGAATCCCACCACTGGAATAGACACAGGCTGTGTCTCTCATGTTCCATAACAGTTTGGCCCCATCATTTACAGGTCAGACTCAATAGAAACCATGATTTCCTTTTTCACTACATTTGTTAATTAATTTAGCCTGTACACATTTTCCTGGACATAAGCCCCATTGAATACAATGAGATTTTCTTCTTAATGCACATGCATAGCATTGTATTTTTAGCAAGTTAGAAGACTTGTTATTACCAATTATTGCTATTACAAATCTTCACTGTACTTATACATTTTTGTTGAGTTTCACCACCTCCTTGCTCACCTACCGGCCCCACCACTGTCTTACCTGGTCTGTCGGGCATCCTAGGGTCTTGCAGTGAGGCTGCAGCACTGCCACCTCTTGCAGCCGCGCTTGCAGAATGGAAGAATTCCTTTGGCAGCCATTTTATAACAGTGGAAGGCAGTGTCATAATAGGCTCTGCCTGTCTGCATAAACATAAGATTGGGCTGAAAATGCCTGAATGGAGTCAGTCAGCAACACAAGAAGTTTTGTGGTACCTTATACACAGTGTTATTCAAACTGTGGGTAGTGACCCACTTGGTGGGTCGCAACCTGATGTCAGGTGGGTCGCAGAAAGCTGGGAGCAGCCATCTTGGAAACTGCAGACCTTACTCTTGTTACATTCCTGTTGTGAGTGTTAACAGCTTGCATTTTAAGTGAGGGGTTTTTTTTTTTACTTTTGCTTTTAGTTCAGTGCTTTTACATCATATTTTGCCCTAACCTTGCTTTCTGTCAGGGATATTTCATGGGTGTACAATAGCGGCAGTCCAAGAATGCCAATTTACATTTCAGGAGTGTCATTTTATTATGTTACAATGACAGCTCTTCCTGTGGGATGATGTCACTTTCTGCCACAACATCACTTCCAGATTAATGACATCACTTCCGGTGGGTCCCGACACAAGTGCCGTTCTAATAAGTGGGTCCCAGTCTAAAAGGTTTGAATATCATTACACTAACACATTTATTTCAGCATAACCTTTCATGGGTTCTAGACCAGTGGTCTCCAAACTACAGCCCTTGGGCAACATCTATCTGGCCTGCCACTATGCATACACACAATCTATCTATAACTATAACTATATATCTGTATACAGGAAGAGTGTGTGTGTGTGTGTGTGTGTGTGTGTGTGAGAGAGAGAGAGAGAGAGAGAGAGATCAGTTTAAGTATGGCAACGTTTCTTTGTAATTTCTCTTTTGTTCTGAATCATATCATGTTCTGATTACAAGAAAAGATCTAAATAAAACATATTTATTTAAATTTTATGCATTCATTTGTGAAACTGAATTTTTTTCACCAGTAAAAATGTGCAAAATATACAATGTGGCCCTCCTACTGAAAGGTTTGGAGGTCCCATTCTAGACTACTGCAGGTACAGTGGCGGTCCCTGTAGCAACGTTTTCATGGATATACAGTATTGCATGGACGCATGCACATACGCTCACACACATGGAGAGAGAGAGAGAAACGCACATAACAGAAATCAGGAATGTCAAATGTTATGCGCGGGAAGCAAGGGCCTGAGATGTTGGGGGTCTTGAAGTGACTCTTGAATGGATTGGATTGCAGCCCTTGGACAATTTCGTTGCTGACACTGAATGAGGTCCGAACAGTTACTCACCAGTCTTACCAGCATTGCTTCATTATTATTTAATTGAGATGTGGCTCATGATACTATGGGTGGAGGGGTGCGCGCATGTATGTGTGTGAAAATGCTTCATGCAAATTGGTGAAAGGATCATTTTTTAATGTATCAGCACCAAAAATAACACTGATTAATAATTTTGCTTCATCCTTGGATCTCCACCCCTACCCCCTACTTAATAGAATCCAAAGGAAGAGAAGCTTTGCATCAGAGAATAATAATGAGGTCTCATTAGTTACAGTAATCAAGGTTTCTGTAACAACCCTTACACTAGTATAATTGTTAAGGGGGGGGGGGGAACAGTGAAATCACAATGAAGTTTTGCAAGGGATTAACTTGGTACCTTATCTTTTTCCATTAGGGAATGGACATTCCAGCATTTTGATTAATCATCCCTGAAGTTTTACCCATTAGATGATTAGTATTCTCATCAGAAAGGAACTCCAGCTTGTCACAGATCAAACGGACTCCCCCCAATAACAAGACACTCTATTTTTATAAAAAACGAGGTTATGCAGTCCATTGCTGAAACAGTTTGAAGACACCAGAGTATTAAGGCAAAGAAGTAAAGGCAAAGAAAGCTTGGCAGTGCTCAAATCAATGGGGATTTGATTTAACCTTGGCTTTTAAAATATTTGCTAAAATGTACATTTATATGCATTTGAAAAGGTTTCTTCCTAAATTAAGGAAGGAATTTGTAATATGTCAGAGGGTCACATTTTCAGATATTAACAGAGATGGGGACTCAAGCCGCTAGACTTGGACTCGAGTCACAAAAATGCTGGTTTTTCATGACATCATTGACTAGGGCATGACTCGAGACTCATGGCCAGTGACTCAGGGTACAATCCTAAACTGGAGTTAGGCTGGCACAGTTAGGCCAGTAAAGTTTGGCTGGCACAACATAAAGTATGTTTGGACCATTCTCGGAGTCAGGGAGAATGGCGCACATCTGTGTGCTGACCTCTCTGACTCCGAGAATGGTCCAAACATACTTTATGGTATCCCTTGTGTCAGCCAAACTTTGTTGGCCTAACTATGCTGGCCTAACTCTAAATTAGGATTGTGTGTTCAGAAAAGAGTCATGGCACAAATGACTCGAATCCTGATTCTCTTTGTGTGCTTGCATGCAGTGGCGTATCTGGAAGGGGGGTCCAGGGGGCCACATAGTCCTAGGCAGCAGAGTGGAAGGAGCAGCCTTATGAGCACACTCAGCTCCAGCTGCCCACCCAGCCACCCTGTTTTTTAAAACATGAACAAAGCCAGCTACTAGCTTTGTTCATGGAATCGAGCAGGCGAAGTTGCTCCAGCAGCCCACCTACCTCTTAAATGAAAGCGAATCTGGTTGTCAGCTTCACTTGTGCAGTCGGGTCAATGGACAGGGGGAGTTGCTCCAGCCACCCGTCCGCCCCTTAAATGTGAGTGAAGCTGGCTGCCGGCTTCGCTCATGGGGTCAGGTGGGCGGGTATGTGGAGCCATTCCAGCCACCCGCCTGCCCTTTACATGTGAGCAAAGCCAACTGCCAGCTTAGCTCATGTTTTTAAAAAAAAACAAGCAGGGGGCAGGGCAGTCAGGCGGAGCATGCGGGGGGGGCAGATGTAATTGTGGTGATGTGAATTTGGCGGGGTGGCAGCTGCCAGCTGGGTGTGACCCTGATGGCACATCCATCAGGACAACCCTTGCTTCCATGCTTACCTTTTTTTTCTCCTGTTGCTTCCATGACTCCTTGCAAGAACGCATGAGCAATCCAGAAGCCATCTTTCAGACCAACAGCAGCAGCAGATGTAGGAAGAAGGTAAGTGATTCCAGGAAGTGGAGCTGGGGGACTTGAGGCAGAGGCGTTTCTACAGGGAGGGCAAAGCTCTAAGTTTTGCAAGAAGCCTTACCCTGTCATGTAAATCCCTCCTTTCTCTTGCTGCTGTAGCCAGTAAGCAATGCCAAGGTGTTGCTGTTCCCTGTGAGGATTGGCTAAAACGGTGCAGGAGAGGAGTGATTTCCACTGCAAGGTAAGGCTTCTTGCAAAACTTAGAGCTTTGCCCTCCCTATAGAAACACCACTGACTTGAGGAGAGGAGGAAGGCTTAGAAGTCAGTCAGTCTGTCTGTTGCTCATGGACTTGATTCATTTCTCAAAATGACTTGGACTTGAGTCAAAAAATTTCCACAAGTTGAGTTGCAATGGCTCACACAATGACTCGTGACTCGACTTGAGTTGTGGTGTCACTGACTCAAGACTCAACTTGACTTGGGAAATGTAAATCCAGCACATTTTTTTTATATGCCAGAACTCACAGATAACCAAATACACAAGTTGGGGCCTTCACCTGACTTCCTGATGCAACCGGAAGCAATTTCCAGTTGAATCTGGAAACGTTCTGAAGACCAGAGAGGTCAGGTATGTCGTGTCTAGGAGGTTCTCTTTGGGTCCTCCAAAGATAAGTAAGTCCTCCAACTGTGGAGAACTTATTTATCTTTGTAAGACCTCCAATTCATGGGAGGTCAAATCTGTGGGTTCCGAACCCACAAATAAGAAGACCCACTGTACCACGTTAAATAGGTATTGGCAGATGACAGGTACTAACCTATTCCTGATGAGAACAAGTTGCTTATTAATCATTTTCAATAATGAAAAGTGTCATGGAGTTTGCAAATTCTATCATTTCTTAATTAAAACCTATCTGCTATAGATAAGGTTTCTGCTTTATTAACTACATATGCCATTTGAGCTTCATTTGTTTTTATAGTCATTACAGATATATACATATGCAGCCCAATCCTACTCCCCCCCACCCACGCACTGTCTTCTGCCATGCAGTTGAGCTGATGTAGCACACATTGTATGCAGGGTGTGTGTGGAAGTAAACAGATAGCCAACAATAGGGTTACCAGATACAAACTGGGACAGAGTGCCTATACCTTTAACCATTGTCTAGAAGAGAGAATTTGGGAAGCTGCAGCTTTTGAAACCCTTCCATGATGAGCTGCACCTGCCCACATTCCCGCCTCTATACAATGATTAAAGGCATAAGCACTCTGTCCCAGTTTGTATCTGGTAACCCTAGCCAACAACAGATCAGTAAAAATATTTTTTGTTTACTTCCAGGGCGGCTACCTGCTCACCAATTGGTATCCTCATACATACACCAGGTATTTTGCTGGCATACGTCTGTGGAAAGGAATGGGGTGGGTCTTGGCCCAGAAAGGAAGATAGATCTAGTGTGTACAACTTCTGCCAAGATCCATCCCCTCCCATCCTTGAATCATCCCCAGCTGGGCTCAATCCTTCCCCAAACTGCCCATGAACTGCCCCCTCTACAACCTTTCCTGCACCATCGGAGCATCCAGGTGATTCTGCTGAATGAATAGAGCCTTTGGCCATTTCCACTGGCAGTTCTGTAGTGCGTGACACCATCCCAAGGTGGCTTACAGCCTGATCCTGAGCCTGGCCAGCCAATTTCCAAGAATGCCAATTTACATTTCAGGAGTGTCATTTTATAATGTTACAATGACAGCACTTCCTACTTGATGATGTCACTTCTGGCTATGACATCACTTCTGGTGGGTCCCGACATGAATGCCATTCTAAAAAGTGGGTCCTGGTCTGAAAAGTTTGAATACCACTGCACTATTGTATATTTCCTCTGTCTCACTTTCATATGTCCTTGTTAAGTGAGTGCACGCGTTCTGAATACTTCTTGAAGAGCAATGGTCCTGTTTGCATCTTTTGCAGAATTACTCCATCATACTGCCTAGATTTTAAGTAGAACACTTGATAGAAAACTTTAACTAGAAAACAGATGGTTCGCAGTGGAGGGCCAATGACAAATTAGGGTCTGTCCTATGCTGCTATTGCAATTATATCCTTTAGGCCTGCTCCATGTATGACAGCTTTTTGTATCTTGCAGACCATCCTATATATGTCTACTTAGAAGTGCTTGTGCTAAATGAGACTTATTCCCAGGAAAAAGCATAGGATTGCATAGGATTGCAGCCTTAGGCTACTGGCAGCTATCGAAGCTTTGCTGGAATTATGCATCTTTGAATACAGTTGTATGTTTCTCCTTGATTGGCTATTCTAAATTTCAGTATTTAAAAAAACTGCCTTTTTCCTCAGTTTAGATAAGATTTAACATTCAAAAGCTCAACTGAAGCCAGATCAGGTTTCCTGTAATTAAATTAACGTGGAAAGGGAAGAATGGTTAAATATAATCCTCAAAGGGCCCAGTCCTATTCAGTATCTCTGCACTGATACAGCTGTACCAACAGGACATGCACTGCATCCTGCAGCGGAGGAGCGGACATGGAGGCCTCCTCAAGGTAAGGGAACATTACCTTCACCGTGAGTTGCACTGGCTGCACTGCACCTGCATTGGTGCTGGAATGTTGGATAGGATTTGGCCCACAATCTATGAAAGGGATTGCCCACTTTCACTGACTGACTTTATCCAAGTCTTCCCACTGAATCTAGCTTTAAAATGAGACTACCAACCCAATCCTTACCTGTGTGGGAGAAGGCAGGCCCTATGGGACTGCTTGGACCTGTGCCGGCGAAATCACTGGCGTGAATCCGAGCACCAAGTTTGGGCCCATGCAGCTCGGGGACGGGGGTTAGGATCGGCTGAATGGCTGGATCCTGGCACCACCACCCTCTCTTGGTTGGCCCACTGATGCCCTCCTTCTGCCCTCCCCCCCCCAAACATTCCGCCACCCCTTCTGCCTTCCCCCGCCCCGGAGCTCCACAGCTTGGCTGGGTCAGTGCAACTCCCCGCACTGGCCCAGCTTCTCTTGCTCTGTCGCAGGTGTGACTGAAGGCACCTGTGTGACAGCCCTGGGCCTATGCAAGCAAGATGCATCAGCCCAGTGCCCCCTTGCACTCCAAGACCTTCCTGCCAGTACTCCTTACCACGGGACCACTGCGTTACGAAAAAGCCCTCCCCACACTTACCATTGTGCGCTTGTGTGGCGCTTACCATTCCATGCTGCAGCTGCTTATCTTTCAAGCCAATCTTCTCACAAACCCACACCAGGCAGCTGCTTTGCTGCCTGCCGCCCCAGCAGGTTCTGCGCCCCAATTCTGGGTGGAAGCAGCAGCTTGGCATGGGCTTGTAAGAAGATTGGCTTGAAAATAAGTGGCTGCAGTGTGGAATGGTAACCATGTGGGAAGGGCTTTTCTGAATGCCAGATATGGCCCATGGGTTGGGATTTGGTGCCTGCTGCACTAATCACAAACATGCTTTATGGCACATGGCTAGGATGCAGCGGTGTCATCCTGGCGGAACAGCCCAGTACGCCGTTCTGCTAGTTCTGCGGACGGGCCCGGGCTGCACCGCCTCTCCCGAGGACGGGCGAGCTGCTCCTGGGCCCGCCCGCCCTCCCGTGCGTCTGAATCGCTCTGAAATGGAGTGATTCCAGACGCAGGGAGGCGCAGGGAGGCGTGGCTGGCCTCCGCCATAGGGGCGGAGGGCTGCCAATCATCCGGGCGTTCTAGTTCCTGGCGTGCCCGGATGACATCACTGCTAGGATGGTGCAGTGGGTGTTGTGCTGGCGCTAGTCCACATTAGGATTGGGCTGTAAGTCCTAATTATTCAGACATTTTCACATGGTTTACATCTTGTAAAAGAAAACATGTTTGCTTATTCCTTAGCAATCCTAATCCGGCAATCGTATGCACACTGCCTTGTGAGTAAGACCCACTGAACTTTGTGGGACACCTTGCAAGGAAATGGGGCGGTGGAGGCACCAAGAATTGGCCAGGCTGGCTAAGACTCTATACACACCAGAGAGTCAACCTTGCCAGACCAGGTTGAACATTCTGTGTTTGGACAGCCTTAATAGGTCCAAAGCACCACGAACCATTTTGGAAGGCTTACAAAAACAACCTTCACTTCAATGTCAGGAAAACTGATATAGTTTCAATTAGGGTTGACACAGCATTACTTTCTACACCCCTGGGCCGCTTTACTCTACTTTCACCATATGGTCATTCCTCCAAAGGCTTACAAACTTGCAAAGCCTGTCTGAAGAAACAGGTCAGAGAAGGAAGAACGCTAAATAATATCTTTATTTTCTAGCTTCCTTCCTCTTGAAATCAAACTACATTTTTGCTAGTTCACAGACTATGGGCTTTTTATGTTTGTAGAGTCCTTAGAGAGGTGCTAAGTGTGTTAAAAGCTGATATTCTTGGAAATAAATCTCTATCCAGTGTTTGGTGGGCATCCTGAGAAAAACTGAAGTGGGATTGTCTTGATTGCTTTCATGTTAAATGGAGTGAAGATTGGACTGATTTCCCAACTGTCAGAAGGTTTCCCATTAAGCTTGATTTGTCCAAATCCTTTGCTGTGGCAATCCTGGCTTATAGATCTCCTGTGAAAAGAAACCAACCATTGCCAGCCTTCAAAATAGGGAAGTAATGCTTCTATTATAACTTCCGCTCTTTCCAGGACACAGGCTGAATCTAGCGAAAGTTACTCATGATGAAGCCCTACAAAAACCAAAAGCAGAAGTTAATTGTGACTAAGGCCCAAATCCTAACCAACTTCCCAGCACTGACATAGCTGTGCCAATGGGGAATCCTGCAGTTGTGGGGGGGGCACTCAAGGAGACCTCCTAAAGGAAGAGAACGTTAGTTCCCTCACCTCAGAGCTGCATTGCCCTTACCCCGGTGCTGAAAAGTTGGTTAGGATTGCGCCCTAAATCGCCATGGCTTTCAGTATGCTAAATCCTGCTGTGCTGAATGGGACTTTCTAAAAAGTAAGTTAGGTTCAGTAGTGTTCATAGCAGTGTTCTCCAACCTTGGGGTTGGGCCCCCAATAGGGTTGCAAAGCCTCAGCTTATGGTCAGAGTTATGGCAATTTAAAAGGTTGAAGACCACTGGACTAGAGCACCACTACGTAAAGGGGGGCATCTGATGTACCCCTTCAGGTGCCAGGGGATTATGTCCCAGTCCTGCTTACAGTAGGTTCTTAGCAATTGTGCTAAAATAGCTTTCATTGGGCCAGGCTTCATGGTAACTTTTTTTGTTCTCTCTAATAAGAACATACCATTACAGTGAACAGTGCTGTCCACAGATAATTTGTGCACTGCAGAGGATTGTGGGAAATGGAATTCTCCCAGATGCATATTCAGTTCACATGGGGCCTGAGCAGGCCAGCTGAGCTTTTCCATATTCCTACTTGTATTCTCTGTATGCCTTCATCATTTCCAAAACCTTTATTGGCATAAATACAACAGATAACAATGCTGACACTAAAAATACACATATAAATTATAACTTAAGGGTTAATTTGAAAATCTCAAACAGAAATCTAGCCACAGCTTCTGTGATAAGAGGGGAGGAATCACTCAGGAAAGTTTCAGGGGTGTTCGGCTGAGAAGATAACCAGGGTTCTAAAAATACCTTGCGAATAGAAGAATGAACTGGGCAATGAAAAAGTATATGATCAAGGGTATCTGGAACCAAATGGCAAAAAAGACATAGTCGTTCCTCTTTAGGGATATTTGCAAAACGGCCGGCATGATTCGCTGAGGGAAAAATGTTGAGTCGAGCTAACATGAATACTCTTCTCAACCTGGGGTTAATTAATAGGGAAAAATAATTCAAATGGCGGCCAGGGGAAGGAAAAAGACCAAAGAAAAGCGGAGAACAAGTAGGGTTCAAATTGGCTGTAAGAACCTCAAACTCATGCTGCCAGAGTTTGGATTTAATAAGGGCATGAGCCTGATGAAGTCCTAGATCACTTATATTAGGGATTCAGGGTTCAAGTCAAAAGACAAAAGTTTGGTCTCAATCAGTTTAAGCCATCTAGAAGAAAAATTATCTCTGAGAAGGTCATATAATAGGGAATTGGGATTGGGGTTTAGATGTAAACGGAGCCAGTATTTAAATGTAATGGACCATGCAAGGGTGGATGGGAGATGGGTACCTAATTCCAATACTAGAGTTGAAAGACGAATCATATTGGGAACTCCTAAAATTTTCCTCAAAAAGGCAGCTGCCAATGCATCGAGGTCATGGTCTATGGCCTCTATCCAAATAGGAGCTCCATACAATAGATGAGAAAGTAGTTTGGTCTGAAAAATAAGCAAAGCTGCGGGAACAAATTGGTTGCCAGATGAGTGATGAAATTTTGAAATAGCATTAAGATGAGAACTTGAGGAGGATAGGACCAATTTTTTATGGAGACGCCAACTGAGTCTATGATGCAGAGTGATTCCTAGGTATTTAAAAGATAAAACTTGTTGAAAGGATTGTGAGCCAATTGTCCAGGAGGATAGTGTTGAAGAGTTGGAGAAATTTACTATTTTAGTCTTATCGGCATTTATAACCAAATCATTAACTGAACAGAAGGTTTGAAAATTAGATAAGGAGCGACGGAGGCCTGCCTTTGTTAGAGATAGTAGGACTGCGTCGTCCGCGTATAAGAGCACAGAGAGAGGGGAACCGTTGAGAGAGGGTGCAGAATTGATTGAAGCGGAGAGAAAAGAGGGCAAATCAGCTAAAAATAAATTGAAAAGTAATGGGGCTAAGACACATCCCTGCCGGACGCCTTTGTCAACTAATAATCTGTCCGAAAGGTCATGAGAATTTGGCAGACGAATCTGGCATACGTTGGAGGAGTGGAGACGTTTGAGCAAAAAGAGCAAACGGGGTTCAATACCCCAATTGCGAAGTTTGTCCCAAAGTAAATTCCTATTAACCGAATCAAAAGCTCCTCGTAAGTCAACGAAGGCGGCAAAAAGCCTGGCTTTATGGAAGATTGAGTATTTTTCGGCGAGATGGGACAAAAGCAAAACATGATCCAGGGTCGAGGCTCCAGTACGGAAGCCTATCTGTTCCTTCCCAGGGAGATTTATAGAAGAAGCCCAAGCCGATAATTTAGATAGGAGATATTTAGAATAGAGCTTGCCTATATGAGACAATAGGCTGATTGGACGGTAGTTACAAGGAAGAGATGGGTCACCCTTTTTAAAGATTGGAATCAAAGTGGAGGATAGCCAGGAATCAGGGAAAACACCAGAATGATTTACTAAGGTAAATAAATTGGCAAGAAATTGGGACCACCAAAGAGGGTTATTAGACAAGATCTCCGAGATAACATGATCAGGCCCCGGAGATTTACCGGGTTTGAGGGTGGAAATTAGTTCTAATACCTCATCAGAGGTGACAGGGGGCCAATCAGGGAGATCTTGTGAGGGACTTATAGAATGATGGGGAAAGTTCGGAATAGAAAAGATTTTAGAAAAATGGGCAACCCATGTGTCAGAAGATATTAGAGGGCACGGGAAGGGAGTATAGGATAAATTAGTGCGGGAGACTAAAGACCAAAAATCTTTGAAATTGCGGGAAAGAATTGCTTGCAACAAATCTGACCATTTGCGTTGGGCGTGTAGGTGTTGTTTAATATCAAGAAGAGTAGTACAGGACCTTCTGGCTTCAAAATAGATTTTAATAGCATTAGGGGAAGGATGAGATCGGATAGAATGAAAAAAAGATCTGACCTGTTTCTTTGCCAGCCAGCAATCAGAATCGAACCAAGGGTTGGCTCAATTATGAGAAAGAGATCGACGTGGCCTGCTGAGAGCTTGAACCAAGGAGTCCAAGAGACAGTTGTAGGCATCAATAGCATGGGGGGGAGAATTAGTTGAAGCTATAATATTTATAAGGTTAATAGTCTCTGGCAATTGAGACCATGATAAAAAATCAGTCTCAGTTTGAGGGGACCATTTAAGGCGTGGTGTAGGATTATGAGGGGAGGGTGTAATAGGAGGGGGATGGGATAGGGGTTTTAAGGATAATAGGAGAGGCAGGTGATCACTGTCAGTTTGTGCTTCAACAGAGAAATCGGAGATAAATGGAAAGAGGTTAGGAGAAGCAAGGGCATAATCAATTACACTG
>JAJKFI010000009.1:2497643-2519754 GCA_029204185.1 Lerista edwardsae | reverse complement strand
AAGGTTAGCTAAAAAAGGAGCATAAGCATTAATAGACTGATCTTTAGAGGATCTTGCAAAGTTGAACCAAGGAGGGGTTGACGCATCAAGATCCCACTTCAAATGTCTAGCCAAAGTAGTATTATTTGGTCCTATTCTGGTATTTAGGTCACCTAAAAGCAGAATAAGGGCTGTGGAGTATGTCATTAGATGGAGGTTTACAAGATTCTCAACCGCAACCCAATATTTATTCGGGGAAGGTGCAGAAGGCGGTATGTATAGGTTGAAAACTAGGATGGTAAAGTTATCACACTGTAGTAACAAAATCTGGATATAATCGGAGTGGGAAGGAATAGAGGATAGGGTAAACAAGGAGGAAGGTTTAAAGAGACAGCATAGTCCAGCTGAAGGACGACCCTTTACATTGAGTTTAATAGCAGGTAAATGGTAAGTGGTGAAACCCGGAATAGACGGGGGTATTAACGACCAGGTTTCTTGTAAAAAAATAATGTCATGCCTAGATAAGAAACTAATTAAGTCCTTATCTAAGGCTTTCCTCCGCCAGCCAGCAATATTCCAAGAAATCAAATTGATATGAGGAGATGGGTTAGATAACAACAGGGAAGTGCTAGCCAGTCAAGAAGAAGTTGAGGGTCCGGGATTGGAAGTAGGAGGTATGGAAGAAGGAGGGGAGAGATTTGATTGTGTGCAAAGAGAAGTTACCAAGGGTGAGGTGAAACTCAATTGAGATGGGGAGATCGGGGGAATAGTATGGCAGATGCCAACAGAAGGAGAGCGGATAGAATCCCTAGAAGGGATTGTGTTATTAGATGTGTATTTAGAATTGACCAAATCAAAATTTAAAGGGGGAGGATCTTGAGTAAGGGCATCAACCAACAGGAAAGGGTCAGATGTTACATTTCGTTTGACTAAACATATTGGAGATAGGGGGATGGGAGGGGAAGGGGTCTTGGGGGAGTTGGTAGCCATAATAGTGCAGTCAAAGACGTCTGGTTGTTTGCAGAAGTCGGCATTTGGTTGTGGATCCAATACAGTTTCTGAGGAAATCTTAGGTAGATTCAAAACATTGTCAGGGGGAAAATTCAGAAGAGATTTTGGTTGTGTCTTAGACGAGTTATAAGTCGATCCTGAAGTCTTCTGAAAAGGAGTTGGGATTAAGATGGAGTTCTGCAGGGGGTCCAGAGGAAAATCAAGGGGGTTAGGAGTACGCTTGCACCTTAAAGTCTGAGCAGCTGGGGGAGCTTGCAAAGATGCATGCAGAGACAATGCTGGTAGAAGAGGTCTGATTGGAGTAATGTCTTTAAAGAAACGATGTGGGGTGACACCCCATCTATGTAGAGTCTGTGAAGATGCAAACATAAGTCCAGGAACAAGGTGGGAGTTGAATTCCAGCAATACTCTGGACTCGCACTGAGATTTAGATAGCAACTCAATGTTGACCAGGTCAATCTTCTGAGTAGGCATTCTAAGAAGAGCAGCAAGATGTCTCTTGGCCAATATGGTTCTGTTCCAGCGTGGGTGGCCTGCAGAATCATTGAGAGGGCGCACTGTGATAACAGCCACATGTGGATCATAGACTAATTGAGTAGTAGGTTGAGTAGCAGTCCGGTGAGTAGCAGTTTCAAACGAAGGATGATGGAAACGATGAGAATCAGGTAAAGTAACTTTCGAACTTCTGGGAGGATTAACCGGAGTCTGGGGGGATGTGTGGTAGAGCTCTTTTATAGCAACAGTAAGATAAGAAAGCTGCGTAAAAATTTGAGAAACCGTTTGGTAGGTCAGCAGTGAATGTTGTTTCAAAAGTTCAAAAGCATCAAAGTCCAAGGATTCATCCGTACAGGAGTTCACATTGGGCTTCTGCATTGAGGTCTTGATTGGAGAAGACGAATGTCCTTGATAAGCCCCGTCCGTGCAACAATCACTCACAGGCAAGGGTGATTTATTAAACACTGGGGACTGAGATGGAAAATAGGACTCCAATCTCAACTGTTTGAACGAAGGCAAAAGTTTTGCAGAATTAGGACTGGGAGGCGAGAGCAGTCTCTTGGATTTCCCCATGAAGTCAAAGCAGTTAAATAGGGAAGCAGGATAAAAAAAAAACAAGCTCTCTTCGCCGAGAAACAATGGCGTCGGGAGATTCTGTTCAGCTGGGAGCTATATCAACAAACGCCATAATAACAGGCGCATAGGCAGATCACGGACAAAAATACTAAAACACAGTAGTCTCTCCCCCACTAATAGATAAAGTTCACAGGAAGAAAAAGGAAATAACAGCTTAGAGAGAGAGATAAAATAATAATAATACCGGAGCTCCGATTCCAGCTGCAGTCGGCTCAGACTCTCCCACGTGACCCACTCTCTGTATGCCTAAAACCCACCCAACACATCCTGGTGCCTATTTTTATTTTATTACTAGCTTTTTGTTACCTGGCGTTGCCCGGATAACAAAATGATCTTCCAGAGTTTATGAGTTTTGCACCCCTTCTCGCCCCCCACGCCGACAGGGGCTGAACCCAGACTCCAACGGCCACTCGCCTCGGCAACCCTGGAAACTACGGACTCTACACCAATTTTGGCCGTTTTCGACCATTTTCACATGGGGCCCCCTGCACCCCCCCACCCCGGGGGCACTGGGGGGGCCTGACCCCCACAGTGTTTGTCGCCAGGCCACAATGCATACACATGCCGAGTCTGGCGCCAATCGCTCCAGGCGTCGCAGTGGGCATGGCGGACATCTCGTTTCGCACCCCTTCCCATCCCCCACATTGAGGGTGGTGAACCCAAACTCCCACAGCATCAGGAGCGTCGCTGCTCGCCTCGGTGACCCCAGAAACTACAGAACTGAGGACGATTTCGTCCGTTTTCGACCGTTTTCGCACGGGGGCCCTGGGGCACCCCCACCCTTGGGAGCGCTAGGGGGGGCCTGACCCCCAGAGTGTTTGTTGCCAGGCCGCAAGGCACGCGCGTGCCGAGTTTGGTGCGCGTCGCTCCAGGCGTTCCAGCAGGGCATGGCGGACGTTTTGTTTTACACCCCTTCTTGCCCCCCACACCGAGGGGGGGTGAACCCGGACTCCGACGGTGTCGGGAGCATCACCGCTCACCCCGGCGACCCCGGAAACTGTGGATTCGACGCCGATTTCGGCCGTTTTCGACCATTTTCATGTGGGGACCCCTGCATACCCCCACCCCCGGGGGCGCTAGGGGGGGCCCGACCCCTGCAGTGTTTGTCGCCAGGCCGCAAGGTGTATGCGTGCCAAGTTTCGTGCCGATCGCTCCAGGCGTTGCGGAGCCTATGCGAAACACACACACACACACACACACACACACACACGCTCTTCTTTATATATATAGATTAAAAATGTATACCCTATCTCTCACAACATAATTTAAATAACAGTAAAAACAATGGCTCAAATTCCAGACATTACACAATAAAAACAGCCTGAGAGAGAAAATAAACAATTTAAAGTAAATAAGACTGTAAAAAAATCCTTATACAGGTGAATTATCCCTTGTCCGAACATCCAAAATCCAGACTATTCCCAAATCCAGACATTTTTGTCCAAGACTATTTTTTAACTTTCTGTAGTGTAACTTTCTGCACTAGAAGGTCTTGTGCTCAGTCCCAAGTACTGGCTGTAATTTTTATTCTTTGCTCTGTGGTGTGTGCCTATACAGACATTGTTAAAAAAAGAGGCCAGCAGACACCCAAATGGGTAACAGTGAACTGAGCAAGAGGAAGCATTTCTCATGATATTTATGCAATTATTGCAAAATCCAGACAAATCTGAAATCCGGACACCTTACTGTCCCAAGCAGTCTGGATAAGGGATCTCTAAAGAACACCAAAATGAAGGAAAGGAAGGAGGCACAGTGAGCTTCCTGGGAAACTGAGCTTCACAAAATGGGGACCACCACTGGGAATGCCCTTCTACACATTTCCTTCAGCTTCCCATTAGACAATTGAGGGATGCACAAGAAGATCCTCCCCTTCCCCCCCCCCCGATTGGCATTGGTAGATTCACGTGGGGGAAGGAGACACTTCAGGCACCCTGGTACTACCTGTTGAAAGAGAAGATCAGTAGACGTGAACAAACTTTTAGGGAAATTTGTTCACCATTGCTGAACTCATTGGGGAATTCATTGCTGAACACATCCCTAGTCATCTTCGTATCTTGTTCTGGTACAGAGGGCGCAACAGGCAACACTGATACACCAATACATTTATTCTTTCTTCTTACACATTCTCACAGCGTTTGTTGCCTTTCCCCTTCCCTGCTATACTTCTATTCCCTTTGCTCCTCCTCCGCACCCTCTAAGGACAAACCTCTGAGACCTGGAAAGGGACTGTAGCTGTACAGATACAATACGTTTCTGAAGAACCACATTCAAAAAACAGCAAGCGAGCATCAGGAAGGCCACTCCCTCTCTCCTTGCATCAGTGCCCTCCCCCCATTTCATCAAACCTTTTTCTTGTGACGTAGCTATTTGAAGGCTCTGTGCTGCCATTTCTCATCCTGAGGCTCATACCTGTCCTGTTTTCATTTTTAAAAAATTAAATTAAAGGGAACGCACCTGTAAAGTTGCCCCCCCCCAGCAGCAAAGCAATCCCTTACTCACCAAATGGACGAGATAAAAAAGGCTAAAATGCAGCAGAGGCACATATTTGTTGGTCTAAAGGCTAAATTCACATTCAGCATGCTGTTCCAACACTTTCCCACACGCAGCTCCTTAATCCTTAAATACTGAGGGTGCTTTTTTTCCCTGGCACTAGAATCAATTCAAAGGTCTGAGCATGTCTTTTGAATCTCTTTTTTCACCATTCTTGGCTCATATCCTCACAGTGGTATGCTAATCCAAGCCACATTGACTCCCTGACAGTTGCCTAGCTTGGCTTTTCCAGTTAATTCCAAATTGTCTCAGTGTAGCACTTAAAACATGTCCTCAAGGGGTTTCAAGTCTTGACAGAGAGATTTCTTGGAGCACAGTCAGCCAGTGCTGAGAAGTGCCTTGAAATCTACTCAGTCTTTACAGCTTAATAATTATGCTCATTTGGGCTTTTTGTGGGTTTTTTAAAAGAATGGCAATCCTCCTTTTTTTCTATGAAAAACATATGGAGGCAAGAACTGATGGAAGGTTCTTATCATAGGAATTTTTTGTGACTAATCAAGTTGATTTGGCCTCTTTTTGCAATTTTAGAAAAGTGAATAGATTTCCAACAGAAACCGTGGCCATCCCTACTCCATAAGTACAGTATCTAACTATGTGCTTCAAAGCATGTCCAAACCTCAATGTCACCAGCAAGTTCCTGCAACCTCAGAAGTGAACATGAAGTCCCTCAAGCAGAAGGTGGTGCCTGCCATCATAGCAGTTTAGAGCCATCATTGTGATTTTTCCGTGATGGTGTCTGCTTCTGTAACTATCAGCAACCCGTAACATGAAGATTGTGGTTGTCCTGTGGTTGTCTGGCATGCTGGTGTGCCAGTTATTATGGTTGTAATGAATGCATTTCTTGATTGAGACCAGGATTTACAATGCCCTGGGTATGATTACCAACCCTTCAGGATGAGCCTCCAGGAATCAGCACTACTCTCCAGGTGAAAAAAATCCTGAAGTCTTAATATAAGAGGATCTCCAGGAATTGTCAAGATTACATAATGATAATGATGGTTATATATATATATATATATATATATATATACTCACTCACTCACTCACTCACTCACTCACTCTCACTTGATTTTGTTTAGATCAGAGGCATAATTAAAGAAGTGCGGGAAGGTGCAATTGCACCAGGCAACAAGCTTTAGGGGAGCAACCATCTGAGCTTGACACTAGTGGCCAAAATTGTGAAAACCCTGGTATATATGAATAATACCGTCGTTATATACCATTCGATGCAAAATTTAATGCAGAATGCAATGAAACAAACCAGCATGAAATATCTTTATCAAACATTATGGCAAAAAAAAAAAAAAAACCCAGAAAATGAAACTACAACTATCATGTAAAAATTGCTGGCTTAGATAACTTTTAAAGTGGATGAAAGACAGGGAGGAACCATGCACAGCACCCTGGACTCTTTGGAGGAAGGGTAGTATAAAAATGTGAATGAATGAATGATTTTGTTATGTGGGGGAATGCTACAGATTTATGTGCCCCGAGTGTCAAATGGCCTGTTGGGAGATGATAGCGGGCTTGGAGGCAGCAGAAGGAGGCATGCTGCTGTGGGGAGGATGTGGGTTCCCCCCTTTTATCTCTTTCAAAAGCCCAGACATGCTGTCACTTCCTGTTGTGATGTCATTTCAAGGTCATCATTTTGCCCTTAGGCTATACTTTCATTGTCTATGCCATTAGTTTAGACAGGAACTGGGGGTTGGTGGCATCCCTGATCTGGCTCAGTACCATGGCACATAGGGAGGTTTTCATAAAACTGTTTTCCCCTAGTGTTTTCCTACTGAAACTGCTACTGAAATTTCCTACTGAAAGCTTCTATTTACCTTCAAAAGCACCATTTGCTGCAACAGCACCTTTGTAGGCAAGAAACAGTTTCACCCAGTGGCATTCCTATGGGAGGCAAAATGTTAAGTTGTGCAGGAGCCTGAGCTCCTGTGTAAAGCGGCCCCTCTCCCACGCATTCAGAGCCATTCCTGGCAGAGAGCTGGCTTGGAGGCTTTGCTCTCTGAGCTGCAAATGGCTCTGAAGGGAGAGGGGTCGCTTTACACAGGTGTTCATTCTCCTGCGAAACAGCAGTTTTCCTCCCCCACCTAGGAATGCCACTGGTTTCATGCAAAACAATTTTCACTGAGAACATGGCTGAGGGAAAAGTGTCAACCCTCCCTCCCCATTGTGGTACACCAAATGCAGTATATGTGTGAATTATCATTGCATAATATGTGTGTACACCTTCTCAAGATGCCCTGTATAGCAAGTTTGACACTCTGTTGAGGTTGTTGGAGTTTTCAGCCTGTACTAGTTATGAGCAGGATGGCTGCCAAGGCAAAGAAGGCATAAGGGAGAAAAGGCAAAACAATTTAAATTAGATTAAATTAAAGGGAAAGCAATTTAGCTCTTTGCCCCAGATTAGTTTGTGGTGGATGCAGTACAATTTCCAAAAGAAATATCAGAGCCTGGTCCTAGGCATGTTTGCTCAGAGAAAGCAAGCTGCACTTATGTGCCATGGGGCTTTCTCGCAGGCATCAGCTATGAACTGATTGGATGGCCTTGGGAACGATAGTCACCTTCAGTGTCAATTGTCCCATTTGTAAAAATCTGTCTAGTAAAAAATGGTGGACAGTGACTATGGGTATAGAACTTGAAACATATTATTAAATCAAAAGGGG
The DNA here is from genome assembly GCA_029204185.1 of Lerista edwardsae. Lineage (NCBI taxonomy): Eukaryota > Metazoa > Chordata > Lepidosauria > Squamata > Scincidae > Lerista > Lerista edwardsae. The sequence goes on along the minus strand of JAJKFI010000009.1, from coordinate 2,512,411 downwards.
GATTGCAAATATCGATTAAATCAAAAGGGGGATTGCACCGAGGGTGCAATCCTAACCCACTTTCCAGCACTGATATTGCTGTGCCAAAGGGGTTTGTGCTGCATTCTGCAGATGAGGGGCAGTCATGGAGGCACCCTCAATGTAAGGGAATGTTTGTTCCCTTATCTCAAGCTGCATTGTCCTTAGCCAGGTGCTGGAAAACTGGTTAGGATTGTGCCCTGAATAGTCTTACTTAATACCTGAAAGTATGTGTGAATAGTCTGTCCCACAACAATGCCCCAGGTACAGTCCATCAATACTCGTGACAACCTTTGCTTAGAAAAGTGTAGCACCTAAAATACCTTTTAGCAAGTTGGTTTGAACTGGTCCATTCCTTGTAATAAAAACAATTAAATGCATGTAAAACAACACAAGAAAAAAATGTAATTGCTGTGACACTAGTCAATAATTTCCCAGGGGATGTAATAGAAGCACAATTATATAAGATACGTTTAAATTAGATTGGATAACCGTGCTGGGAAACATACTGTTGGGAACTATTCTGTAATGGAAATGAGACAGAAGACTTCTTCCATCTCTGATTTCTGTTATTCATAGGGGACACAATAGTGATCTATTAGTTTTAATAATAAGACAAACAGTAACAACAGTGGTATCTTTTGAAAGAACATTGCTTCTCTACATTAGGTAGCGAAAAGGCGGAATAATTTGACATGCTAGCTAATGCTTCTAAATTGAAAGAAAATTAATGTTCTAAAACTAAAGGATATTTCTTAAATGTCCATATATACTATATATTCTTTAGTTTTGCTTGGTAGAGTCATTTAGTCCTTCCCAGGGTTGGAAAACTACAGACATAACTTGATCTGAATGTCCAGAATAAAGATCTATACTTATAAAGTATACATTGGCCAAAACGTTTGTGCAGCCACTGCTGTTGCCGAAAATCGGCCCAAAATTGTTTTCATCGCGGGGAAAGCATTTAAAAAGGCAAACAACCAAACGAGAGAGTATAAGGGTCATCTTTATTACACCTGCGCAGGCAGGCCAATCTCCCTGCCCCACTAGGCAGGCAGGGAAAAAGAGCAAGAGCATACAATTCCAAATCATTTTTATATCCCTCTCCCCCCAAGCTGCTGCTTGGTGGAAAATTACTACACAGGGGCTGGGACATGAGAAGCTCTGTGTTAATTGGGCCTTGAGAATATGCTGTGACCATTCTGATAAGGGAGGAGGCTCTGCTGGCTTGAACCAGTTCTCTACCTATTGTGAGGGCTAGCGGCACTGGATTGGAGAAGGTTACAGGCAGGGGCAAGTGAGTGAAAACAATGAGAGCAAAGAGAGAAACAGTTACATACTTCAGCAACTTTAGACAAGTGACTAAGCAAAAGACTCAAGATGGCTGCACTTTGGTTCAATGGCAACACTGCTATAAGGTCTGAGTAATGAAGAGAGAGCTACGCAACTATCTTATCATACTTCCTTGATCAATTATACAAAAACAGTTGCATCACTGAGGCAGCAATCGTAGGGGCTTTATTGCTGGCAGTACATGCATACCGCTGGCTCTGGGTGTTGTAAACATGCCGTAAAGCACTTTTGTGGCACCAGGAGAGTAAGTACTGCCCGTGCTGGGGCTGCACCAGTCGGGGTTGTGCCCCAATGCAGGCGGTACGGATGGACAGTGCTCTAAGCCTATCATAATGCCTGTTGGAGCAGGGGAAGGTGAGCAGAGGGTGGAACGGAGTGAGGGGAAGGGAGGAGTGGGTCTGACCAGGGGTGGGGCTGGTAATGGCTTCCACCACCAGATCCTCAACCCTCACGTCAGGCTGGGCACGAGTCTCTATTGACAAAATGGGACTCCACCGAGGAGTCCCATTGTGGGGCCTGCAGCTTCATTTAAGGGAAGGGGATGGTCATTCCCTTCCCCCTGAGGAGGCCCCAGCAGCTGCCACAGATCCTGTAGGATGCAATGGTAGCCATTTTGCTACTACTTTTCCTATGGGATCCGGGCACCTTAGGTTTTGGCTACCCAGCAAAAATCCTAAACATACTTACTAAAGAGCAAATCCCTGTTACCAGGTGTGCTTTTCAGAACATGTGTAACATGTTCAGACAGGGGAAATCAATTGTGGGAGGGGGCCGTGTTTGGTGGCCAAGGACACAGCTCAAAAGTTTGGCATATAAGGAAGAAGGAGGCAAGAATGAAGGTGCAACAACGAGAACCTTATTTTGGGGGGGTAGTAAAAGAAGGGTAGGGAAGAGGAATAAAAAATAAAAAGCAATGCCATATTATGTTTAGACTACTAGGGCCTAAATGTAAATAGTTCCTACCTAAAGGGAAGAAGAAAGGAGGAGGAAATTCTTACAAGGGAAAGATGTGTGATGGCACAAGCAAGGGGTTGAGAAAGAAGGGGGAAAGGCTTGAAAAGAAACTAGGTGAGTTAATCAGGGGGAACTAGGTCTGGAAAACCGGGGTGGTGGTGTTGCTGTGGTAGCAGAAAAGGAGAACTAAGGAAGAAAAGAAAGCGAAGACAAAGAGGTTCCCAAGGTTCTGGATATGGTGAAAGAGTGTGGCTGAATTATAGCTTTCAGGAGCCTGAACCAAGAACTGCAGGGAATGAGCCCCTCGCTGGGCCATGAAATGCACTCACCAGCAGGGGGACAGCTAATCTCCTGCCAGGCATTTCCTCTTTTAACTAATGTCCCAATTTTTGAGATTGAGATTGAGAGAGAGTGAGAGAGAGGGAGATGGGCGGGGGCCCCTACCCTTGGAATTCTGGATGGATTGGTTAAGGGGGATGAATGCTTCTGAGGAGACATGCCTAGGATTGCTCCGTAAAAAGCGCCAAACTCACACACAGGAAGAAAATGACAGAGGCACTAAGTGTGTTGTCCATTTGACTGCACAGGAGACAGAAAAAGAGACAGGCACTGTGGTCAACAGCAGGCCTTTGCCAAGGACCGAGATTACCTAGCTGCTTCTGCTGACTCATGTGCAAAGCATGGCAAGAAATTCTGGCCTAGGTTGAAGCAGGATACAAAAGGCAGAAAGGGCTTGAAAAGCAAACCCGGAGACTAGGCAGTAGCAGTAGCTAGGTGTAGGGCAAGGGAGCCAACATTGCTTCTTTGAAGGGGGGGGGGCATGTTGCAAGGCAGCCTGCAAAAGCTTAGCTGCTCAGCACACTTGACACTCAGGAAGGGTAGCTGCTCAAAGGGAGCTGCAGAAGTAGCAGGGAAGTGGGAAAAAAGGGGAAAGACTAGAAAGAAAGGGGAGCAATTGGTTACCAGGCCTAGATGCTAGTTTGTTACAGTGGTTCTTGGATAGCAGCTGGAACAGGAATGCTTTACACAGCATCCGCGGGTCAACGAAAGCAACAGTGACAGGGCAGCACTGATGGCCAAATAGAAGAGGAAAGCCACAAAGGTTCTATGACTTAGAGTGCAATCCTAACCTGCGCTGGAACAGGCAGGCAGGCTGGCTTGTGCTGTATCCAGCGCAGGTTGGGAGCAGGCTGAAGCCTCCATAGGGCAAGGGCACTTTCGTCCCTGTCCCAGGGGTAGGCACCAGCTATCTCCATGGGGCTGTTTGGATCTGTGCCTGCTGTATGGCCCTGCTGAATCAGGGCAGCATGGGACTTGGATGGGGGTTTGGATGAGGCTTAAAGGCCACATCCAAACTCGAACCCCTTCCCCAGACCACCCCGCCTGCTAGAACTCCATCCCCCCCCCGCCCTCCTTCATGGCTTGTCCCACCCAGAATAGGTCCTGCACTAGCCAAATTTGGCTGGCACAGGAGCCGCCTACCAGGGGCGTGCTCCAGCAGCGCAGGGCTGACGCAACTGCCTGTGTCGGCCCTGCGCCAGAAGTACTAGCGCACATGTGCTTTACGGCATGTTCGCAACAGCTCTCTGCTTTGCATCGGCCGAAGAGGGGTTTGGATTCTGCCCCCAGTTATTTACACTGTACCTTTTCTATCCATCAAACTCCGTGGAATTCTTTGTGGGTCAAGCTCATCAAGGATCCTTCCCTTGTGACTTGATGAGGGCCCTTAACTGCTCACCCTTGGCCCTATATGGCTGCTTCGATCATTTTGCAGCCTACCAAGGATGCAGCAATTAGCTCTGGAGGTCAGTGGCTCAGTTAGCATAGAGACCTTGATTGAATTTAGCCTCCGCGTGGGCAGCTAGGGTTTGCACCCTTTTTTGGGTATCCCTAAAGATTTTGTTCACTCCAAGCCTGGAAGCTCCTAGGATGTGGCTTTTGTTCATAAGGTCAACTGCGCTGTGCAAGCAAGGCACAACCCAGTAGCGTAGCTGCAGGGGGTGGTGTGATAAGTATTGCAGGTGCCACAATGCACCATATAAGCAGCCCGGCCCATTTGCCCTCAGAGCCATTCAGAATGGCCCTGATGGTGTTTGGGAGGGGCCGCTTACACAGAGTGCTGCAGTGCCTGCAATACTTACCATGCAGCTCCCACCCCAATAGCCACACTATTGGTGCAACCACTCATGGAATTTTCCAGTCAGGCAAGACTTCTTCCAAGCCAGCTTGACAGAATGATTGTGCCAACAAATTAAAAGTGTTCCCTTCCTTGCGGTCTTTGGGATCTGTGCCCTTTTGCCATCAATTCAGCTCCAAAGTCACATTACTGACCTGGGACATGCTCTCCTAGCAGGCACCCAGCACCACACATCAAGTGTCTAAATAGTGGAAATAAAAGAGATGTCAGGCAATGTCACATTGAATGCAATGGGACTGATTTCTAAAGGGGACAAATTAAATGCTTACCAAATTAAACTATGAACCCCATGTTCACCAAATTTAGTAAATGTTCATCAAATGTATAACACGACATTTACGTGACAATACTATTATTTAGCTAGCAGAATTATATGCACCAAATGTGGGGTTAGGGTTAGGATTAGGGTTTTGCTTATAGTATGAACATTTACTATTTTGGGGAGACAAAACCATTTTTTTACTGTCAAATACTATTATTTAGCTAGCAGAATTATACACCCCAAATGTGGGGTTAGGGTTAGGGTTATATTATGAAAAATTATTATTTTGGGAAGACAAAGCCATTTTCTTACAGTCAAATACTTTAAGAAAATGATGAGAACTCAATATGTGGTTATCACTTTAGGATTATTAGGTGCTCTAAAATTTAGTGAACATTTACTATTTTTGGGAAATGAAAGTATTTTTTAAGAAATGTTTTCATTAAATTTGGTGATCACTTAAACATGAACCATTTCAAAATAAACTTACTTAAAACTGGGCTGTAAGGCTTTAATGTTGTAAATAAGATTCCCCTTTTTTCCTACGGAGGACCATACTGTTGACAGAAATAAATGTCCAGGAGGTTTTCTTTTGTAAATAAAATTATGCTTCTCATAGTAGTAGAAAGTACATAAATGCAGAACGGCTTGTCAAGTGGAGTACTAAAATATGATGCCCTTATTGTCTTTTGGGACAATCTGTTCTGTACTCAATGTGCGTTTCCATCAGAAGGTAATAGTTTAGTTTGCGGAGAAAGGTCTGCTGGATTTTTCTTTTATTTGAATAGTCTGATGAAAATATTCACCCTGCAAACTGTTCATAAAGCTGAGCATTGAGCACTTAGAACAACAGCTTATATTGTCGGGGGGGAAAATGTCGTTCAAGAAATTCCTTTCCAAAAGGTTGTTCAAGTGAGGTATTGTACTCTGTCTTGACCATTAAGCAGGCAATTTTAAATACATTTACAGCCCAATCCTATCATCCAGCCCTGATGTAGCTATACCAGTGGGGCATTTGCTGCATCCTTCAGTGGGAAGGCATCCATGGAAGCCTCTTCAAGGTAAAGGAACAGTTGTTCCATTATCTTAGGACTGTATTATTGCTGTATCAGCACTAGAAATTTGGCTAGGATCCAATTTTCCAGGGCTGGATCCTCCTATCCAACTTTCCAGAGCTGATGTAGCTATGCCAACAGGGTGTGTACCACATCCTGCAGTGGGGATGCAGTCAGGAAGACCTCCTCAAGGTAAGGGAACATGTGTTACCTTGAGGATGCATTGCGGTTGCACTGGCACTGGAAAGTTTAGGATTGGGTTCTTAATTGGGTCCAACAATATTTCAGCCGGTTCAGTCAAGAGTTACATCCACCCAGGAGAACAGGGCTTATCTTCTGCACCGAGACGATATAGCCAAAAAAAAAAAGCCTTGCAAATGTCCTGAAAGAGAAGAAATAATGCAAATGAACCTACATTTCAAAACAACTGCAGCTGGTGTAAGTACTGCAGCTGAAGCAGCATGCCCTCTGGAATCTGACAAATGTGGGTGAGGGACTCAGCAATACTGTACTATTTAGCTGAATTGGTATAAAATCATGTGTTCATTCTCAAACTGGGGTTTATGCTTCTGTAAATATAATTCACATTCTGTAATTCACCACAAAGGTGATCATGATGTAGGCTGCGTCCCTGCATGATTTCTGGCACAGCTACTAAAAAAAAATACAGGCTGTTAGTGTGCATTCCTCAGAAGATGTTGTCATTTCCAAGGGTCCAACTGCCGCCCAACTTCATGATTCTCCTCCTGATGTTCTTCTGATGGATGAGATAAGATGAGATGCCAGTCCCTTCCTGCTCTTTGAAGAACACGTTGGCCCTAAAGCTGAAACTATGGCTGTCACCTGCCACTGGAAGAAAGGAAGTGTTCCATTAATACAAAGCCAATGTGGTTGTCAGATAAGCACACACAGTATGCAAAATACGCTAAAATTAATCATGGTAGCTCAGAGCAACCGGCCTATTTAATCAATAGGCATTTGTAGAAGAATTAATTATAAACAACTCTACAGTACTATTGTTCAGCTCCTATATTATATTACTACACTCTCGCAATTGGCTAACTGAAATCTAACCCAGTATCCCACAGCCTATTTTGGTCACAGTCAATTGCATACACTTCCTCTTGAAGACCTCTGGTTGAAGAGAAGCAATAGGAGCTGTTGCAAAATAGGGAAGGCATGCGCAGTGTATGAAAGATAAGGGTGCCCAACCGAGCGCAACTGCACAGTGAAAATGCATGTGCAGCTGTGCCATCCACCCTTCTGCCCTTCAGCAAACAAACAGGAATTGGAATAAAGGGAATGATCATGCTCAGAACCACGTTCAGGTGTAGGGCCCTTTCCTAACCTTCCCCCTCCATGCTGCCTCAATTCAGCAGCTCCCTTAATGGCCTCAGAGAGAGGTGGCCTAGGATAGCGCATGCATGTAGCATAACATGAGCTTTTACTTTGGCTTAGCTATTAAGTAGCTTAATCCTTTTACACACAAGAAAACCTGCAAGAATATTTCACTGAGGGCGCAATCCTAACCTAGAGTTAGGCCAGCAAAGTTTGGCCAGCACAAGAGCCACTGTAATGCATGTTTGGACCACTCTGACAGCGCAATCCTACTCATGTCTACTCAGAACTAGGTCCCATAGTGTTCAATGGGAATTACTCCCAGGAAAGTGGGTATAGCATTGCGCTCTGACTCAGATGGAACTCCTTGCCACAGGAGGTGGTGGTGGCATCTGGTCTAGATGCCTTTAAAAGGGGACTGGACAGATTTCCGGAGGAAACGTCCATCATGGAAAACACCCATGCCATGATGGGTAGTTCAGCCTCCTTACATTAATAGTAGGCTATGTCAGAATGCCAGGTGCAAGGGAGTGCCAACAGGATGCAAGCATCTTGCTGTCTACTGAGCTCCCTTAGGCACCTGGTGGGCCACTGTGAGATACAGGCAGCTGGACTAGATGGGCCTCTGGCCTGATCCAGCAGGGCTCTTCTTATGTCCTTATGAGGGGATGGCGCCCCTCTTGTGTGCTGGCCTCTCTGACTCCGAGAGTGGCCAAAAACACGCTTTATGGTGGCGCCTGTGCCAGCCAAACTGTGCTGGCTTAACTGCGCTGGCCCAACTCCAGGTTAGGACTGAGCCCTGAGTCCAGGCCAGAACAACCCAAATGCTGTGGAATGAGAGTGCTTTCCATTTTGGCAGCTGACATAGACATGATATGGTAGCTTTAAGTGGCCAAGGGCCTGATCCAGTGTGCCAGGCTTCCATGCATCACAAAAAGCCCTTTGTGTCAGTGCAGAGGTTGAGCATGCTAGCGCAAAGGCAGAGGATGCCCACTGGAGCAGGTGAGTCACCGCTGGGTCACACAGGAGTGGACAGAAGCCAGGGAAGGACAGTGAGGTGGGCAGATTGGGCCCAGGAGGGAATTGGGATCAGTGGCATCGATGCGCACCACATCTTATCATCTCTCCCAGACCTCACCATCTCTCACCAGCCAAGATGAGTGTGGATCACTTTTATAATTATCCATTTGTTGAAGTATCATTCAAGTTCTGTTAGTACTGTATATAGCAGTGGTATTCAATGTTTTAGACCGGGACCCACATTTTAGAATGGCACTCGTGTTGGGACCCACCCAAAGTGATGTCATTAAACTGGAAGTGATGTCATAGCCGGAAGTGACATCATCAGGCAGGAAGTGCTATCATTGTAACATTATAAAATGACACTCCTGAAATGTAAATTGGCATTCTTGGACTGTAGCGATTGTACAACCATGAAACATCCCTGACAGAAAGCAAGATTAGGACAAAATATGATGTAAAAGCACAGAACTAAAAATAAAAAATAAAACCCTCACTTGAAAATTGAAACTGTTAACACTCACAAAAGGAATATAGCAAGAGTAAGGTCTGCAGTTTCCAAGATGACTGCTACCAGCTTTCCACGACCCACCAGACATCAGTGGGTCCCATCCCACAGTTTGAATAACACTGGTATATAGCATATGAAATCAGTCAGTTACATAATGTCACATGCATGTGGCTCAGCATCTCTGCCTCCCGCAGTACAATTCTCAACATTTGAAAAAAAACACATGCGCAAAATGGCACAAGAATCAGGTGTTTTCTCACTTTGGTTCATTTCAAGTGAGAACACTGCAATGACATTGACCAATTTCCCCTTGATATCTCTAGGATCAATGAAGAAACTCAGCTGAAAACTCATCTCTAAAATAAATGTAGGGCTGGTCTGAATGTGAAGCTACTTTTGGGACTCCTTTGCATGTTCCATAATTACCCCAACCGTTATGTGCTCAGCAGGCACGCATGGAGGCCCGAACGCGCCCCATGGCTGGCGCTGAAGCCACGCCCTCTATGTCACCCCGCCCCACGTGTCACTCAGACACGCCTCCCTTAGCCCGAAAATGCTCCATTTCCGAGCTAAGGGAAGCGTGGGCGGGCGGGAGGACCAAAAACCACACGGTTCCACACGTGATGGCGCCCCACCGCTACCCAGTGCCCCATGGCTCGCACCATGGGGGGCCACAGGTAAGATACATGCCTGGTGCTCAGAGCACTTAATGACTGACTAGCAATCTGAATCCAGGCCTTCTCTTTTCTATCCAGCACTGCTCACTGCGCTGTGCACACGCTTACAGAATGACCTTGATGCAAATATAGAGAATTCATTTGAAGAAAACACTTAGGAGCCATTGTATGACTGGCTAGGGCCATTTGTTCATTATAAACTGGAACCAAACTCTCAACAGAAGTGTCTAATTGTAGTTCAGCTTCCCTCTTCAAAGCATTTCATTCTATTGTGCTGCCCTAGGAATTACCAAATACAAGGGAACAATTCCAGCTTCATAAAGGATAAGATAATGGAGTAAGATTTTTGGCTACATCTTGTATCACAGGGAGGCAAAAGCAATTACCTAGCTGACCAAAATGGTTTTTTGAACATTGAAACTACCCACAAATTGAGTGAGACCAGCTGGCATACAACCAGGACAGATCCTTCTCTGTGATAGCGCCCCCCCCCCAAGTTGTGGAACACCCTGCCTCATCAACTTCAAAAAATCCTCCCTCTGCTTTTTTTTTTAAAAAGCACCCAAGATCCACTTTGCCCACCAATATGCTACAAGGATTTTGTATTTTAACCTGTTTTCGGCCCAGTCCTATATGGGCCTTATGCTGCGGGAGCTAGCATACTAAGACCCTTAGAATTATGCTGCTGGAGCTAGCATCATAAGATCCTTTATGGCTGTCACAAAACATGGCTAGAAACCAGGACTAGGAAATTTACTAGGAAAAATGCTTTTTGCTGCCACCACCCAAGCTTAGGAAGACCAGACAGAAAGTGAATACCTTGGGAAAGTCTTTCCCAGGTTCACAAGAGAAAGATTTCACTTAAAATCAAACCGTAGTTAAATTGGGATGGTTTGGTAAGTGTGATCACCTATTCCTCCCTGGTGCACTGAGACCAGTCAGGTAATCAGTTTTTAATTTTTTAAAAGGGCTGAAGAATACAATAATGTGGGGAGGGGAGCAATAGGAAAAACCCAGACATGGTTCAAAGAGCAACCAGGAGACACAAAAACAAACAATCCCAGCAAGAGGGCTAGCTAGGATCTATTGTTCTTGAAAATGCAAGATAAAAGGACAGCGAATCCACAGAACAACCTCAGTGATGTCTCAGACGACCCTCCTGTAATGGTGCCTGGTTCAAAGAAGCTCTTGCAGTCTGATTTAAGTGGCTGTAGCATCACAGAAGCTCCTGGATGTTGAGTGTCAGAATAGACCAAAAAAGCACACACAAAAATAGGAAAAACGGGAATTTTTTCTATAATGTGATTTGTGTTTTCTCCTATTTGCAGTGCAAAACAGAAGACCTACATTAGTTAGAATGCACTCAGTTTTATAATGTCTCTTGTGTGTTTGTGTCTCCCACTAACACCATTTGCACAAATAACATGAAAGCAATTACAAGTGTTTTTACTGTCATGTGTGAAAATACTGCATGAGTTCAAACTGGGAACATAAGTCAGGGCTACAAACAAGTGTTTTCAAATGTTTTGAGGGGAAAAACACACCTGTTTGTCTCAAAAGATGCTTGGTCAGGAATGTACACAATTCACACAATCCCCTAGTAACCGTCATTGACAACTTGAGATCTTCTCTAAAATCTTTGAAGATGAGGCCATACCTGAGTACACCCGCTAGGCATCTGGAAGCAAACAAGTGCTTCAGATCCGACATTTTTCACAGCCACATAAGCGCCACAAGATGCATTTCAGGCCAATTTAAATATTCATTGTTTGCAATATTGCAAAGCCTCCTCTCACATTCCATTTCCCAATTAAGCAACGTGGCAACGTGTTTTGCATAACAGTGCCTCGGTGAAATGGAGCATAAGTATGGCTAATTTACTAAAATGCTGCAAGGTGGGACAAAGGGAGGGGAAATGCAATTCCCAAAGGCTGCAAACAAACAGAGGTGACGGTTGGAGGCACAGAGAGGTATCAGGTGCATATGCTAGGGAAGAGGCAACTTGGATAGACACAACTGCTTCAGTATCACTGAGGATTTGGCTCTTGACCTTGGGGCCAGAGGTAATGGGTTGCCTCTGCTGTCAAGGAGAGATTAGATGTCACCCTACTCGCTGCACCACTTGAAAGGGTAATTACAGGATAAGATAAATGAGGAACTTAAATATTGAAATCATCCTTTTTAATCTTAATGAGAAATATGGCTCCTAAAACTTCCTTTATTATCAGTAACAGATAAGGAGAGGGGGGGAGAGAAAATAGATGTGAATCCTGCAATCATAAATTAATGTGATTCTCTGCACTGCATACCTGAAAGCTCTCAGGGTTTGACCTTGTCTTTCAGCATTTTTTAGGCGTCCCTCTGGTATTCTTGAACGTAGTTGTATTATGCAGGCAACAAGTGCTTATAATCCTCTGGAGAATCAGGGAGATCTCCTGTAATGTACTCCTATCTCGGCTAAAATAAAAGCATTATATTGAAAGACACTCCAGAGCATCTCTGCACTTGGTATTCAGCTTTCATGGTGCACTGGCTGTGATGACCAGTACCAATCTCATGGAGTGCCTACTGCTCATCTGTGACTGGGTTAATAACAATTTCTCCCTGTTGCATTAGAAGAAAATGCATTAAAAAAGCCTCTGTGTGAGAATGTAGAGCAGTAGTTAACCCTTAAGTTACAGGCTCCACAGAAGGAAAGGCAACAAAGTACTATCTTTAGTTTGGAATTGCCAGCATCGTCTAATTTTATCAAGGTATTCTAGAAATTCACTAAGAGCAGCTCAAGGTGGTCCTTTATGTGCAGGACTCAGCACAGTGTTTAAATGTTTCTGAGCTCCATAGTCCACATGGGAGATGGGCTATTTCTTCATTTAGCTCTTGCTGGTTCATTTTGCTAGAAAAGACTGGCATGGGACCAATGCAAGCTTGTATGTCTCCTAGGTGAGTGAAGGATGTTTAAGAGATAGTGACCAAGGTTGTGCTGTGAGTCACATAGCACCTAGGTTAGCCACCATTGAAAATATACAGTTGAAAATACAGGTTACAGAACTGGGCAGGGCAGGCTCCTGGTGAGAGAGAGATATGGTGCTTTGCCCTGAGTAAGTGGGAAGATGGGATGCCAGAAAGGGGGGAGGGCTGTGTAGTGTGATTGGAGAAGGATCCAAATCTGCATTCTGTTTGACTTTCAGGTTGAATTCTGAGCTATGTTTAAAAAAAAGCATGAGTATAATGGGACACTTGGCTGATCATGGCTTAGGTTTGAAGCCTAAATTGATGATGTCATTTCCAGCTATGACATCACTTCCAGGTTAATCACTTCCTGTGTGACCCAACATATTGTCATTCTAAAAATGGGCCCTGGTGCTAAAAGGAAACATTGTAGTAGTGGATCTTGTGATCTGCTACCAAACGTGCTGGGCCAATGGCACCAAAGCCAGATTACTGTTGGACATGTCAGGGCTGTTAGCACAAACAGCTGGAGGCCCTATGCACGTGACAGTGACTTGCATGAACAAACATTAAAAGCATAATATTTCAAGGTTGAAAGTTCCAGCTTATGAGACTGGATGTGTTACTCATAAAAAGAGATGATAACAAAAACAGAGGGTTGGATGCCTCCTTGATATCAGTACAGTAGGCCCACAATATCTGCAGGTCATGTATCCAGATTTAACCAACCACGTATCAAAAATATATTCAGAAAAAAAATTCCACATAGCTTGCTGAAGCCTCCCGCCTTTTCACAAAACTCTCTCCTGCACTCATGTCTTGTTTGCAAGTTGCACAATTTATGTCATGCAATTTAATGCCATTTTATCTGCAGATTTGAGCATCCACATTTTTTTGTATCAGTACATAATCCCAGAACCGAACCCCCACAGATATAGCAGGCCCTCTGCATTTGCAAATTAGATATTTCATAGCACAAAAACCAACAGCACTGGACAAAGTGCCCTCCAGTATGTCCCTCCTGTGTCAGTGCCCCCCCGATGCGTGGGTGAATCATGGAGGCCTTACTGGGTAACTGTAGAAGACAGGAGGTGGTGATGGCATCTGGCCTAGATGCCCTTAAAAGGGGACTGGAGGAAAAGTCCATCGTGGGCTAAAGGCCATGATGGGTTGTGCAACCTCCTTACATTAATAGTAGGCTACTTCGGAATGCTAGGTGCAAGGGAGTGGCAACAGGATGCAAGCATCTTGTTGTCTACTGAACTCCCTTAGGCACCTGGTGGGCCACTGAAAGATACAGGAAGCTGGACTGGATGGGCCTTGGGCTGATCCAGTGGGGCTCTTCTTATGTTCTTATGTTCTTACAGATGTCAATATCTCAGTGCCCATGGGTGGGTACCAGCAAGTGCCAGTTCAGTGACTTGAATAGCACCAGGGCAGATGGGAAGCACCAGTGGCACGCTGTTGCAGTTTCACATCTCACAGTCCAGAACTGGTTGAAACTGGCATTCCGTCTCTGCTTCTCCAGATCAGATAGACACCTGTGAGTCCTTGAGCTGGTCAGCTTCCCAAGCTTGTTAGGGCAACTAGCTTTACTCCCTTTCCGATAGTGTAATGAAAGCAGGCAATTTCACACGGGAAGAACTGGCTACAAACACTTTGCTTTCTCATGAGATCATAGTGTCCAAAGGGGCACCTCATTGGGTAAAATGGGGCACAAGGGTCTTCAGGTATCCACCTACCAGATATACTCTGGTTGCATCCTTTTGTTCTTGTGTAGAAGAATTTTCTCACTGTGTGTGCACTAAGATGTAAAACCGCACTGAAGAGCCGCCTGCGCGCGGCAATGCCTTCGCCGGCTTTCCTAACCGGCAGCTTGAACTTTTTCACCTTTCACACTTTCGCTACTGAAACCAATAAAGACTTTGATATTGAAATGTAGCGATCGCTTCGTTCCTTCGCTCCGGAGCGCTAAGGCAAGCGCTAGAATGGGTCCGCAAGCCCCCAACTCTGCTTTAACCAACACAAATTCACAACACACGCTTCTTAACACTGAGTGGCTAAAACAACACTGCTGAAGCCAGACCTAATGAAAATGGTGAATTTCCATGTTAATAATAATAATAATAATAATACATGTATTTTTTCCAGTGGTGTTCCTCTTATACTTAGCAGGGGGAGAGTAACTGTCCCTCTTCACCCCTGCGCAGTCTTTCTGGTGGCTGTTGCTGGCGGTCTGCCTTTTTTTAGATTGTGAGCCCTTTTGGGACAGGGAGCCATTTAACTTTATTATTACTATTTGCCTGTAAACCGCTTTGTGAACTTCCTGTTGAAAAGCGGTATATAAGTACCTGTTGATTGATTGATTGATTGATTGATGTATTTATATACCGCCTTTCTTAAGGTCACTAGATTTCTCTAATGATTACAACTC
>JAJKFI010000009.1:2486150-2497633 GCA_029204185.1 Lerista edwardsae | reverse complement strand
ATGTTCTATCTTTCAAGAACAACACTCCTACAGATCTTTCTTTCTGGATTTAGCCTTCTTTCTTTAGCCACCCGTCTGTCGTCTGCTGGCTAATGAGGCTTCCCTGCTCTCACCAGAGACGCAGCTGCGTTCAGCACACTCCTCCTCCCACGAGGCAGCTGAAACTCAGCTTTTAATCAGCCGCAGTTTGCAAGGTCTGCCGCTCACACAGACTTCCGGGAGTCTCGAGCTCACGACCTTCAGATCTTCAGTTGTTATCTTCGGGCAAACGGAGGCATTAACCCTCTCGGCTAAATCTTCTGCCCAACAGATACATTTAACACCCTGTGAACAATTACTGGCAAGGAAAGCTGTTATGAGAGGATGGTTCTCACAGATATGTCAAGCATTGTAATCACAGAGATGGGACATTAAAGTCTTATGTAACTGTCATTTGACTAGGATTCAGGTGTGTGTGGCTATTCCTGAAAAGATGGGAAAGGAGAATCAATTGAACAATTCTCACTTTGAGTTAATATAGGCCACCAGCTTACCAAATGGTAACAATGTAAAAAAGTCTTAAGATCTCCAGCCTTATAACACATTAGAATGTGTGGGAGGGGGGATTCCCTTCACACCACATTTGCATTGATACCAAGCAACCACACTGTAGAATATCTCACCACATGATAAACTGGTCATCTGAATTTGCCTCTTGCTCTTCTTTGGGGAAGGCAGAACATATGTCAGTCCAATGGTTCTCAAACCTTTTAGCACTGGGACCCATTTTAGAATCCATCTGGGACCCACCAGAGTGATGTCATGGCCGGAAGTGACACCAGAGCCTGCTGCTTTCCTGAGAATGCAGCAATAAATTGGGTTATTTCTAAGCCATTTTCCAATAGCAAAGTGAATCAGAACGAAAAAAGCCTATTTACAACCTTGACATAAGCAAAATAACCCCACAGCCCTCCCCATTTCCAGCATCCTATCTCCCCATATTTTCAATATGGCTGCTGTAGGTGCTTCATAACCCACCTGAAATTGGTTCACGACCCACTGGTGGGTCCCAACCCACAGTTTAGTTAGTTGGTTTACCTGTGGTACATGATATCAGCAAAGGTGTCATGACATGGAATAGACAGTTCTAAGTGTTACAAATGCAATGATCAACATAGCCGACTTTTTATCTTGTTTGGTGAAAGCGTTGTTCAAATAAATATATTAGGGGTGTGTGTGGTGTGGTTCTAGCAAATGATTTTATTTTGAGTTCTTTTGATGGTTACAAAATACGTTTCGGCTCAATTCTACAAATCTGCTTTATTCTCTCCCACAGTTATGGCTAGTATAAAAATTTTTTTGAAAACAGTGAGGCTTGAAAATGGTGAGGCTGCCGTTGTGGAACTATTTTCAGAAATTGACTCTGGTTATCCTATACAACAGAAAATGTATTGTAATGCAATGAGAATGGGATATTTGTGCAATATAATTTAAATCATTTTGAAGTTTGTTTTTTAAAGGAATAGATGCTCTTGTGGTCTATGCACAACACAGAGGCAGGGGAGGGGGTTGTTGTTCAATGGTTGATATCTTTTCTTGCAGCAGAAATCCTTGCGAGGAGACACAAATGGAATGAACTCAGCAACTTGAGACTGATGGTTAAGTTGCTAATGCCTTTATTAGTACCATTGGCCAATTGTTTGGAACCATTTATATGGAGGCTGTCAGGATCTTCTTGAAAGGGAAAGGCTTCATTAACTTACTGAGTCCTGCATTTACAACTGATGCTAACAAATAGATAAGTCTCAAAGAGACAATGAACTGAAGGAATCGTGCATTTCAGGCTGGATGGGCTTTGAGACTGGAACATAGAGTTTCACTTTGTGAAATACTTGAAACACAAGTATTCTCAACTGGTCGCGATTTGGCAGTCCTTGGAAGCTTTGTGTTGGCTGCCATAGCAATAAAATGTTAAACGGCTGTGTTGGATGGTGGGATAGTGAGACCCCTGCCATCAGCCTACCTGGGGCCAACTACCATTTGGCTCCTCCCACCCCAGAGCTGTTTCCTACAGTAACCATTCCTCCATCCCACCATCATGTCATCTCATGGGTACAAAAGGATTACTACCTGAATTTTTTTATTTTCCTCTCCCCTGCCACTTCTGTTTTCCTTTTCACATCTTTTAAGATTGTAAAGCTACTATGTTAAACTGTGAACTGCCTTGGAGAAAAGCGACATGCACATGTGTAACCCACAACTCAGGTCAAATGAGTTTAGAGGGATTAGATCCTACCTATGTGAGATTGGCTTTGTTTCTTTGGAAAATGTGAGAAACTAAAAACAAAACCGGCAGACTTACAGCCCGATCCTGAACCCCGGCAGCATTGCTTGTTCATGCACTGCCTGGGCAATGGCTGTTGCAAATGTGCTGTAAGGCATGTTGCAGCAGCCGCCAGACAAGCAGTGCTGGTGGAGAGGCTTGCAACACTTGGAACTGTGTTTTGGTTTGCACACACCACCAGTCTACAGAAGTAACTTCCCCTTTTCACCAGCCAGGGGAAGCTGAAGGTCTAAAGGCACTCTCCTATCCTTAAAGGTTCAAGGCAGCACAGAACACTCAGTGCTCTTTGCCCCAAGGCCCTAGGAAAATACACAACAATGTGGATTCAATGGCCAAGTCTTGATTTAGGTGAACCAATTCTCACAGAAAACACAGCCACGGATTTTGTAAATTTATTACAGTAGGGTAAATAGTTAGGTTATCAGAACTAAAAAGTACTGAAATAATGCTGAAGTACAAGGAACAGGAAAAAGCACTGCAGCTAATAAAACAAAAAAGCTAACTGATTATCGCTCACCGATGAAGCATAGCTCCTGTGCTTGAACAAAGTGGCAGTCAACAACCACTGAGTACCAGCGACACTGACAGAAATCCATGGTGAGGCCCTGATAGGCATTAGCAAAACATGAGATACTCTGTCCTATCCAATCTGGACCATACGTTATCCAAAACTTTCAAAATACTGATGTCACTGGCTAATTTAACCTCACTCACCCCCTCCCAACCTGAGAACCTCCGCTGTGGTCCATTTCTAATTAGCAGCTCGGCTTCTTCAGCTCTGAAGAGCCAAATCAACAGCTAACACTCAGGCGGCCAGCCTGGAAAACGACTGATAAGCCAGTCTCCTGCGTACAGCAAGGCACAGCAATTCTTAGCAACTCAAAATGGACTCCAGCCTGTCAAAATGGAGTTCAGACCAGAAATGGATTTTCGGATTTGTTGATAAATGGGCGCTTAGCCTTAAGACAAATGGAAGCAAAGTGATAATTTAGGAACACAGGAACAACCCTGCTGGATCAGTCCAGCTTCCTGTATATCATCGTGGCCCACCAAATATGCCTCAAGGGAGCACACAAGGCCACAAAATACTTGCATCTCACTGCCACTCCCCAGCATCTGGCATTCTTAGTCCTCACACACCCCACTGAAGACCCCAGACTACTGCTGGGGTTTAGCTTTATTAAACACAAGTAACTATTTAAAAAAAATTACTTCCTTTCCTCAGGGCTTCACGGCAGCTGCACCAACACTGAAAAGTCAGATAGGATTGGGCCCTTAATAGCCTCCTACTGTAATTACTGTTCGTCAATGTGAGGGCTCATACCAATCTCATGGTTTCGTATGGGAAAGCTGGTTTGAGTGTGCATGTTTTCAGTATATGCACCATTTTCCAGGAATGTAACTCCCATGTAAAACTGAGAGCTGCCTGTACTTAAAAATAAGTTATTAAAATAATGTTTAAAATGGTAGGGGGTGCGTTCCAGGGCTAAGCAATTAACTGCACACTTAAGGCTCGTTGATTCAATGGTATTCAGGCACATTAATATTTTTTTCCAAACTGCACTCATAACATATAATTCTGTACTGATAAATCTTCTGTCCTCCAGTATGTTTACTGTGTCCATATGGAGTGTGTGAATAAGATCACTTTTTAGCCTAGCATCTCAGTAGCAGCACACTGTGACAAGCAAGGAATTTTTAACATTTTAGTGGTGTCTCTCACCCACCCACTCACCTTTCTTTTGAAGCATCAAAAATTGTCACATCTGGAGATGGAATTTCAAGCAGACGATATGGTATGTGTGTGCACGCACATGTGCACACATATGCTAGGGAAATGTTAAGTAGGTTTGGGTGAGCATACACATTTTACTTGATCCATGATTGACTTGATCTTCATATTGGTTATTGGGACCAGAGTTGCAGCTGACTCTGGAACATGCTTGCTTTCCTTTCTAGTACAGGGCACAATTTGCTTGCTTGAGCAATCTGGACATGTTTTACTGATTGTATTCCTCCTACCTTGATGTCTTCCTGTATGTGACACCTCAGTTATTCCTGTTGCTTTGTTTGTCATGCAGTGTGAAAGTACGTAACAGGATCTAATAAGTGTAACAATATGTATTTATGAAGTATTTCAAAGATTGAAGTGCTTTATAAACATAAAAATTAAGGACAGGCCCTGCTATGCACTATGGAAAGGTAGAGGAAAGACAAAGTTGGCAAACCCACAGACGATCATTTGGATTCCCACTTGTTGCTAAAAAGGTTTAAAAAAAGAATTAATAAAATCACAAGTGCAAACGGGTTCATTGCGAAACTCTAACAGATTTCAATGGATTGGCCTTTTGCACCACTGTTACGTACAGTTCTGTATTTTTTAACATAAAACCTTTCAACTGAGAAGAAAACTATATCACAATGCATGTGTGGCACCTTAACAGATAACCTGTAGATTTGACTTTTTTTAAAAAAGGCACAGAGCCCTGCTATTTCATGTATTCTGCTATGCTATCATATTAGATGCAGAGAAGCAGAATTTTGTTCCACACAAAATTGAGTGAAGAGAAAGGTCAAGCTGCAGTGACTTCATTTTGCTCACTATGACACTTGCTAAATACATTTTGAGTTTTATTCCTTGCCATTGCTCGAGGGCTTGTTGAGTACAAGCCTTTTCTAAGCAAAGTTATAAAACCTTGCTATCACGGACAAACCAATGTTCTCTCCACCAAACCTCAAGGCTTCTGCACTTAGGGGTTCCATTCAGAGAATCCGTCTGACACAAAAGTATTAACAATCTGGAGACTGTGTTTTGTTTTGTTTTGCCATTACCAGAACCTTACTAATGGCTGCCACTTTTCTCCTAGATTGAAATATTCTCTTGGAAGGAACAAATATGTATCCAATCAACTGGGAAATTCACAGGAGTTACCTGTCTTGGGAACTGGCAGTAAAATAAACACTTACAAAGCACTTCCCCAGTGATAATTTTCTCCCATACAGACATGATCTTAATGAAGGAAAAATGTTTGTGTTTTGAGGAGTTAACGCCTCTGTACATGTTTACAGTTTCCTGTTCTTACTTTTGGGTTTGTATAGTCTTCGGTAAAGAGGATTCCTGTGATTCTCAATGCCAACATGGCCATATGCCCTACCCCCAATTCCATGAGCCCCTATCATTAGGGAAGGTTATTACCAGGGATTTGTAGTGTGAGAATGGCAGGTGAAGCAGAACCACACTGTCGTTGTCCATGGAAAAGGGCTATAGGCGTCCCACCCAGATACGCCCAAGGAGGCTCTCCTTACACCCAATAAAGCGAGTGCCTGCCTCACCTGCCACCCTCCAAACCATATGTCCCTGGTTACCATTGCTGCCTCCTGTGAGAAGTCAGCAGCACGATGCCCTCTGGTGGCCCCTCCTCCATTGGTAGGCCTACCTAGAGTTCATAGGAGGGCTTTCTGGAGTGGTAGGGCCTTTTTAATTCTCACCGCCATCATTCTGGGCCACTGTGTGGAGAAAGTGCAATCACCAGCAAAATGGTGGCAGTGCCCAAACATGCTGGGGGGCGGGGGGGGAGGCTATAGTCAGGCATGAGTTGCAGGTCTTGCCAAGGCTCAGGCTAGGGCCTGGCAACTGCCCAAGAGTGCCATGTGCTGTTTTCAGGCCTGGGAGACCCTGTGCCATGCTCTGGCCTGCAGCTGTGAGGAACATAACTTTTTTCAGTTGCATTAACCACTCTGTACATTACAATTTGCTTTCCTGGCAGTTTTATTAAGACAGCTTTATCAAGCCCATCCCAACACTTTTCGTAAAGGGGAAAACCCATTTTTATTTCAGAGGACGTTGAAGAATGTAAGGTGATCTGCTTGTTTTACAGCCCACTCCAATCCAGAGATTATGGTGGTGGATCTCATGAGCCCTGAACCGACGGTTGCAAAAGCCATGCTGCCATTGTGAGCTTTGGAGCTGCCACTGCAAACAGCCAGAGGCCACACACACACACGACAGTGGCTCCCAGACTCCTCATTGGAGCAGGGAGGTCAACAGCAGGGATGGTTCAGGGGAGCATCATGGGTATGGTATAGGGCCCAGGCCAGAGAAGGGGTGAGAGAGGATAGGAGGGAGAGGATCTTGATGGCAATGGTAACACGGAGATCCTATCCCCTTTCCCCAGCCATACTATCCCAGCATACCTCGGACATACACGAGCAAAATAGCTGTTGGGGGAGGCAGGTCCAAGGTGACACATAAGAGTTTTACTTACTAGTATGTTTCCTGGGCTGTCTGACTGCACTCTTCCATAACATGCAGCATGCATTTCTTCAGTAGCACTGTGAGAGATAGGATTAGGCCCTTATTTTTTTTTAGTTTATTCTGCCAGGAGTATAAATCCCAACAAACTATAG
The DNA here is from genome assembly GCA_029204185.1 of Lerista edwardsae. Taxonomy (NCBI): domain Eukaryota; kingdom Metazoa; phylum Chordata; class Lepidosauria; order Squamata; family Scincidae; genus Lerista; species Lerista edwardsae. The sequence goes on along the minus strand of JAJKFI010000009.1, from coordinate 2,490,903 downwards.
ATGTGACAGACTGGGGGGGGGGTACTTCCCTTTCACTTACTTTTAACAAATTATATTGGGGGTAAGAGGGATTCTCAGCAGCAGCCAGGATATAAGCTGTATTTCCTAGTAAATCATAATACGGTTTCTTTGCTGCTTTGTTTGGGGCAGATTTGGTTTGGGAATGAGATTTACCACTCTGTATGGAATAAAAAATGACGGATGAGCGTTATGAAATATTTTTACCCAGCCATACCACACAGTCAATCCACTTGCAGTAAGAAATCCCTGGTTGGAGGTTATAAATTTTTGTGATGTAGTTTAGCTGTTGTCATGGGACCTATACAGTTTTAGTTGATGCTAGCTCAGTGTCTAGATTAGGAAAAAATTAAATTAAAGATTAGCTTCCAAGTTTATCTTTGAATTTTATTTTCAGACATATTTTGGTCACTCTTCTGACATACTTATTACAAAGTAAAATTATACTTCTCTAAGCACATAAACTTTGCATTCTATGGAATCACTCGGTACGCAAGAGATTTTTCTTTCAATTTTGACACATTCATTAACACAGCAGAGCTGGTTTGCAGACTATCAAAGGGCAGTGAAAAAAAACCAACATGAGCAATAAGATTCCAAATTATTAGTAATTTTAATATACTGAAAATAATATTGGGTAAAATAACTCATTGTCCCTCAAGGCTAGAAACATTTAGGCTACAAACCACATGACAGAAAGACGCTGAAGAAAGCTTGACAAGGTAATTTTTCAGGCATGAAGAATTCTTTGCTGACATTAACTATACATGATCTTCAGAGTTTTTCTGCCTGAATTACAGCCCAATCCACTGTAAATCCCTGTGCAGCAGTGCAGTGGCACCAGTGTGGGCTACATTGCATCCCACAGTGGATTTTTGCCTGCTGGAGGTCTCCTTGGGGCAAGGGGACAATTGTCCACTTGTCCCAGGGTAAGCCCCAGCAGCCACAACAGGTCACTATGGATCTGTGCCAGCAATATCGCTAGTGGAAGCCCCTTACTCCATGTTGCACAAAAGCCCACCTCACCTGTGCTGATCCAGTGCAGGTTAGGATTGTGCTCTATATGAGCTATGTAAGATTTCTGGATTTCATACATTGCTGAAATGTATTTTTAAAAATTATATTATTGCTATTTTCTTAAGCTTTTATCTCCACAAATCTATAATGTGGTAAACCAAGAACAAAATCATTCCTCATATACATACATGAATGTTTAAAACATTGGGAAAAGGGTTGTCAGAAACATACCAGAATTCCATATGCTCACTGCTTCATATCGAATTGTATTCTTACATGAAAAAGCTGTATTCATCCATCAAGTCATAGCAAAAAATATATATTTCACTAGCCAAAGGATGCAGTCAATGACCCCATCAGTATTTTTCCATTTTAACTCCTCGGGTCCAAGAAATATGCCAGGCTTCAGAATCAAGATCGATCACACTCTGAAACCAAATATGCTTAATGTCACAACACAGTTTGAACTGCATACAGAGCACAGCTAGCCTCGCTAAAGGGAGAGCTTCTGCTATGAATCTAGCCACAACTCATTCAATTCAAGTATTGTCTCTTCATTGGTTGGTGGATCAGGCTGCCTTAGAATTGTGAGTTTTTAAAAGGAATATACTCTTACTGCTGATAAAACATTTTGTCCCATTGCTGAAGGTTTGAAAAATCTGACTAGTACACCATTTAGGATTGGCAGCAATGTTAGTCCCAGCACTGGCAAGAAGGTAGCTTAATTTTTTGACAGGACTCATATGTTTCAAAAGAATAATTATGTCCCCGTAATCCTAATTATTGTTTTCTTAGGCAACTGATGCATTCAAAATCCTTTCCTGAGCTTTCACCCAGTTGAAATCAGCCAAAGCTATGGTGAAAAAAGGACCATAACCTCCTTCATGCATTTGCATGATCCTCACTGGAAAGCAGCCACAGCCAAGTCATTAATGAGAACATCAGATCCAAGAAGGATATATGGGAGGTATTTGACTTTTTTACAAGCTGTGGCCTTAGGACAAGAAATGCAATAATCACAAACAGCATCAATAAACAACAGTGGTGGCACCAGAAACAATTGCGGGGGGTGGGGGGGTGGAAGCACAGAAGGGGCAAAGAGGCAAATGTTGTCCTACAAATTAATTTCTGAAAGCAAAATAACAATGTGTTTCACATACTTCCATCCTATGCATAAATAGAAATAACCCAGGGAAACTACTCTTCACCCTATATATAATGAATAGAAGCACTTTATATAGATTGAAAACAAAGAAAAGTCTTCTGTGTATGTGAAAAATCCCTTTCCTTCAAGATATTTGGTAGCATTGTCAGAGGGGAAATGGTGCAGTAAGTTCTGCAGGCGCCACAATGTGCCATGAAAGAGGCCCCTTCCACTCACTGTCAGAGCCATTCGGGGCTGCAACAGCAATGTGCAGGTGCTTATGATGATCACCCTGCCCCCTGCCGTTATTACTTAAGTTAATACTTAAGTTATTGCATAGGTCCAACAATGTGGGTGTCCAGGGCTGTGAACTATTCTGGGGGAGAGCTTGCTTCCCCTCTGGTTCTGCCTATGGTAAACAAGTGAAAAGTATGAACATTCATTCTATTTTATTTATTTTTTTACAACAAGCTTTTTTGCCCGCATACATATCCAATAAACACACAAGAGAGTAATATGATTGAAAACGGGTCATTTTTTATTAACAGCTCATTACACAAAGAGAAAAGATCTGCAGCAGGAAAAGAATTGTTATCCTCTTTTTTGGGAGGAGCAGCCAGCAGGCCGGCTGACTCAAGAGGGAGGGCAGATGATTGCTTATTCCCCTGGCTGGACATTCCCACCCTGATTTCAACCTGCTGCACCCCAACACGATGGTGCCCACTTCTCACTATCAATCCTGTAAGGGGGCTGAGGCAGCTGAACCACACAAGCCCTCCCATGCTGGGAAGCATTTGAGGTGGCATTTCTGATCCAGACTAGAGGGCTCTCACTGCTGGCCCCTCAAGCAGGCCAGTCTCTTAGGAGCAGTACTGAGTTCCCTCTTGCCTCTGCACACCCAGTTCCCTACTCTAGCCTTCCTGGCCCATGCTAACCAGCATGGCAAAGTGACTAAGGTAAGTAACAGGAAGAAATACCATGTACCCATGTACAGTCTGAGGTAGGTAGAAAAACTACCCACCAAGAGCCAATCAGGTGAGCAGCAAAAATTCCTACCCAGCCCCTAAGGCAGTCTGCTAATCCCAGACTGAAATCTATGGGGGAGTGAGCAGAGATTGCAGTCAAGAATGAACTGCTGAGTAATCCTTCACTCACTGGCTAAATGTGGGCAAAGCTCTGCCCCTTGGTACAAATGCCAATTATGGACCCCACTCCAAGTCTCACATGATGGTGACACCAGGCAAGGGAGATCCATGTGCAACAAGTGCTGTGTGGTTCAGGATACCAGGAATATTATTTGTTCAATCAAGAGCCCAATCCTGTCCCACCATGCAGACTCCTGATTCCAGCCCCTAGATATAGCACAGCAGTTTTTGGTGTGGCTGCCCCAGCAGGAGCAAGGGAGGTTTGGATTGGGCTATACGTGTGCACCCTAAGGTTAGTGCATAATCCTATGCACATTTCCTGAGAGTAAGCCCAACTGCATACAATTGAACTTATTTTTGAGTAGACATGCATAGGATTGTGCTGTGAATTGGTCAAAGGGAGCCCAGAACCAATCTCAGAGGTTGCTCAGCTCTGGAATGCTGGCTTGGACTTCCTTAGGCACAGATCACAATGGCTGTTTGACTCGGTGGTGAGGCGAGGGGAAGCTGGTACAATTCAGCTCTTTCTCAATCCTTTTAGAATTGGTGATGAAAAGTTTGATTGGTATCCAATTATCGATAGCAGCTATTTTAGATCTTTTTCATTTCACAGCACACTGACAAGGCACTAAAATGGTCATGACACACCATCAGTTTTTTGACAACAACAATGCACATTGTGCCACCAGCAAAGGGTTTACATCCCCCAGTGGCCCTACTAATTAATGACCCTTCCCAAAATTCCTGTGACATGCATGTGGACCCTTTGCAGCACATCAGTGTACCCAGTGGTGTCATCTAAATGATTTAAGAACAGGTACTCACTTTTGATTGGCATGTGTCGGGACCCGCCCACCAGAAGTGACGTCATAAGCCAGAAGTGATGTTGTGGCAGGAAGTGACATGAAAAAAGCCCTTTTTGAGGCCTCAGATGATTTTAAACTGACCCAGCAGTTGCAACAGTATTCCACAGCACCCCCAGAACATGTTAAGGAGGCCTGGCATCATGTTAAAACCCCAGAGCAACTCATTTTTCAGTGACAAGGAAAGGAAAGGCTCCGCTCGCTGCCTGCCTGCCTGCCTGGCTCTGAGAACATGCAGGCAACTCAAACATGCAGGAAATTCAAACGTTGCAGAGGGCGGAGTCGACGAGTGGGCGGGCGAATGGGCGGGGCCAGCTGTAATCCTAGAAACCGGTACTCGCATACCCCCGCGTACCCCCTGCATGACATCACTGAGTGTACCACAGCACAGTGGTTGAAAATTGCTGATCATAGCTTTGAGTTAGGGTAGACATGCCCAACAGAGGGAATAGCTGATCATGTCCTCCTAGATAGGAGCCCACACTGAAAGGGGGTGGATTGTAAGGGTACATTGGAGCTGCAGGCTGCAGCTGAATATATATATATATATATATATATATATATAT
>JAJKFI010000009.1:2439890-2486050 GCA_029204185.1 Lerista edwardsae | reverse complement strand
TATATATATATATATATGGTCTGTATATGAATTAATTGAAGAAATGGTGGTCTATTATAATCCAAACAACTTTTCTCAAATATTCATGAAGTACGCAGACAAATACTGTACCTGCTTCTGTGGGACAAGATAAGGTTATAGAAAAGCATCACAACTGCAGCAGTATGCAGATTAACAACTCTTATACTGTAGCTGCAGGATTTATGTCAGGTGAAAGGCTCAAGCCCAGATGACCATCCTTATGAGCACGGCCATTCCTGGTTTTTCAGCACTCAGAATACTGGCTTCTAGTGATTATAAGACTAGCAAACAGGTCAGGGTGATGAGGGTCAGCTCCCTTAAGGATAAGGCAACCCCCAAGGAAGAACTACATTGCTGAGTCGCTGACCCAACCACACTATTTCCCAAAATAATTAAAACTTCCTCCCTCATGACAAAGAAACTGACATTAGAGCAATTCAGAGAAGCTATATAAAGTAACAGACGCAGCCTAGAGAAAACAAGGAGAATACTTTGCTGACAATATCATATAGATGCTCTGTCAAAAGGCAGTTAACAAAGAGTGACATTCTAGTAAATATCTTAGAGAAGATCAGAACAAGACTTATACAGATTTGATCGATGAAGAAAATAGACTACTATCTAAAGAATATCTAGAGGCAAAAAATATTTTCTTAGTTGGTGATCTGAGATCCAAATTAAGTCGAGATTTAAAGAGGATAGCAAATTTGGATTTTATCTGGAGAAAACAGAATTTGATGTAAATTTCTTAGAGGAAAAAGATCATTATATAAAGAGAATGTATATATTTCTTTTGAAAAGGAGAATGGAGGATGAAACTGTAAAAGAATCAATGATAAAATGGGCAAAAAACATGGGTCATGCTATTTCTCTAGAAGATTGGGAAAAAGTTTGGAAAATATTAAATATACAAAAGCGGTCTCATATAAAGAGAATATATACAAGATGTTTTATAGATGGCATATCACTCCTGATAAAATGGCAAAGATGTATAAGGATGTATCAAATAAATGTTGGAAATGTGGGCTCACAGAAGGGTCATTTTATCATATGTGGTGGACGTGCACAAAGGCAAAATTATTTTGGCAAAAAGTACATCGGATGTTACAAGAAATTGTACAATGCAGAATTCCTTCTAAACCAGAAATATTTGTATTAAATATATGTACAGAAATACAAGATGTGACAACAATTATATTATTATTCATATTGTAACAGCGGCAAGATTAGTTTTTGCTCAGAAGTGGAAAAATGAAGATATTCCAACCATGGAACATGTTATTGCTAAAATTTATGAAGTAGCAGAAATGGACATTTTAACTGAAAGACTGAAAGAGAGAAAGGTGGCTAGAGTTAGTCAACACTGGAAACTATTTTATAACTGGATAGATACTACATGTTAAAAGATCAGAAACTTTTTGATATTATAGAAAATAATATAGAAGAGATATAGAAGAGATATTATAGAAGAGATATTATAGAAAATTTTATCAAATATATGGTTATAGAGTTTAGATATGAAAAAAAGATTTTTATATAATGTTGCGATTATTAAGATATATTATAGAAAGTTTTTTCTGTGAGACACCTTACAATGCTATACCTTATGTGTTTTCCTATGTAATAACCCTCCCTTTTGTTTTCTGTATCCCTTACCCATATCTTTTTATATAATAAAAAAAATTTTTAAAAAAAAAACCCTAGTAAATATCTAGTCTGGAAGCACTCATTGTTCTTTGCACCACTACTTGATTTTTCAAGGGAGGACAGATAGATGCTTCTGAAGAAGGCTTACTTTTTGCCAGGGTGACCAGATGTCATAACCCCAAAGGAGGACACACCACCCCAAAATGTAGGGCAATCAAGAAAAATGTAGGCTGTTACAAAATAACAGCTAAAAACACTCATACATAATGATTTGGGGGGTGGGGAGTCTTGTCCTCCTTTAATGCAACCCAATGAATGAAGAACAAATGCACAAGAAACAATAAGGGCAGCCCTTCTTGATGCTGGCACCCCCTGTCTGAATTGAAATGTAGGACATTCTGAAATTTATCTAGTACAGACGGTTGAAATGTAGGACATTTCTTGGAAGAAGAGCGCATCTGGTCACCCTGACTTTTTGCCTACTGCTGAGGCCAAGGCAGCCAAATCTGCATTGGTGAGGATTTGGCATTGGTGAGGAAGATGGCAATTCTATTTAGGCTCCACCTCCTCCGAGGATTCAAATTGCCATCAAATCAGCTACCTCTGGGAAAAGCTGGGGGCTGGTGCTTTGCTTTTTCTCTGCTGCTGCCACTGCTGAGGCATCACTGGAAGGCAACTGAGAGGACATTGGCTCACTGGGGTGACCTGCTGGAGTAGACTTCAGGAATAGGGTGAGGGAAACTGTTGATTCATCCTAGGGTGAAAAGATCCACTTATGAAATTGAAAACAGTTTTATTCAGGGTGCAGTCCTAACCAACTTACCAGCAGCACTGACATAGCTGTGCCAATGGGGCATGTGCTGCATCCTGCAGTAGTCATGGAGGCCTCCTTGAGGTACAGGAATGTTTGGTCCCTTACCTCAGATCTGCATTGCCTTTACCCCAGTACTGGAAAGGACTGTGCCTTCAAATAGGTCTGTAAGGCACCTTGAAGATCTGCATGATGCGAAGACCCAATATAAATATGTTAAAGAACAAAACTTAATAAAATACATAAATTGGCATAGAATGCAGTTTTCCTCTCAACTGCTTTGTTATATCTATACTTTTGCTTGCCTACATTTCTTCTTGAAGAAGAAACCCAAAGCAAGAGGTTTACTATATTATTTATTTGGAAACAGATTTTTAAAAAAAAAACTAAACAAACTATGTACCGGCCCTATCCTACATATGTGAGGGCAGTGGAATACATATTTTAGTTTATCCTTCTTAGGCTGCAAGCCTATGCATATTTCCTGGGAGTAGGATTTACTGAACACAATGGGACTTACTTCTGAGTAGACACGCATAGGATTGTGTCCTCAATTAAGACTAACACTAGGCAAAAAACACATGAAAAACATAAAACGAAAGCATAACGACGCACTCGCGAAATCACATGGCAAACTCAACAGTTCCACAGTCTACATAACAGTAGCAAAACAAAAGGAGCAGTTTCCGTCACTTTGGGGAGTATCCATAAAGACGAAACTTGGCAAAACCAGTAGAGCTTGCAGAATCTTACGCAAGTCTTCCGAAACTTACGGTCACTTCGTTGCATAAGCCCCCGCGGGCTTCACAGAACGAGTTTGACAGATGCGAGGCGCAGCCGATAGAAACTACAAGTTCCAGCGTGCAGCGCGCCTTCTTGCTGCAGATCAGATCCCAAAGTACTACATGCTAGAATTTCCTCAACGGAAGCACTGCAAACCCTCCCCGCCCCACTCGTGTGAAAGCTCCTTGGAACAAACCATGGAACCTCCATGCATGGAACAAACCAAAGAACCCATTCACCTCACGTGACATTAAAGGGGAAAAAACCCACGCACGCATGACCCTCACCTTAGCCTGACTCTCAATGGTGGGCGCCCTCATCCAATCACATCATTCCACTTAGCACAGCCCTTTCGCGTTGGTGGAAACAGATAGCGCTCCCGCCTTCTTTTAATCCGCGCCCTACGGCTCTTGCTCCCCATTGGTTATACGTCTGCCCTCTGAAGTACCTGTCGCTCTCTGACAGGTTGGTTGGGAGTCTCTTGCGGGGGCAGGGCAAAACTTCAGTCCGGGCTCCGCCCATCTAGTGTGAATGTCATTGGTTGTGCGGGCTAACTTAACCGTCTCCTTTCATCTTTTTTGTCCACCCCCCGCCCCGCGCGTCGCCCAACAGTCTCCCCCTTTTCTCCTAATTTCTATTCTGCGATCGCACAGTACTTTCTATCATAGCCCAGACCTGACGCCCCCCCCTTGCCCGGGCCGCATACGGAAGAAGGTCTCTGATTAGCTCCACCTTCTCTAGCTACCGCTGCGCAAGGCCACACCTCCTTTCCCTCCCTCCCTCCGCCGCACATCTCGCTTTCTCCCGCTCGCGCGCGCGCAGTTCTGATCTCGCGCCCGTTCTCTGCCTCGCGCCGCACTGGGATGTTGGCGGCGGCATCGGGCGGCAGCTCCCGGGTAACTCAGAAAGCGGCGGCGGAGGAGGAGGAAGAAGAAGAGGAAGTAACCGGGGCAGCCGCCCGTGAAGCGGCGCGCGCGAAAAGACACAGCCGCTTCGGGTGTTCCCTCCCCTTTCCGAAGCGCACTGAGGGAACGGGGCGGACTCTGCCCTCCTCCCTCCGCCTCCTCCGCCCGCCCGCCCGCCTGCCCGCGCGTTAGGCGGAGAGACAGCGAGGAGCCCGGGAAGCAACATGGCGGAACACTCAGCCCACGACCACAAGCACAAGCCCGGTGCCTCCTCCTCTGCCGCCTCGTCGGCCGGCTCCGCGTCCGCGAACTCCTCCGCCGGCTCCCAAGCGCTGGTCAACAGCAGAGGCTCCTCGTCGACGGTGACCGGCGGAGGACCCCCAGCGGGCGGGGGCGGCCTGTCGGGGGGGCCTGTCTCAACCGGCGGGCTGGCAGTCGCTGCTTTCCTTCACCATCCTCTTCCTGGCCTGGCTGGCCGGTTTCAGCTCCAGGCTCTTCGCCGTCATCCGCTTCGAGAGCATCATACACGAGTTCGACCCTTGGTAAGAGAGTTCGGGGGTGCAGAGGTGGCATCCCAGCAAGGCTGAGGCGGGCCCACGGTGCTGGTCCAGGAGTCGGTGGGCTGGGGTACGGGGGGGCCGGCGGGAATTGTGGGAGGGGGGTCGATGCCTCCTGCACACGGGAGCCCCACTGCAAAAAGACGGGGGGAGAGAGTACCTTTGTGGTGCGAAATGGGGCATTAAGGGTGAAATCTGAGGACGGGAGAACTCGGGCAAAGGGCGGGGTAGTGTGAGGAAAGGAGCGTTAGCATCGTGGAGGAGAGAAGATCTGGAGTTGGCTTTGTGAGTTAGGGGGGGGGGAGGGCGGGCCAGCAGACGCTGAGTGGAGATCTCATTTACCCGAAGCTTGTCTCTGGTGCCTGCAATGCCCAGGCTCTGCTTCCTTGAAAAGCTACGGAGTTTATGGGGATATCTCACGATTTGCCTGTTATCTCACTCAAGGAAGGGAGGCCTGTAGTCCTTCATTTACTCAGTCAGCAAACTTGTGCAGCGCCCGCTATCATCACCGCTGCGGCAGAAGCGACAGGCATGTGTGTGTGAATGAAAGAGCGGGGGAGCACCCGCGTAGATGTTTTTTTGGGCATGAAGGGCAGGGGCGGCGGCGGCTCTTGGCAATAAGCTGTTGATGGGACATTAGTAAAAAAGCCCGAAAAGGGGCGGTATGTACAGTATACAGGTGGGTTGTGTTGCCGTGACTGACAGATAGAATAGCAGCGAAGCCAACCCTGCAATCATATTTAGAGTGTTTGGGGAAATCAGTGTAATCCCAGTAGAGGCTAGTGGTTTTTTTCCTCTTACCATATTCTTGCTTCCCTGGGGAGCACACTGTGAACTGTGCTATGCAGAGTCTTGGAACTATTATATCTGCAGAATGTAATTTGGGGCATGAGAGGTAATCGGAAAGTTGCCAGGACTGCAGGAAAATATTGTTGGTAATAACTTTGGAGTAGGCTGAAACAAAAAATTAGTAGGTTCATAGTGAAATATGACTGATTTTGATTCTTGATGTGAAATATGTTTAAGGGGTATAAGTGTCACTTTTCTTTGCCTTGGTCTTGTAGGATCTTTTCAATTTTGCATGTAAGTTCCATTTCACTGGACAGTGTCTCAGCTACAGAAAATGAATGAATTGATTGCACATCAGATGTCGGCCCAGTTGCACCGAGGCAAGTGCAAATCTTGACGTCTGCTTTTTTGTGTTCAGGAGTGCTTTCTGTGCTACCCTGTCCCATACTGCACTGTTTGGCTTTAAATTGGTACAGTATTTTCTGTTATGGGACAGTTCATCCTTGACCGTGTGGACAGGTGTAACCCTAAAGTTATTTCTGACTGGGAGCTTCCTGTGCTGCTGGTTCTGCATTTTTAAAACCCAACAGGCTGTGGTTGTAGTAGCAACTAGTCTCCTCTCACCCAACTGTGTGGTGGCCTTCATGTCCCTTTGGTATATAATAGTGAATAGCATCACCTATTCCCATGATTTTTGTAGTCTGCTATATTGTTCATTGGATAGAATGTATTAATTGGTGAGTTTAAGAAATCTGTCACTCATATTGGGGCTGCCCTTGAGGGAAACACATGCTTTGTGGTGTGGAGCATTGCTGTACACCTTTGGAATGGCACTGAAAGGCAGGATCATATTCAGTCTTTTCTGTCCCAGCCACCCTGGCTGGGCAGTTTGCTTCTGGGTCCAACTCAGGGTGCTTTTTTCACCTTTAAAAAAGGGTTAAAGGTCTCCCCACTTCCTAAAAAGATAAGACAGTTTTCTTTATTGTCTGTCCCATCTCTGTGATGGGTATTATCAGTGACATTCACAATAGGGTTTTCATTGTAGCTGCTCCAAATCTGTGAAAACTCTTCCTAGTAAAAGTTGAGATAGCTACTTCCTTGTTTTTCTTTTAGTTGGGCTTCAGGGCTTTTCTTTTTAATTAGTCTTTTGATTGAAGTCCTTTTTTTTTTTTTTGCTTCCTTATTGCTTTGTGAACTACTTTAAACTATAACAAAGTCATTTAAAATATGTTTAAAATATTTTTGTGGGACCATTATACTGAAATAAATTAGTCTTTAGGGTGCCCCAGGAACTTATTGTTTTCCTTCATATAATAAATTGGTGTTTAATTACTATTATACCCATGCGGTGCAATGGAATAGAAGGTTGGGCTTGGACATGGGAGATCCGAGTTCAGCTGTCTGCCTGCCATTTTTATGCTGTTGTATTCTTATACAACGGAACGGAATGGTGTTCCGTGCGCTACAGCGTATTCATGCCGGCCACATGACCACAGAAGCTTGTTGTCAGACAAACGCTGGCTCTACAGGCTGATAACGGAGATGAGCACCGCCCCCTACAGTCGGTCACGACTAGACCATTCGGTCGTGGGGAAACCTTTACCTTTATTCTTCTCTTGCAGCCTAGCCTACCTCACAGGGTTACTAAGAGGATAAAATGGGATATATTTTGTTCTGATCTCCCTGGAGAAATTGTAAGATACTCATATAATAGATATTGGTGAATATGCATTTCAGGTCTATGGCATATACATTGTAACAAGTGATTCTTATGTCCATTCTAGACCCAGTGAGAGTTTTTACATTTCTTGAGGGCCATATCTCAGGAAGTAGAGCCAATGTTTTGCATGTAGAAAGTCCCGTGCTATATCCCTGGAATTTCAATTTAAAGATCTTGGGACCAGGATAAATGTAACACTGGGAGATAAGATCCATGATAGATAATTTGTTTTTAAACTAAAAACAGCCAGGCAAGTGGGTATTTGGATTGGTGCCCCAATGATGGGGAGCCGAGTTTCACTTTTTCCTGTGGTGTTGGCTTGATCTGAATCTCAGACCCCAAAAACTTGCAGTTTGTCCTGCAAGGGACAGGAAACGTATAGGAACCTGCATATTTTTCCTTTTAAAAAAAATAGCTGTGCAGTGGCAGGTTCAAATCAGGAAGTTAACATTTTCACACTTCTGCATATATTCCCTGTAGGGCACGTATTTGCTGGGAGGGGCAGTTCAGATTTGAATTCTGCCCCCAGCACTGCAACCCTGATATAATCCCCCTCCCTGGCAGATGCTTTTACTTTTTGTGTGAGAGTAGGCAATCTGAACTCGATGCCTCCATGTTCAAATCTGATTTAGCTTTCAGATCTTAGCAAGCTACTACCAGAGTGGATAATACTGGGCTTGATTGATCAGTTGCCTGACTGGATAGAAGATAGTGTTATATATTCATTTTAATGTTTGAAATAGCTGTACAACTTCTAACTATGTGTACACTACGGTGCAGAACTGGTTTGAAAAAGTATGTAGCCATGCCAACCATTTTTCCCTGAGTGGATACATAATCCAGGTCTGTAACATGCACCCATTAAAATATAACGCAAGAGGCAGTCCTGAGTGTACTTAGGATTGTAGCCAAGAAAGACAGCAAGAGGCAGTCTGAGAATAATAACCTCATAGAAAAAGCTTGAAAGAAAAAGGTTTTAACTGATTCTGATTTACTTCTAGGTTTTTTAGTGTTATTTGTTTTTGAAGTCCCTTGTTTCTTTTTGTCCAAAACATAACTTCCCCTGAACACTTCAGGGTATATAGTTGAATTTTGGGGTTTGTTGTAAACTTAGCAAAGAACTTACCTACAAACAACTGTGGTAGTTATTCGGGGGAGTGGAAATTTTTCATGCTATTTAAAATACACTTTTGCCATGTGTGTCTGATACTATTGTCTTTAGACTGCACAAAAGAGGCATTTTTAAATACGAGGCTTGAATATTTTTGAAGACTGCCAGATCTCATAAGAACATAAGAAGAGCCCTGCTGGATCAGGCCAAAGGCCCATCTAGTCCAGCTTCCTGTATCTCACAGCGGCCCACCAGGCGCCCCAGGGAGGCATGAAACAACAAGATGCTTGCATCCCGTTGCCACTCCCTTGCACCCGGTACCAGTAGCCCACCACCTTTGTAAGGAGGTTGCACAATCCATCATTGCCTATAGCCCACGATGGACCACAAATTAAATTGTTTGAGATAGGTGGTTGATGTGTTGCGTAAATATGAGAAGATAATGTAACTAATAGATATATAGATGACACAGAGTTTGCCTTTATTATGAGACTTTATTGGAAGTTAAATCATTTTAAATACTGATTTTGGTTAAAGATAGTTGCATTTCATATGGCTTTCAATTGAACCATTTTCTTTCTGTAAATAAAATCAGGGCATGTTCAAGTCAGATCAGATCCACAGTGGGGCAAAGGGCTAAAGGCCCTACTCTTCCCCTCCCCTCAATTTCAAAACATTTTGCACATTGCTCTCTACCCGGTATGCCAGTGGTACTCAAACTTTCTAGACCAGGACCCACTTTTTAGAATGGCACGTGTTGGGACCCACCGGAAGAGATGTCATTAACCTGGAAGTGATATTATGGCAGGAAGTGGCATCAAGCAGAAAGTGCTGTCATAACAAAATGACACTCCTGGAATGCAAATTGGTATTCTTGGACTGCAGCTATTGTACAACCATGAAACATCCCTGACAGAAAGCACGATGAGGACAAAATATGACGTAAAAGCACTGACCTAAAAACAAAACTTTAAAGAAACCCTCACTTGAAAATTGAAACTATTAGCACTCACAAAAAGAATCTAGCAAGATTCAAAGTCTGCAGCTTTCAAGAAGGCTGCTGCAAGCTTTCCTGACCTACCTGACATCAAGTTGCAACCCACCAAGTGGGTCCCGACCTGCAGTTTGAATAGCACTGCTGTATTCTATTTAAAACAAAAAAGGGGAGGGGCTTTGAAACAAAGCATTCAAAGTATTGTGTTTTGACCCTAAGAATAGAATTAAGGCTGGAGCTGTGTAATAAGGAGCAGACACCAGTTAAGATACAGAAAAAAATGAATGAGCTGCAATCTTAAGAGACTACTGAGGAGCTTAAACCTGCCACTTGCCCTGACATTGTGGTTACTAGGGAGGAACAGCTTCCACACTCACATTTGACTTCAACACATTTGATTGTACTAGATAGGTCTAGTATGATTGCTCCCTCACGTTTTGATAAGCTAGTTGAATGAAAACAAATGATTCTGATTGCTTGCTTGTGCGTGTAGATTTGGTTGGCTGTTATTAAGAAAGAACAATGGATGAGAGAAGGGGGGAAACAAGTATTGAGTTAAATGTGGGAATATACTTTTCATGGCCTTTTTTCCCATGCAAAAGGTACGCTCCCTTTATTTGACTTTTTTAAATGCAAAAATGTGTCAAACCTTTCCCAAGAGAGAAGGGGCTGTGTTCCCTCACCACCACCACCAATGTCTGTAGTTCACTAGTTGTGGCAGAATGGGGATGTTCATTTGGGTTGACATCCCCATTCATATTATGCTGTGGCCAGACTGCTGCAGCTGGTTATGCATGAAGACATGTGAGTAGAGAGCAGAGCAAAAATATTGCGATGCATTTCTAGTGGGCAGTGAAATTACTAGCACAGCAAGATGGAGAGAGTTGGCTCAGTTTACTGTTACCTCTCTTCTCCTAAACAGTAAAGACTATGTGAGAGTTGCACAGTGTAATCGTCGTATAACAAAAACTGATTGGTTCCTTGACCATTGTTTAATGTCATCATTTTCATTATATGATTGGCTGGTGACATACAATAAAGGAAAAAAAGGGCTAAAGTTATTGCATTTTGGGGATGTGAGCTTGTGCGGAGAATAAATTAGAAATTTTTGACACACTTTCATGCACCTTGACAGTTTTCTTTTGTCTTAAAAATATTCGCATGTCAAAATTATAGGTAGCAATAGAAAAACCAGGCACCAAAAAGAGTAAACTAAAGAAAAGAGAGATATACCTCAAACTGTGGAGGCAAGGCAATGTGATAATGGTAAAACAGATTTTAACAATTGTATTAACAAAAACGTCCGAAGTAAACTTCCATTCCATTTACTTATGCCATTGGAATCGCAGGAAGCTGAATACAAAATCACCTTTAAAAATGGAAGCATCAAAGTACGTCCACAAACTGACTAGTCAGATGTCCTCATCAAATCCTTCCATTTGTGGTTGCAAACTCCCCTGCAGTCATCCCTTCCTCTAGTCATCATCAACTTTTCTCTTGCCTCACGCCCCTTTCCTACTATATTCAAACTTGCCACTATCTCCTAAAAAACAACAAACTTCAACCTATTCTCCTCTAATTACCCTTTGCCTCCAAACTCCTAGAATGTGCTGCTTGCTTCTTGCCTCAACTTTCTCTTCTTATCTCTAGATCTTCTCTTAACCCCTTCCAATTTGGTTTTTGTCTGCTGCCCCCCAGTGGTTTTTGTGAGGGCAGTTTCATTCATCTTGTTACTGTTCTAGCCCTCTTTGAGGATGAGGCATCCTCTCTGTTGCCTTTGACACAGTTGATCACTCTGTTGCGTGATTCCCTTCATGACTTTGGTCTCTGTGATTCTTTCTTCAGTTGGTTCTCTTCCTATCTGTCCAATTTCTCATTCAGTGCTTCCTTTCTCAAGGCACTATTCTGGCCCTCTTGCTTTTCTTTTTTCTATGCTCTGTCTCTGGATGACCTCATCAAATCCCATGGCTTTCCATACAACTTATATGCTGATGATATCCAGCTTTACCTCAGAACTTTCTTCCACTGCCCTATGTTGTACAGCTACTGTATCTCTAACTGTCTGATACTTAAACCTTGAATGCTGCTTCATCATCCTCAAGATCAATGCATTCTAATTTCTTATCTTTCATTTAGATCCTTTTCTCCTTTCACACTCCCTATCCATTGGTACTTTTCTACATAAAACGGGCATGAAATCTTGCCCTTTTTTACTCTTCTCATTTTCTCCCCATACTTCCTGCGCAATCCTATGCCCCCCCCCTTAGTGCCGGCAGTGCACTTTTGCACCGGCTGAACGCTGTCACGAATGTGCTGTAAAGCACGTCCGTGTCGGCACTGTGGCACTTGGTTGGAGCAAACGGCAGTGCCAGTGTTCGGGCACTGGCACAACCTTTGGCAGCACTGGCCATGTGCCAGTCAAGCGCCAGCGTTGCTCGGTTGGCGCAGGGCCTCCGCGAGGGTGTTCTGGGGGCATAACTGGGCGGCGCAGCAGCAGGTGGAGATGGTGGTTGTGATGTGGTTGTGACGCAGGACGGATATAGGCCATATCCTAATGCCGGTTCCCAGCCATGGCGACCCCAATTCGGGACGCTCCCGTTCCTCTGCGCCTGCTTTTTTGCCAGCACAGAACTGAGCAGGCCCATAGGGGTGACTGGGGCTTATGCGCGTGCAAGGGGAGAACCTCCCCTTGTCCTGCATGTTGCTGCTGCCACCTCTGAATGAGCCTTTGGATATGGCCCTGCTATGTCAGCCTTACTAGACTGGCATAAGGTAGGATTGTGCTTTTAGTATGTTGCAAACACATTTCATTTCTTGCTTATCTTGCTAGAATTCTTCCTTTCTGCCTTCTTGACAGAATCTCCAGTTCACATCCTGGTCATCCCTTGCCTTGATTACTGCAACCATGCTGGTTTTTAATTGGCATACTTTGGTTCAGCACTTCCCTGCTCATTTCACTGATCATATCATGTGCCTCTTTAAATATCTCTACTGGCTTCCTGTCAGTTTCCAGATCCCATGGAATCTTCTTTTCCTTAACTTCAAAGTCCTTTGTGGGCCTTATCCCATCCTATTTCACTGGGGTATTGCCCATTACTTTCACTCTCCAGATTCACCACCCCCAACAATTCAAAGATCTCCTATGTGCTCAGCAATTTGCTCAAATCACTTCTTTAAACCCATTTTTTCTGACATTTTTATGCCACATCTTAGTTAATTCTGTGCTGTAATTAAGTTTAAGTACCTAAAACTGAAAGAATTGCATACGCTTTTCCTATTTTTCCATATCACTATCCCCTTCTCTCCTTCTCTTTTCCCTTGTGTCAGTATCTGATTTGTAAGCACCTTGGAACAAGGAACATTCTTTTTGCTCTGTGTAATTGCCATATAAATTGATTGCTTTGGAAATTATATAGTACCATCAATGTTCATTTGTAAATGAATTGTTTCAGATGTCAGTATTTTGCCTTGAACTGACTCAGAAACAAGCTACTCTTTCCCCCACAGAATTTGATCATTTATCAAGTCAGTTCAATTTAAACAAAACCATGGTCAGAAATGCAGCAGAGGAAACTCTGGTCTAGCATTTTCAGAGATGTAACTCTGAAAGACATGTCAGGTTTTTTTATTATAAAGGTAATGTTTTTCAGATATAACCGCAGTAACCCAAAAATGCTTTTAGTACAACCCGAGGCTGGTTGAAGTTTTCCTTTGAATTTTGTAGCACCTTATAGATTGAACACCTAGAACTAAGTGTTACACAACAATAATTGTTTTGGAATCTGTGTACATAATTATTTACAGTTCAATTAATATGTGTACTTATATAATTTAAGAGGCTGGTAGCTTATAGGCTTAGTGATCTGTTTAAAGAAGACTATTTAGTGTAGTAAGACGTTAAAACTTGTTAATGGGTTCACAGGGGGCATCCACGTTCTTATCGGGATATGTGTGTGTCTGGAACGGAACCCCTGCCGTTACTAGGGCATGCTTGTCTATAGCAATCATCCAGCCTGTTCAATAGGTAAAATATCCGGAAACAAGATACAACCAGAGGTGCTTGGGATTGTTCTTTGCGTCAAAGGATAATAATTATAGTTAGCCTCTCAATCATTAAGTAATTTCAGACTCACAAGATGTACTGCCTCTGTGTGAAAGTGGCAACACAGCCACCTGTAACTTGGATGTCTGTACCATAGGGAGAAGATGTAACATGCTTTCAGTGTTTGAGGATGTGTTTAGGGGAGAGGTACTGCTGCATATGAATGGAATGTGCCAACCTATTTGAACACTAATAAAGTTGCAATCCTGTGCATACTTACTTGGGAGTATGCCTCATTGAATGCAGTGGGTTTTGCTTCTGAGTAGACCTGTATGGAATTGTGCTGCACATTATTCACCAAATGGCTAGATGGGCATCTAATCTTATTGGACAGACCAACAATTTCTAAGGTGACATTGCATCTATTTTGGGCAGAGCAATGAAATTGCATTCATGAATTGATTTACCTTGATTTTTCTATTTGCATAGATCAGTAGTTCTCAAAGTTTTTAGACCAGGACCCACCTTTTATAATGGCACTTGTGGCACCCACTGGCACCCAAGTGATGTCATGGCCAGAAGTGACATCATTAAGCAGGAAGTGCTGTCACTGCGACATAATAAAATAACACTCCTGGAATGCAAATTGGCATTCTTGTACTGCAGCAGTTGCACAACTATGAAACATCTCTGACAGAAAGCAAGATGAGAAAGCAAATGTGTAAAAATACTGAACCAAAAACAAAATTTTAAAAAATCCTCTCTTGACAATTGAAACCATTAGCACCCACAAAAAGAATCTAGCAAAATTCAAAGTCTGCAGCTTTCAAGAGCATGAAGAGCATGTGTTAAGCTCCACATTCATTGGATTGGGACCATTCTGGGGTCCTTATTTCCCTTTGCTTGGCCTTCAATAGGAGTCAAGGCACATTTGTTTACTCATGAGTAAGCATGCACGTGTGGCTCAGTTTTGCTTTCTGTAGGGCTCAATACATTCATTGGTTTGGAGGAGGGGGACATCCTTGACTGTGTTTTGGGGCCTATGTTCATTGGATTGGGACCACACTTTTGCCTACTCATGAGTAAACGCACAGTGCAATTATGCTTTGCTTTCCATATACTTCATTTTTCTTGTCAGCTGTTGGCTTATTAAGGTAAAGGTTTCCCCACGACCGAATGGTCTAGTCGTGACCGACTGTAGGGGGCGGTGCTCATCTCCGTTTCAAAGCCTGTGAGCCGGTGTTTTTGTCCGATCATGGTGGCCAGCATGATTCTACGCCGTAGCGCACGGAACGCCGTTACCTTCCCACCAAAGTGGTCCCTATTTATCTACTTGCATTTTAGGTGCTTTCGAACTGCTAGGTTGGCAGGAGCTGGGACAAGCAACGGGAGCTCACTCTGTCACGCAGTCTCGAACTCCCAACCTTGCGGTTGAAAGCCCAGCGACAGCGGATTAACTCGCTGCGCCACCACGTCCCCACCACGTTGGCTTATTAGTCACCAACAATCACTAGGAAGCACTAACCCAGTGGCATCCCTCCCATAGGCTGCCCGGTACCACATGATACTGGGCGGCACTTTGGGTTTCCCCTAGGGGGTGGCAGGTCCTTCTGCCCTCTGGCAATCAATGATTCCCAGCGTGGTCCTCTCAGACCGCACTAAGAACACTTTGGGCGCTGCTTCTGCCCGCCCCATAGCATGCACCAACTAAGGCTCTGGGGGGGCTGTCAGAAGCTGCCCTTGGAGCCAGGACTTTTTAATAGGCATTCTAATATCCATGGTATCCATGGATAATGGAAGCTGTGGATACTGAATCAGTGGATACTGGGGCACATCTGTATTTACATTTCTTTTCCCCATGTTCTGAGACTCACCTAGGCATGTCCATGGAAGGTGTGACATGCCCTGCTCAGAAAGAGACCTGGGGGAGATCATACACACATGCCAAAATGAGCGCATAGCAAAGCTAATTTCCTTGCAGCCGCAAGCATTTTGGAATCAGCAGTTTAATGTGGAAGTCTCTTCCTAACCAAAATTAAACTTCCAAGATGATGGTGCCCAGCTTGTAAGATGGCTGCCCCAAGCTCTTCAGGACCCCCTGAGAATTGGGTAGCAACCCCCTTGGGAGTCCCGATCCCCCAGTTGGGAACCACTGCTGTAAAGGGTTTAGTCCTGACCAATGAAAGAGAGGAGAGGTTAGGAACTGAAGAAAGTTGTTCTTGGCTGCTTAAAATATTTTTGAGTTGGTAACTTTTGATACCATATAAGCCGCACAGGAGAATAATAAAGTTATTTGCTTGTGTTCTGTGTTTTCCAGTAATGTTTGTAGTTTTGTGTAGGCTATCAGCACCCCATCCCATAATAGATCTTTGTCTGCCTATTTGATAGTTCATATTCAAATTGTTTTTACCTCTTTGGCTCTGAAATGGATTGTTCATACTTTTAAAGCCTTAAATAGCTTAGCATCAGAGTATCTGAAGTACCTTCCCCTGCCCCCCATGAAACTTCCTGACCCATGAGATAATCTGAAAAAAGCTCTTTTACAGTTATCCACTCCTGGTTAAATGTATGTCTGCTGAAGACACGTCCTTCTCTGTAGCAGCTCCCAAACTGTGGAACTCTTTTCAACAGGATGTAATCCTCTTTACCTCAGTGTTGGTGCTAACTAAAGTCTACTTTGTTCCTCTGAGCTTTGGAGTTACTTGGTTATAACCATTACTGTGTTAAACGTTTGTTGAGATGCTCTCATTGCTGATTCTCACTATCTTATTGTTTTTAGATTTTCACTTGTTCTCAGTGTATTAATACTGGTTATGTTGTCTTTAAATGCCTCTCATATGAGGGGAGAAAATGCAGGGTAAGCCATTTATGTAGACTGCTTAGATGTCTCTTTTGCCTTAACATTTTATGGAAGACCCTTTAAACTAAATTTTAACACAAATAGCACCCCAGTCACTATTTTTTAGTTAAAATGGTGCTTGTGATTAGTCATGACAATTCTATTTGATCCCTATTAGATTTATTCTCTTATACTTCTACAGTGTCTTTCAAAAATTTGTAAGCTTCAGTAGTGTTCTGATGCAGATAAACTGTGGGAAGAGAATTGTTTATATTGGTATTCTTACTACACCATTTTTTAAATCTCAGAGTGGAGACAAGTTCTTGTCTTTATGGAGTCTAAACCAGTGTATCTCAATTTGTGGTATGGGTACCACTGGTGGTACTTGAGGTGGTGGCAGGTGGTAACCAAGGGATTCCTGGACCCCTGCCGCCAGGCAGTGAAACCAGCAAACGCAACATCACAAACAGTGGTTAGAGGCTTGGCACAGTGGGCAGAGCTCCAAAGCATGCTATTCCACACTCAGAATAGCCATCCATCCTGAGCCTCTTATTGGTGTTTGTCGCATTGCACCTGGCCTCTCAACGCGGAAGTGACTGATGATGATGTCATCCGGTGGTACTTCCAATAGGTGACCCATGCACCAATAGGTGGTACAGTGAGGACAAATGTTCAGAAATGTTGGTCTAAACCAGTGGTTCCACACTTCTTGGCATCAGAACTCACCTAAAATAAGTTCACTTCACTAGCCATTCTGTAGTTATAATGGTGTTTGGGCAGCAGTGCTCCCTCCTAGTAGCAAGGTATTCATCCCTTGATGCACATAGCCTAATCTGCCTTTTCAGTTTTGTGACCCACCAAAAATAGCGTCATGACATTATTGGGCTACAGGCTCACAATTTGGGAACTGCTGGCCTCTCAAATTGTGTGCCTGGTGAGAAAGGAGACCAATTCGAACACAATAATTGAATTCCATAATCTTAATTAAATTGTGGTGTTCGGATCACATGAGACTTGAGTACTTTTTTTAAAGGCAAAACAAACTAACTGTTGTTGCAATCCTTTTTCACCTGCTTTTCAGATGATCTGCATTATTCAGGATGTTGCTGCAGGTCTAGTTTTCAGCAATTCATAGGTTTGCCATACAAATAGGTCTTGAACCTATTGTGTTTGAGAAATAAGATGTTCTCTGTTCTCACTTAGGATTATATTAAGTGGTTGGAAAGTCAGTGCTCTGGCAATCATTCTTAAGATTTAAGTTCATTGGGAAAAAAATGATAGTTATACTTTGATTCCCTACATGAATGTAGAGGGTGGGGGAAAGCTATGGAGTTTTTATTTGAACTGCTTAGTGTAATGGTTCCTAAATTATTGGTCAGGACCCACTGGTGGATCCTAACCCAATTTTTGGAAGGTTGCGACACTGACAAGCTGATACTTGATAAAGAAAATGTATTTAGCTCTATGGAAACCAAAATGGAGCAGCATGTGTGTGTTTACTTGTAATCTTGCCTCAGTCCACTTCAAAGGGCAGGCTGAGAGGAATGCAACAGCACCAGAATGGACCCAATTCAATGAATGCAGGCCCAAACAAACTCTCAAATGACAGCCCCCGCTCCAGCCTGGCAAGGAAAAATGTATTTGAGTCCTGTGGAAAAGGAGCCACGTGTACACATTTACTCATGAGTAGGCAACTGTGCCTTGACACATACCGAAGGCCATGTGAGGGGGGGGATGCAAGGCCACCAGAATGGTCCCAATCCAATGAACATGGAGCTCTGCAAATGCTCGAGAAGGCAGTTCCCCCACCACCATAGTAAAAAGAATAAAACAGGTTTGAAAAGTGATTATTCTTTTGTCTCATAAAGCTGCGTGGGTCCCAATAGAGAGTTATTTTAAAAAGTGGGTCCTGGTGTTAAAAAATTTGGGAACCACTGGCCTAGTGCTGTATAGCAGGCCACTGGTGTCTATATCTGAAGCATGTAGTTTATCTCTGTGTGTTCCTGTATTTTCTGCACATTTTCTCATATTTTGGACAATTTTTGGTCCATCAGCAGCATCTGTATCATTCAGTGCTGGGATCTACCTACAGACATCTTTTGTCATTTTGTCTCGCTGTCTCCATTAGCCATGAAGGAATTCAATTTCTCTAATGTCCAAGATAATGAGTTTCTGCCAGAAATTGGAATGTGCCTGCCAATTGGCTCACATTTCTGTCTGTCTTATTCCGCTCTTCCAACCGGAAAGTACAATGACATCATCCCAGCCAAATATAAAAACTTCCAGCACATAGGAAGGGTAGTTTTTCCCTTCTAGCCTGTTCTGTGGAACTTGGAGAGGAGTACCCACTTGCTGCACAGCAAGTGAAAAGGGCTAGAGATTGATGCATGGAGAGTGATTTAGTGAGACAAAATATTCAGCTAGATTGCATCAGCTTTCTGGTTCATTTTGACCCATTTTGCAAATTCTTCTTGGCTTCCCACATGCCTCCTGAGCAAGGCAAGCAACTGAGTAGTGTTGTAGATCCATCTACTGGGCATTAGTGGTAATTGCACCTTTTAAGAACCCTTTCCAGTATCTGTTGACTTAAGCATCCATCATTTCTTCTCTACTCCTCATGCTTTCACCTTTGACCCTCCCTGCCCATTTTTTCTACTGCTGTTTAGATTTTTAAATAAAACTGGTTCTATTTGACCCTTGGTCTTTTTGGTTAAAGGAATGTTCATTGGGTTGTCATGTTCCTTTGGTCTCTAGATTCTGCGTGTGTGTTTACTACTATGTCCGTATGACTTTAGCGTTTAATGTTCTCCAGGGAAGGGTTTTTCCCCGATGGTCCCTCTGTTTTATCAAATACCCTGGATGAAACCCTGGACTGGGTGGCAGCAGATATTCTACCATGGCTTTTCCCCATTCAGCTGCTTCTGCTGAGGCCCCAGGGAGATGGAAAGAGGCAAGGAATGGTATGGAGGAAGAGGCAAACCAAGAAGGGCAAGAAAAGAAAAGGCTGCCAGGGCACTGGGAGAGCCCACTGCTGCCCTTCCAGCAGCTCCATGTTTCCTAAGGTGTCACTTTACAGAGCTTGAAGTGATTCTTTGGCAGAAGTGGAGCTGCTGAAAGGGCAGCCCATGTGATAATTGGGCTCTTCCATATTTTGAAAATATGAACAGGGTTTGAACACTTCCTTTTCTATTATTTGTAACTAATGAGTTCCTAAGTGAGAAAAACCTGCTTATTTCTGGTCATCACCCGCTTAATGTCAGTTCCTGCTTAATGATATCACTTTGAGCCCTCAGTTGGTGCCTTGTGTTCTATTTGGCCCACTGTATGAATCTGGTTTGAAACCCCTGTCAGATGCTTTCCTGGGGCAGCCTGTATCCCCTTGGGAGTTGCCTCTTGAGCAGGGCAATCATCAGAAATACCCAATCATCAGAACAGTATTAGAAAATATACTATAACCCATGGCTGAGTCTTTTTGGATACTTTTATATAAAAAGCTGTCCCTGGTATTTTGCTTCTGTTTGCATTCCCTCATCTGATTTTACTCTTCTGTAATGGTCAATCCTGTCTGAATGTAGCTGAAATGATAGGTAGAAATCTTTTTGTTTCCCTGTATGAACCCAAATTTTTTATTGCCAAGTTTTAGGAGACTGAAATGGTGAGAAGGGACAGCAGCAGGTAGTGATTGAGGGCCTGTTCACCATGAAGGTTGAACAGACCCAGGTCTGTTATTGCACACACAGTCAGAAACTGGGCTCTGTATAGCTTATTTTCCTCTAAATGGTAGCTCAGAAAGGCTTTTTGAAACCCTAAATTACTAGATATAAATTCAAGGACATTATGGGAGAAACATTATTGTCAGATCTCATCACATACTTCAAAAGCATCTAGCTGTGACACGTCTTGAGTTAAATTCTGCATCAGATAGTTCTATTGATCTTGTAGGAAGTGTTCAAACTTGACAAAGAAGCCCAAAATATTTGAAGATCGATTCAGAGGTTATGTTTAATTTCTCATGCACATACGTAAATTCATTAATACTGCGCATGCTCAAGATGCTGAAAATGCTTCCAAAGTGGAGCAATCTTTCCATCATACTGCAACTAAGCTAAGTACGTGAACATGAAATCAGCCCATTTTTTCTCCAGTTTATTCTTGCTTTTCCCTGTTGTCTCCCTATGTGTTTTAAAATAATAATCATGGGCCCTTTGGGGTCAGAAACAGTATGCTGTCTACTGTATCTTACGTAACTAGCTCTGAAATACTAATTTCAGTTGTACAATATTGTAAAAATAGTATTGTAAAATACAACTGTGCCTGACTAATATAGCATATGTGTTATATAATTCTTATTCTAGGTTACCGTTTGTGGGGGGGCCCCGCACCACATTACACAGTTCACATATTGGAAGTACCACTGGAAGTAACTGGCGATTATGTCATCACCAGTTACTTCTGTATTGTAAGGCCAGATACAACCACTGGGAAGAGGCTCAGGATGGACAGAAGGGCTTCTATGAGCGCATGAAAAGTCATGCTTATGTTCTGCCAGCCAAGCCTCCTATTGCTGCTTTTTATGTTGCATTGATCTCACTGCCAGGGGGCGGGGGTCTGGAAGTCCCACTCATACCACTGGATATCACTCGAGGTACAAATAGCACTGGTCGAGAAATACTGCTCTAGAGGAATAGGGTGAACTGTGGGATTTCAACTCAAGGCTTGTAGTCGCAGAACACAAAAACATTTTTCTAAATACAGGAAGTCGCTTCCAGTTACCTTTTGCCTTATGTCTAAATAGCAGCCTCTTTTATTGTGTGAGATGAGCAACATGGCAGAATCTTCTTGCAGCACCGGAAATTTCCCAAGAATATTTTTCTTCATTCTTTGTGTTCCTTGGATTGTGGATGCAAGTTGTGTAACCCTTCTTCTTTAGTTGGCTCAGTAGTTCAGGGACTGCGTATTCTTCTTCAGCCCAGTATTGAGCTGAAAGATCAAAGCAAACAGGTGCATGTAGGGCTCCACAGATTTTAGCTGGACTTGGTTGCCAGCTAGAATGTGCTTATTATTACCCCCTTCTTCACAGGCAGGGTCTTGCTTGATATCACATCATGCTTAGAGATGTAAAATTTCCAGAAATTTTGGAGCTCGGAAAAAAAACCTGTTTTTTTCTGGGGTTTTTTGGAAAAAACAAATTTTTGGAAAAATTGAAAAAAGTGCTACATTAGCCGTTTTTTTCCTTTTCCAGATTGAAAGTCATTCTGTTACTTTAGGAACATAAAAATATGACTATGGACAATTTGACGGCATAAAATTATCACAACTAGCATATTAAAAATATAGTGTATCCAAACAATTATTACAAACATAATTTACTTTTTTTATAATATTTATTTGCAATTGTAACAAATGGAGCAACAATCTCCTGAACTGTTTACAATCTCCACAACTGTTTTGTGGAGGTTTTTTGTCTGTTCCACATAAACAATTTTTAAAAATCCAGAAGTAACAATTATTCATATTTCCTCTCCACAGTATTACATTAAAATTTAATAAAAACCATTCTCATAAAAAGAATTGAAGAGGGGGGAAGTGTATAGGAGTGGGACTACGTTTCAATGAATGGGCATGAAATTTAATCAGAATCATTTTCTGAGCTGTAATTATCAGTATCAGTTTCAGTCTCTGCTTCTGCAGCTACTCTGTGTCTGTCATCACAGTTATTATGTACTTCTAAAACTGAAGATTTGCCCAGATTGAAACAAGCTTCTATCATATGTCAGTTTATTTCTTGATTTAGAGCACAATGCTAAACTGGAGTTAGGCCACCATAAACTAAGCCAGCAAAGTTTGGCCAGCACAAGTAAAGGGCCACCTAAACACATAAAGTGTGTTTAGACTACTCTCGGATTCGGCTCACATCTGTGTGCTGGCCTCTCTGGCTCTGAGAGTGGTCCAAACATACTTTACAGTGTCCCTTGTGCTGGCTAAACTTTGCTGGCTTAGCTTATGCCAGCCTAACTCAGGGACGTGGTGGCACAGTGGGTTAATCCGCTGTTGCTGGGCTTTCCCACCAGAAGTTTGGGAGTTAAGTTCAAGACTGCGCGACGGAGTGAGCTCCCGTTGCTTGTCCCAGCTCCTGCCAGCCTAGCAGTTCGAAAGCACCTTAATAATAATAATAATAATACTTGGATTTATATACCGCCTTTCTTAGGTCACCAGATTTCTCTAATGACTATAACTCAAGGCGGTTTACATGGGCAGACTTTATTCAGAAACCCGAAGGTTTTTACAATTTATACAGAAAATGTTCTATCTTTCAAGAACTACACACATACAGATAGATCTTTCTGTATTTAGTCCTTCTTTCTGGCCACCTGTTTGTCTTCTTGCTGGCTGATAAACGGCTTCCCTGCTCCCACCAGAGTAGCGGCTGAACTTTGCAAATAGATATGCGGCTGAAATGCAAGTAGATAAATAGGGACCACTTCGGTGGGAAGGTAACCGCATTCCGTGCGCTACAGCGTAGAGTCATGCTGGCCACATGACCACGGAAGCTTGTCCTCGGACGAAATGCCGGCTGTACAGGCTTTGAAACGGAGATGAGCACCGCCCCCTACAGTCGGTCATGACTAGACCATCCGGTCGTGGGGAAACCTTTACCTTTAACCCAGTTTAGGATTGCGCCCTTAGTGTGTTTCCAAACATAGGCCAGATTCTTTCTTATGCTGCAGAGGATGGAGGGGTCTGAAGAAGGCAAGAAGCAAGAGGAGTGAGAGGCTATGTTAGATATGTAAAATTTTTGGAAATTTTGAAGATTGGGAAAAAAAAGCCAGTTTTTGCATTGCTGGGTTCAGTTTGTAACCTAGGACTTGCTTGTCCTCAGTGCACAGAAATTAGAATAATCTGATACCATACATATTTTTAGAAATTATTTGGAAAACATTTGAACACCTTGTCTTAAAATATTTTATTCATCATGTTGCAATAAAATATGCCATAATTTTTTTTCAATTTTTACAATTTTTCGGAAAAAAACAAAACTGCCTCAGGAAAGAAATGGGAAAAAAAGTTTTTTTTTTCCAATCATGCTTAAACTTCAGAATGGCCAAGTACCTCACCTTCTTTGTAACTGTGTGAAATAGGAACTCATTCATAGTTTGACTGTATCTTGGAAAGCAGCAAGAAGAAGGGCCAGCACAATTTCTAGGCTTGGGAGCAGTCCAGGGAACTCTCTATGATGCTGTAGTCACCAGTGGTGATCTGGCAAGTGCATTAATGGTTGCTTGGGTTCATGGAGCCTAACTGGCAAAGTAAGTTATCAGACTGTGCAAAGTCATTTTGCACTGCTTACATGATGCAGAAACTAATCTTCAATTTTCCATGCTTTTCAGCACACAAGGGAAAATTCTAAACACTGTCATATTTATTATGATCGTATACCACCTAGCGTCCAAACAAATCTCAATGAAATCAAAGTTATATGTGGCGTTTCTAGATCTAAAAAGCGTGTTTGATTCTGTAAATAGAGAATTATTGTGGCAGAAGCTGGTAGGGCTAAAGATGGACCCTAAGCTACTTGTATTGATAAAATCTTTGTATACTGATACCAAATGCCGCATCCGTGTGTCGCCAGAGGGTGAGGTGACTGAAGATTTTCCATCCAATAGAGGAGTTAAACAGGGATGCATTTTAGCTCCTACCCTGTTCATAAATGACCTGGCGGCTTTTTTAGATAAAGTAAATGGCCACCTGCCCAAATTGGGCTCAAAACATGTTCCACTTCTTCTATATGCGGACAACGCTATTCTGATGTCTCGAACAAAAGTGGGCCTTATGAGATTGATGAGAAAATTTCTGAACTATCTGGAGATCAACAAACTCACTTTGAATTTCAATAAATCTAAAATGATTGTATTTGGACGAGTCTGGAAACCCAGGAAATGGAGTTTTATTCAGCAACATATTGAACAAGTTAAGACATACAAATATCTTGGGATAAACTTCTCATATAATCTATCCTGGAATGTACATCGACAAGCAATCCGCACTTTGGTTCTTCTTTCTGTGAAACATATAGTAAATTTTTTTCTTTTCTAGAGGTAGCTGCCATATACCATCTGTCTTGAAAGTATTCAAGGCTAAATGCAGCCCTCAAATATTATATGGAATACCGGTGTGGCTTCAAGCCTTTAACTATTCAATTGAACAACTTCAGGCAAAATTTTTTAGAAGGATTTTAGGACTTCCAAATGCCATTACATATGATGTTTTGTGTTTGGAATCGGGCCAGAGCAAGTTAGAACTTCAAGCATGGATAGCAACCTCCAAATACTGGCTTAAAGTATTTTACTTAGCAGATCACAATAGCCTTGTATTTCATTTGCTGCATGATAAGTACCATCCAGCCGAGTTGTGGTTAACGAAACTCTGCCAAATTGGTCTCAACTTGGAATTTCTAGGATCCTTGTCAATGATGGAGGCCTTCAAGAGAATTAAACTTCGATTTGAGGACATCCATGATCAGAACTTGATGGCTGCATCCTGAAGGTTTTGCTCCCCTTTATATCATCATATTACAGTTGGAGCTGGACTCTTGCCTAGTTATCTCCTTATAATGGATAGTCCTGTGCTGAGAAGAGCTTTAACTCTAGCAAGATGCAATATAATACCTTCGCAAATATTATGGGGCAGGTTTAAAGGCACTGACTGACTGCCCGTGTAATTTGCAAGTTGTGGAATCACTGGAACATCTCGTTTTCTATTGTCCGTTCCACAATGATAGTAGACAGACTTTGCTAAATCCCCTGATGGAGGAATTGGGACTTAAATATGAAGGAGCGAATTTGAAGATCTTGTTTGATCTTAAATCGAAGCCGAACATTTTACAATTTGCTTCCTTTTTAGCACAAATTATTCACGTGAATTTGTTAAGGCCTGTTAAGAAATCAGAATGATTATGCTTCATTTTTATGTAGACGTGACAAATTGGTTATTATTATTATTTTAATGGTTCTGATTTTAGATTCTAAATGGATTTATTTTACAAATGCCAATAAAGGTTTTTTGTATGTTTGTATATTTATTGATTTCGAACCCATTTTTTAAAATATTTGAATTAGAAGTTGGAAGGATGCCATGGTTTCAAGGCATCTAATAACTGAATCCATTCATGTAGTAACATTTTTTCTTTCCAGATGGATTATTCCCAGGAATTTTTCTTTAGCTGCATGTTCAAACAAACATTAACCTATCCCAGTTCAAGCCCAGCAGGAAACTATGGTCCCTTGCTATTCAAATGAACCTGGTGCATGGGTTTGTCTTCCTGTCATATCATCTTGCTCTTTTATGCACAAGAGGATGTAAGGAAACATTTACTTTCCTTTTGAAGTAAAAGTTCTACATCACATCTGAACACAGGAAATTCAATTCATACCCTTGAGCAGCGGTCTCCAAACCGACCTGCTGTACTCCAAGGTTAGCCTTCCGAGTCCTCTCTGAACTCCTTTATTTGAATGTAAGCCTTTTCTTTTCAAAATATGCACCAAAATCTCCTTTCAGCTCATCTAAGTATGAGCAATTCCATAAATTGTAAATGGAAGCAAGTTAACTGCACAAAACATTCAAAATTACAATTTTAAGAAAAATGTAAGGAAGTTCACAGAGGTATTCATCTGATGGTAATCAAACAAGAACAGTAGTATTGCTAGTTAAACAAGCTAAAGTGAAAGTTTAAAATTACATTATAGTAGTTTTTTTGGCATCTTGCCAAGTTTCGGGCCAAATTCTCAGAAGAGCTTTGTCTTCTGAGAAGAGTTGGGAATTATAGCTGATCAAAGACAGAGCCAGAAATAAAGCTAGGAAGAGCTTCAGATGAGAGGTGGTGCAGAGAAATTATATGCTCTCAGACATATTGGTAAGAAACTGGCAGGTACAAAGTATGTGCTGCAGAAGAATCTCTGTAACCTTTTTAGGGGGCTGTTGTATCTAAGGTACTCGAGGTAGCTCTTCTCCCCCAACACTGTTTGGGGAGGTCAAAATGTACAGGCATTTGATGAAAGAACTATTTTGTTCTCTGAAATATAAATTGTGTAAATATAAATTATTCTTGACCAAAAGAATAAAAACTGAAAGAGGTTTTTTATTACTGAGAGTAGTAAACCATTACACTATTTTATGATTATTTATGTTGAATTTTTAATGTTACTTATATAATTTAGAAGTACTGTTTCAATGGAAATCTTAGTTTTTTAGCGTCCTCGGAACATTTTTAGTAATCTTATATTTTGTATCTATCTAACTGCCTTGTGCATTGTAATACATGTTGTCTAATATAACTGTAGCGTAAATTGTGGCTAAACTATTGATGCTATGACAAAATAGTGGCATTTTTTAAATTCTTACACCAAAAATAATAAACATTGAAATATTCAGATAAACATGGAATTATTGAAATTTTGTTAGTGTTAACAATGTCCAGCTTCATACGATTCCAAAATTTGAAAAACTGTCTACAATCTGTGTTAACTTATAACAAAGTGAATTTACACTATAATCCTATGAATGTTTAGTCAGAAATACGTTGCACTGATTCCAGTAGGATTTACTTCCAATAAGTGTATGTAGGATTGCAGTCTTAATTACTTAAGGCAAGGTATTAAAATTGCTTTATTTTTCTAGGTTCAACTATAGATCAACACATCATCTTGCATCACATGGATTTTATGAATTCTTAAACTGGTTTGACGAAAGAGCATGGTATCCACTAGGAAGGATAGTAGGTGGGACGGTAAGAAATATATTCATGCTTTAATTATTTTTTTCAAAACTAGTAGTATTAAAACATAATGCACCCATGTCAATGACCTGTAAATTACAGTAGGATAAATAAAAATGATCTCTAAATTGATGTTTTAATGTTAATTTATAGTAAATGTCTCTGAACAATTAACCTGAATTAAAATAACATTTGGATTCGCTACAGACTTGTTAAAAACGGCACTTAATCTCAAGTACTTGAGTTGCACAAGCAATAGATGCACTTGTGGTATTTGTTGTTGGACTGTTACGTCTAAATGTTAATGTTTCCTTGTATAAAAACAGACCCTGATATGCTAGTTTGCTTGATGGAAGGAAAACGTACACAGACATCACAGCCTAAAGTAGTAGAGTTACTGGTAATTGTGCAGTTTAGATGATGCTAAATCTGAAGCATCATCTTGGGAGAAGCAGCTTTGGGTCTGAGGCCCAAGCAGTACATATGAAGGCCAAATTTTAAAATTGTATGATATGTACTGCATGGCTTCCTCAGAGAACCCTGTCTGCTTTCCTTGGCTCTGTAGAAGAGACAGTCACTTAGGAGCTTTAAGTCACTTAAGTGAGATCGTTCTCTTTCATTTACTACTGTGCAGGAGGCAGAATTAGAATTTCTAATTTTCCATTTCTGCAGGGTTGCCAGGTGAAATGTTTTCCTCTAAAGAGCAGAAGTAGCATCATGGAAGCAATTTAAAGCAGAACTGGGAGCATGGATGCAAGTGAGAACAGGAGTGACAGTATAGAAATGGCTACCTTTTTTTAAAGAAATATGCCAGTACTGCCAGACTGTTATGAGTTGTAACGAGATCTGTCAAGTGTGGGTGTTTCTCCACTTTTCACTCCTAAAGCTTAGAGGGAATTTAAATTTAGATTGGGTTCAATAATGGGTATAAAAATGAGTATGTAATGGTGACCTAATGTGTTGGAGACTTTTGGCAACGGACCTTTGGCACTGTGCTTGTTAATTGAGGAGTATCTTGCCACGGCCTAGAATGAAAACCCCTGTGGGTGGAATTTTCTCTTGACCTTTGTTTTGTAGTACCAGATGAACCAATGTTTGTCTATCTCTGTGCAGTCTTAATGTTGCTAATAATTTTTGTCCAAGGGACTGTTCAGATATTTTACTTCTATCAGTAGCCCTGTTCAGGCGTTCATCTCATGGGGAGACAAATGCGAGATTGTTTCTGAGGAGCATGCCACTTAGTCCTGTCCCCTTCTAATGACACACATCTGTTAGCCCCAGCATTCCTGTAATCAGCTTTTGCAGTGACAAAACACTGAACATGAGGAGAGATTCCCTCCATGAATAGCAGAATACAATACAGGTGCAAAGAAATGGCAATAGGAAGCAGGCATCTTGTTGTCTTGTGTACTCCCTGAGGCATCTGGTGGGCCATTGTGAGAGACAGGAAGTTGGCTTAGATGGGCCTTTGGCCTGATCCAGCAGGACTTTTCTATGTTCTTATAAACACACAACCATCTCTTTAAAGAAAGCATAATGGTTTCTTAAGTATACTAGTTCTGTGGAATTAGTTGTTAAGCAACTTTTGAGAGCACAAACGCTTGAATAATACAAGATGTGCTTTCAAACAAAAGATCTACTTTTCCTTCTTATGATACAATTATGATAGGATGGCATTGTCATTAACACAAATCTGTGGTATGAGCAATCTCCAGCTTGTACAGATGTACTCTTGAAAGCCAGTTAGAGAAAAGAAGCTATTTAAGAAGTAACGGCGTCAATAAAAATGAATTACAATTCTTCTGATCAATGAAACACTTAAAGAAATCAATCAACTCACTTCTCTAAAATTCTGGTTTGTCTATTCTAATTTGAATTATTGTATCACAAAGCATAAATCTGACAGTTTCAGTAACAAGCCCCCCCCCCAAATGTGATTGTATCACATAGTAGTATTGGGATATACTGTATATACTTATGTATGTCTAAAAATTTATGCCTGAAAATATATAAGGATCGACATATGCGACTTATAATTGACTTTATTATCAATACAGTTAATAAAGCTTTTAACAGCAGCTTGGGTAGGGGCTGTGCTAAGAAGCAGAAAGCTGGGGGGGGGTAGAAAAAAAGGAGTAATTTTACTTACCAGTAATTTTCTCAGGCACCAACAGACAGCAAGCAAAAAACCAGTAGCCATTTTCCTTCTCCAAACAGGCAGAGAGGTGAAGGCGCTTTTGGGAATTGTAGTCATTATGAAGGCTGCTGCTATGGAGGTGATGTGCTGTATTTCTCACAATACCAACAACTCCAGTAAGCATCTTCATCTCTCTCCCTTCTTGTTTGGAGAATAGCTCCATTTCTGTGCTGCCTCAGAAGAATGTGAAATAGCTCCTTTTTTGGTTGACTTTCTGTT
Organism: Lerista edwardsae; assembly: GCA_029204185.1. NCBI lineage: Eukaryota > Metazoa > Chordata > Lepidosauria > Squamata > Scincidae > Lerista > Lerista edwardsae. Next base: position 2,456,644 of record JAJKFI010000009.1, on the reverse strand, counting down.
GCTGCCTCAGAACAATTACTGGTAAGTCGTTTTCAAAGAATTTCATACCCACCCCCTAGGTTTCACCTTCGATTAAACTTGAATGCATGATAGCAAATTCTATTATTTTGGGCTTAGAACTTGCCCTCGACTTATCCATGAGATGGACTTGTACTTGGGTATATATGGTAGATATACTTTTAAAATTGGAAGTTCGCTCTTCATATATAACGATTGATTGGATGTTGCTGCTTTGGTCTTGGAAAATGAATTAGAGTAAATTAATTAATGTGTGCTGTTTTTGGAAATTATATATCAACTTTTAAAACTAATAGCCACTTTTGTACCAAATGATTTCCACAAACGCAAACTAAATTTTAAAAAAGAAAACTGCCACAATGTTGGGCTTATCTGAAAATATTGAATGAAAGTACATGGGCATCTGTAGGACCCTAAAAAATTTCCATTTTAAATATTAGATAAATCATTCTCATTAGTCACCTTTTTGCCTGTTCTGTCAAAACAGAAGTTTCTTCTGCTCACTGATTTGTTGCTTCCATATACCAAATTGAAGTTCAGCACCTCCAGATAGCCAACCAATGGCCTATGTGCTGCTTTGAATACTTTTCCATATCAATTTTAAGCCAAACTGAATTTCTGTACCATTAGATCTGTGCAGGCAGTGGTGGGAAAAGGCCAGGTACAGCCCTCAACAAAAGGCAAATTTTCATTAATTACTTATGATAAATCTTTCATATGCTATCTAGATTTACCAATATATCTCCTGTTGTGGTCTTGAACTATCCTTTAAATCAAAGTACATATGGTTTTTTAAGCCTTTATATTACAGAGCAAGATATGGACGTTATTTGGCTGCAGGTGCTGAACATGCACTGTTGTCAATTTCATTTTTATTTGATTAATGTATGGTCCCCCTCTTCATTGACAAAACAAATACTTATTTTATATGGGTTCCTGAAAGAACAATCTCTTGTGTGATTTCAAGATACTTTGAGTCTCTTTAGCATCCATTCACATAGATGGTAAAATGTGTATTTAGTCTGCAATGTGTTGAATTGCTTCTTTTTCCTTTTTGCCTCCCATAGGTATACCCAGGGCTGATGGTGACAGCAGGTCTTATACATTGGATTTTAAATATGCTTAACATAACTGTCCACATAAGAGATGTATGTGTGTTCCTAGCACCAGTTTTTAGCGGCCTTACATCAATTTCTACTTTCCTGCTCACCAGAGAACTGTGGAACCAAGGAGCTGGGCTTTTAGCTGCCTGTTTTATTGCTATAGTACCAGGTTACATATCACGATCAGTTGCAGGATCTTTTGACAATGAAGGGATAGCTATTTTTGCACTGCAGTTCACATACTATTTATGGGTAAGTTGAAACTTCATATATTTCATTTTCTGTTTTAATGTGTTTATCTACCTTTGATGTTTTGTGATCTTTTCTTTCTTGTAGTAGTCAGAAGAAAGCAACTCCAACTTTTGAATGATTTAATTTTTTGCTTTTGCTAGTGACTTTGATTTTATCCAAATTGTAGCTTGCACTAGTGCTAGCCACCTTTCTCTTCCAAGAGGGAAGGAGGCATGATTTTTGCCTATGCCCCCTTTCACTCCAGAAAGCTGCTCCTGATGGTTTCTCAGCCTTTTGGACCCAATGTGATGTCCCCAGGATCGCACCCTCTAGTGTGGGGAATGGTAAAAATATTCTTCCTCTCTTTGCTGAGTAACACAAGAGGAAGGTAGTTCACACTTGTGCAAGCTGCAGTTTGGATCCAGTTCTTTCTCTTTTAAAGATTATAGATTGTATTTTTATAATGGTTCCACGTTAGTGAAACAATACATGGCATTTAGCTAGATATGTCTTGAACCTTTCCTTTATATGGAAGTTGATTCTGATTCTACAGGGCACTTGTAACTAACCTGGGACGAAAATGTATTTTGATTTGACTGTAGAATGCCATATGGAAATCAAGTAGTGTGCAAGTAATGCATGCTTTAATCCATGCTTCACATGTAATAGTGCAAAAAAATGATTTTTCATCAATACCCAGTTAATGTCCCTGCCCTTATTCAGAAGTTATTTGCAGTTTAAATTATAAAGCCACATGTGTTTAATTTATTATCGTCTTGAGCTAACTTTCATAAATCAGTATTTCTGAAATAAGATTGATGCAAGGGATTTGAAGCAAACAATTTCAGGGTTTAAAGTGCTAACTCTTGAACACTGTTGTTGAATGCAGTAATCTTGTAATGCATTTAAAGGTTGTGTATCGAGTCATATTGATACTAACAGGGATCATACTGGGGCAGAACACAAGACCTGTAATCCACTTAGTAATTGTTGTATTAGTCTGTTATCTGCTGAAATTTGTCTCTGTTTCTTGTACAAATTTTTGAAATGCCTAAAAACTTACAAAAAACAAGTTAGCAGTTTTCTACAATTACAAAAAAATCTCTGAAACAAAAAAACTGCTTAAAAGAAAATGGAAATGTCACACCTATAATTTCAGAGTATATTTGGGGGTGAGAGATTACTCATAAATCTCCCCATATATGGGCCATCATGTTACATTTGTGAAATGTTGTGCAATATATTATTTTTACAAGAACACCAACTGCTGTTCAAATATATGTAGTCAATCCTCTTTATATGCGACCTTGCTTATCTGCTAGGGGCAGAATTGCTACTTTCCTTGAAATGTGCACTTCTGTCCTCATTATCCGCTATGCAGAGATCTTTCAAAGGCTGCAGGACCTTCAGAATGGCACCTACAACCAGCACTGACCCCTTTAAAATGGCTGGCAGAAGCATCCACTGGCCATCGCAGAAGCATCCACTGGCCATTCTAGTTGCAGGTGCCATCCTGAAGATCCCTGCAGCATTCATAGATCTTTTGGCACTTCCAGCTGCGCTCTATTGGCTTCCTGAGGGTCTGTACTGGATTTTTTGATGGCAGATAGTGTACCCTATGATCCCATAGGATCAGTGGTTCATTATCTACAAATTTGGATCCACTAGGGTTTCCAGGAACCTAACCCTAGCAGATAATGAGGATTGATTGTATTTAAGTCAATCGGTGAAATATTTGAAATTCATGCTCTAGAGCAGTGGTCAGGGAACAGGGGTAAATTACCCCAAATGGGGTAAAAATGAAATTCCTGGGGGTAATGGACGGTTGCACTGCCGAGATACAGCCGGGCCTGCATATGAATCTATATGCATGCCCACTGTGTCTTGGCAGTGCGACTGTCCATTACCCCCGTTCCGGTTCTGTCGCTGGCTGGCTGGCTCCGTTTTGTTTTGTTTTGCTCCACCCACTTTCGCTGGCCTGCAAAACGCGCCCCAGACTGCTCTGCGCCTGCTCTGCTTTTCACACCACAGCAGTTTAGAGCACGTGGACGCAGCGAGGAGAGCGGCAGAGTGGAGGCGTGTTGGACCTGAGCGGCAGCGGAGCACAGTGGCAGTGAAGAGGCAAGCCAGGGACAGCCGGGCATCGGAGGTGAGGGAAGGCATGCGTCTTTCCCCCACCCCCGCCTCCTTTGCCCTGCCGGGGCACGCACCTTCCCCCCCCCCTCTGTTGCCCTGCCGGGGGGAACTACACACCCCTCGCTGTACAGTGAGGGACGTGTGGTTCCTCCCGGCAGGACATCGGAGGCGAGGGAAGGCACGCGTCTTCCCCCCCTGTTGCCCTGCTGGGGGGGAACTGCGCACCCCTCGCTCAGGCTTCTTGCAGAACACGCAGCCCCATCATTTCGATCACTGCCCAAGGCCAGATGTGGCATTGCTTTAATGTTCCAAAGTGTCTGTGTGTGATGGAAGGTGTCTCCTAAGACTGGGTGCTGTTGCCAGGGGAGGGGCTGATTGGAACGGAGGTTTTTTTAAAAATTGATTGCCTAAGAGTGCAAGTCTATGAATGTCTACTCAGAAGTAAGTCCCATTATAGTAAATGGCACTTAATCCTGGGTAAGTATTAATAGGATTGCACCCCACCTTAATTAAAACTGCAGTCCAATGCGCACACTGTCCCAGGAGTAAAGCACATTGAATTCTGACTTACTTCTGAGCAAACAGAAGTTGACAGACGCTGGCAGGCCACTGAACGTAAGGAGTGTGCAGGCTGGGGCAAACGCGACTGGCTGCAGAGTAACAGTCTGAGCTGACACCAGACTGTCCTCCTTCCCCTCAACTTGTAGCCCGGTGCAACGATCCTCCAATCCGGACTGGGGCTCAGCGTTTCGTGGGGTTTGTGGGGCACATGCTCGTGCGCAGGACACCAAAGAGAGGCGCCAGGCAAGCATACAGCGTGAGGCAAAGAGAGAGGGAAAGCGAGCTACAGGAGACAAAATGTAGGAATGCTTGCTGCGTTTCTGTATTAGTACTGTTTGCCTTCTCCAGAATGGAAAAGCAGATACTGTGCTGCTAAGTTGCATAGCCCCCTTTGTATTAGCACACATTAGGAATGGCCCTTGCCTTCTCCACAGCTATGCTTCTGTGAAGTGGGGAGGGGAGGGGGGGTCAAACTAATCGGGCAACAGATGTATTTGTTTTGCTCCCATTCATCCTGTTAATATTTAAAGTGGAGAGGATCTAATTTTTTACATTAAGAGATATTTGTATGAGGCAAGCTGAATCTCCTTACCTACATGCACACTCCTTGTGATGTAAAAATGAGATATTCGAAACAGATATCTACATAAAAAAATGGCTACTGCTATCACTTTTTGGTTTGATCCAGAGTTGCAAAGTCTTTGGATAGGAGGCTGCCCCTTTATCTTACTTTCTGACCTTAAAAGTGTTTTTCTTTAATCCAGTACTCAAACTTTTTATCACCGGGGCCCAAAGGAAGTGATGCCATCAAGCAAGAATATTTTAACACCCCATATGACAAAATCAAATCTAACTAAGCAGGTTAGATATTTACAATAAGAGTAAGATTAAAAAATATTTAAAGAACTTTCCTAACTCTCCCAAATTCTTTACAACTTCATATTTACATAGCATTAATTAAGCTCATTAATTAATCAAATAAAAAGCAATGGGTTCCAATATGTAATATTTTTTTCTTTTGTTCGGGCGGGGGCGGGGGGGTAACATTGGCATATCTAAATATATTTTGGGGTAAAAGGTAAAAAAGCTCCCTGACCCCTGGACTAGATGGTCTCAAATGTACCTTCCAACTCTTTAACATCCTATTATTTTAAACAAACTGCAACCCCCACCCTACATGAGAGTTTTCAAGACTCTACATTGAGTATATCTCAGAAAAGCCCTCCCTGTCCCAACCTGCTATTATCATTCCATTGCATTGTCTCCAAGCTGCTCTGTGCACAGGGATGCTCTAGGCAGTCACGTCTATTGTCCAGTATCCCAGAAGGCTGTGCAGCAGGATGTCTAGGCACATGTGACTGCCCAACGCATCCCTGTGTACAACAAAGCTTGGAGACATGCCAATCACGTGGGGGGGAGGGTCTTTCCCCAAACCCTGGATCCAGCCCTGTGTTTGGAGAGCCCTGCTGTAAACCAAGAGATCACATCTGAATTTTCTAAATCTCTACTACGAAAAAGGTCAGATTTCTTAGACTGATAAATGTCAACAATACTGTATGGCCGTCAGAGAACTTATCCTACTGGATTCCCAAGTTAAAAGTTACTGTACTTGCTGATTTGAGTGACGGTTACTTAAGATTGACCAGAAATGATTTTAAACACACTCCCCACTAAATAGGAATTGAGTCCTTAAGATTAGATCAGATTTTACATTAGACTTGAAATTAGCCAACTTCAAAATGAAACAATTCAGGTTGAAAAGCATCTGATGGCATTTGTTACATTCCTACTTACCCAGTATCCCACAGTGAATAAAATCTGCCACTCCATGGTGCGATATAACCTAAAAATATTTTTAAAACACTTAAAACATTCAATTAATGTTGTCATGGATTTCTGCAAAGTTGTGTGTCTAATTTTCAAATACAGTGGGCTTTTGGTACCCACGGATAACAAAATCTGTTGTGGGGTGGCCGCTGATAAATCAGAAGCTAATTTTTGGGCTGATCTATGACTGCAATAAAGTTGGGTCTATCCCTCCCTCCCATCTATCAGAAGTCTCTGGGAGGCCTTCTAAGGTGAGGGGAGGCTGCGTGCAACCTCCCTCAGCCTCAGAATTCCTCCTGGACCCTACTGGAAGGCAATTCCACTTATGTCAGGGAGATCCTGGAGACCTTCGGCATGCGGGTTCAGCACTAGCATTGAGTCAAATCCGCAGGTGTTGACCCTGCAGATAAGGAAGGCCTACTGTATATCTAGCAGGCAAAGAACTTTCAGGACAGAAATACAGATTGTTTTTAAAACCTTCACAGAAAAGGGGATAATTTTGTCTTGCAAGACAATTGTTCCAGGGTAACCCAGTTTATGCATGTGGGAAGAAACTCCTCTTGATAGTGGGCAGAAGAACACTTGATCTGAATAACAGGGGAGGGGCTTCTTCTGGTTCCCAAACTGAACCTGGCATCTGGAGCCCTTTTCTTGCAGCAACAGGAACAGTGGCATAAACAGGAACCTTGTTTCAAACCTGTACAGCTGGACAGACAGCCCATCAGATTCTCACTGCCTTAACCAGGGGCCAAGGTAGTGGGCTCTCCCAATTCTGAATACCCTCAAATCAAGCATGCTTTGATTTGACCAATAATAAGAATTCACAGGGAAGACCAGATTTCCCCATTCTCGTGGATCCAGGTTGGATTAGTCATTGCACATGGAATACATCCAAGCAGTACTTCCAAAGAGGCAAAAATTACACTGCAGATGTCTATACCACCCTCTGTAGGAATCATTTGCCAAAAGGTGGCATTGGCTGAAGTGAAAACATCAATCCTGCAGTGTTTAGTAAAAGTATGCATGGAATTTCATGTTTCAGCCTTTCAGATGGCCTCAACAAGAGCATTATGGGCACCATGGGGCTACTTTCCCTTGAGCTTTATAGCCAACACAATACACTCCTGAATCCACCATGATATGGGGCATGCAGATATCCTTGACTTCAATTTAGTTTGCTTAAATTAAACAAACATCACCTCAGACCTCCTAAAGATCCAAGTCTGAGAGACAAATATTAAGAGTTTGTTTCTGGGGAACATCTAAAGCAACATTTCTCAGTGTTTGACCCCTGCTGGTCCATGTATCGAAAGTACCACCAGAAGTAACAGGCGATGTTATTGTCAGTTACTTCCAGTTTGGGAAGCCAGATGCAATGCCAACGAACACTGGTAAGAAGCTCAGGTCTGATGGGAGGGCTTTTCTGAGTGCACAGATGTTGGGAGACCTCCCTATTTTTTTGGGGGGGGGGGAGATTTTGAAGAGACACTTCTCTGAGAATGTTGTGTACAAAAGGATGGGTAGGTAAGGATCCCCCCGAGGATATTGTAGGATGTATTCAATAGCTGATACCTGGCAATTGAATGTAGTGCTCAAGCATTTTTCTAAACTGGAGAAACTCTCTCAGCCCCATGTAGTGAAGGCCCACTGCGTTGAGTTGCTAACTTGGTTGGGCAATTGTCTTCTACCCAAATGTAAAGTGGATGTGATGGCCTAAGGCAAACAGACGCTGTGACTTAACCGTGCAGTGAGTTGTAAGATGTCCAGTTGTGGGTGAAGAGCAGGCCCTAGTCTGAAGAGAGTTCTCTGTTGAGGAAGTTGCCACAGTGGTTGAGCTGACATCTCAATCAGGTCTGTGAACCATGGGGGAGGGGAATAAGAACTACCTATGCTCTTTGGAATCAACGATAAGGACATGCAGCTGTCGGCTACAGCTGACGGCTACAGCTGGTGCAGTTCATTGATGCTGGATGATTAAAGTGCTCAGCACTTGAGAAAGAAATGTCAAAACTTGATGGTAGTTGGGCAACACATGCAGGTTAATTCCAAGCAGTCTGAAGCATCTTAAAGATCACCCAGAATAATTCTGGATTCTGACTCCACTCTGAACCATCAAGAACTTATCTGCTGAGCCAATTCACTGTTGTACTGGTCTCCCCCAGAATGCGTTCCACTCCGACGGAATGAAGTAAAAGAGTTTGCTGGCCTTTCTGTGAAGACAGGCACCTGTTGCTCCCTTCCTGTTCACATAGGCTTTTTCCAAGATATTATCAAAGCATCCTGGTTCCTGAACAGAGGCTGGGAGAACCTGTCTACTTGAAAGATGGTGCAGACTTCCTGAAATTGATGTGCTTCAGTGCCTTGCCAGACAGGTATTTTGCTGAGGATCAGACCTTGAAAAGGAGGGTTGTGGTGAAGGTACTAGAAATCTTGCCCATGGGATTACTTCCTGGCATGAAGTGAACATCTCTAGGAGTTACTCCAGGACAAGGATGAGGGTCTGAAGAGCCTTCAGAACAGAGGAGGCTAATGATCTTGGCATTGCTGTTCCATGGAGAGGAAGAACCTGCCGCTCCTTGCATACAAAATCACTCTGAGATGCGCTATCCTCTGGGTTTTAGGGAGCTCTTTGTGAGTTTGAATAGGAAGATGTGCTCCTGAAGGCATGCCACTGTCTACTGCACACCCTGGATCCCTTTTTGATGACTGCAATTGCAGATCAGATGTCACCCATCTTTTGCATGGTGAGCTATCACCACCCACCACCTTGTAGAAGTCCCTGAGGACCGATTTACAGGCTGAATGACAATGGCTTGATACCAAAAGTGGTATCTCACATAGACAAAGTGCAGAGATCTCATGTGGAAAGGTCTGATAGTTTTGCGGAGGAAAGCTTCAGAAGATTTAGCCATATCAGAACATTGTCCTGCCTTAGTGCTACAAGGATTGACCAAAGGACCTCCATTCTGAAGCCGTTTCTTTTGTTCTGAAGCCGTATTCTTTTATCAGCTATTTGAGCCACTTCAGAGTCCATATTGTTTTAATGTTCCCATTCATCTCTAGGACAATGAAGAAGAGAGCATAAACCCCACAGCCAATCTGAATGCGAGGGACATGTTCAATGGCTCCAATCTGCAGAAGATGGTTGATGGCTCTGAGGACTGACTCTAGGGTTCGCCAGAAAGGTCTAGGGCGTATCCTTCTCTCACTATTTTGACAAACCATCCGTCCATATTTTTGCAGTTAGGTGCCAGCCTGTGCTTGTGTGGCTGGAGTGACTAAGGTCTCTTGGAGGGAAAGAGAATTAGCATAGTGCTGGTATGGTTGTTTGGGTACTAAACAGTGCTAGGTGGTTGGAGCTGAACCGTAATCGTTGGTGTAGCTTACTAAATGTCCAGCCTTTCCTGCTGCTGATTTGGGGGGGGGGGAGGACCAGCATTGAGTTCTTCAATTGCTTCACGTTGCTTAAAAGGCCCTTACCTGCCACAGGTGGGGGAGGAAGAACAGAAATGTTCTAATAAGTAAGCCAAAGCCTGGCTCAATGTTCCTCTTTGCCCTTTCCTAGGGCTTGACTTTGAGAAAGGGACAGGAGCTGCTAAGGCCAATTTGATGGATAAAAAAAGCCTAGAAGAAAATATTAATAAAGGGGGTATTACTGTTGCAAATAACCAAGCTTGGTTGGATCAAAACAAAGACTCTGATGATGCCTGCTAACCAGACAAAATAAGTCTTGGGGTGGGTTAGTGCCTCTTCCCTTGGTGTTCTTTAAATCATGTACCCTGCCTACTATCAAGAACAGCTTGCAAAGATTGAGCCAACCTGGAACCAATAGAAAAATGAAACTATACACGAATAAATTTCTCATTAATATGTCAATAACACTCTTTTGAAAATGTTTTAAAGGATGAATGAAAACCATTGACTATGTCAGGATAGTTATAACAAGGTACTGGAAGCTTCTTGAGCATCACCCAGTTTTCTGACTAACTGAACTACCTGAAGACTCATTCTATCCACCAGCAGTCTATTCTGAAGCTTTATCCACTAGCAAAAGTATTAATTTAATGTAATTACCTGTATATGTTAAATAGATGACGCTCAGAAACACAATCCCCGCAGCTAGCGACACACCCAAGAAGAATAAGGTCTGAAATTCTTGCTTTGTTAGCCTGTCTCTCATGTATTGTAAGAAGGCATAGGCCTGCAGCAGTGCAAACACACCTAATTAAAGAAAGAAGATGACTCTTGTTTAAATTTTCAAAACCCACTTCTCTCAATGCTTGTTCTATGCAAATTTCAAGGTTATCTATCCTGTTCACAACATAGGTAGTGGAATGTTGTTAAGTGCAGGTAGGAAAGGACATGTTTAACCACTCTAACCACTTAGACAGTTTTTGTCAACTGTTTAAATCATTAAGCTTCCTGGGTTACTTTGGCCCAATCACCATCTCTCAGCCTCACCTTCCTCACAGGGTATGCGAGGACAAAAAGGAAGGAAGAAACCATATACACCACTCTGAGCTCCTTGAAGTAAGGGTGGTATAAAAATGTGAAAATATATTAAAGAATGAAATAAAAATTATGCCAAGTCTCTTGTAGTACCACTTAAAAGATGAAGAACTTTGGTACTACACTATGGCAGTTAGCCACGACTGCCCAGATTTACTTCCTTGGATATGAAAAACTTGCCCTATGTGCTCTCAAGAAAGAATGAAATGTCACTTTATGATCAACCCCCAAAATTTAGGAGTGCGATACAGAACATACAATTTATTTTTGATTCATTTAAACTGTTTTTCCTACCTGCAGCTGCCATGTGCTCACTTGTTCTAATTGGTTGGAATCCAACGAAAGGTATCTGCATTGATAATATTAAGCCCACAATATAGAAAGTGCTATATGCTGTGAACGAGAAAACAGTAGAGGCAAATTATTATGCAGAGCTGATATAAACTACACTGATAAAAATAAAGCATAGGCTGCCTACAACGGAAAGAAAATACATTAAAAGAACAAAGTATTTGCATAGTACTGTATTTGTATAACAAAACAAGCTTTCAGATTTGTCTTATGTTTGTTGTATATGACATTCTATAACGTGTGTATCAAATGTCCCTGGTAGAACTAGCAAGTGGGATACAAAACTGTAGCCTAATTTTCGTCCTAATCATCTATTTTTATTTGTTAATAAAAATACAAACCTTTTAACCTTTTATTCATGCACACAAAAGGAGAAGAAATTACAAAGATGTACAAGCAAGCATAAGCACACCATGCTAACCCTGAAGCAACAGCTGCAACTAGGAATTGTCAAAACTATTTCTTAATTAGGCATCTTCTAGCAATTCTCAGAAGTGCTCTGTTCTTTTTCTTCACCAAGCCCAGATTGCTCTATTTGCCCCCTGCTTCCAAGACTTCACCTAGGCCAACGGGTGCAGAAGACCTGGCAGAGTTGGCTGAAAAAGGACAAAGATATAGCAGAATGTGTTGCTAAAGCCAACAATACACAAGATATTTAAAATAAGGTTAATATTCTTCAATAAATACAAGCTTGGACCCCTGCCTTTCTCTCCTTTTTTTGCTTTAAAAGGCAAAATGTGCCATGTTCATTCTCCACACCACCACACACAAGGGTTTTACATTATTTGTCCTCCTTTCCTTTCAGTTCTGGATTTGTGTGTTCATCTACGCAAGACATTTATTTCAGGATCCCAAAGATGTGAAACTTGCCACTATTTTTTAAACTCATAAAACCACAAAGTCATTGCAACATCGCCATCCTGTGTCATTTAGCAGCCATTATCCTCCTTGTGGCAATTATTTTGGGCTCTTAAATGACTTACAATTACAAAAAAAGTTTTATAACTCCACCCAAAGCATTTATCCCTACCTCACATTACTTTAGATGGCTTTTAGTCCAAGGTACTAGTGCTTGTTCAGATGAAAGTACTAATGCACATCTAGATCGTGGAGGCTTTCTGAGGCACTAGGAGGTTGTGCATAGCTTCAGAATGAAGTCTCCTAGAGGCTTCTAAGAGGCACCTCCAGTTTACCAGAAGCCGCCCCTCGATTTGATTATTTGCCAAAATCAGTATCCACAATTGGATCCTCTGTGGATGCCAAGATCCCACTGGACTACAACCTAAGTATCTCCCAGGTCGTAATCCTAACCAACTTTCCAGCACTGGCATAGGTGTGCCAATGGGGCATACTCTGCATTCTGCAGTGGAAAAGTAGTCATGAGACCTCCTCAAGGTAAAGGAATGTTTCCGGTGCTGGAAAATTGGGAAGACACAGTCTCCTGTCTTGGTTCCAAAAGCAAATACAACCTGAGTAACAATATTTACTTTTACTGGGCTCACATCTGTAGAGTGTGCAAATGTGCGGTTTAAACTGTCTCAAGTCCAATGGTAGGATGTAAAGACCGCTTGGAGCAGAGTACTTTAAATCATTTTCCATTTAGCAATTCAGATACTTTGAGCAAACATGCATACTACACGATTTGCTGTTACACATGAAAACATTGGTTTTCAACTAAAAGGAACCTTCGTAAGGTGCATAATCCAAAACTTCTATTCATATAGAAGACACATGTTGCAAAATTGTTACTGTCCTCACACAGCACTGTTAGGCAACTCTAAAGATCCAGGAATCTAAAGTTTAACGTCTTGTCCTCTCTGACCACAGGAAGATAATAAATAAGGTACAAATACTTTCCTTCAAAAAGCTCTAACGTGTTGCAGAAATATGTACCCTAATGGATAATAAACTTCTCGTGTCCAAAATCATTTTTCTAATGTGAATCTATCTGATCTTGAAGATTGCTGTTTCAGCCAGGCACATCAGGGTCATTTGAAAAAAACTATTTCTAATTTGGAATATGGAAAAATTATTTCTAACTATGAAGTTTAAAAGGATACACTTTTTATAATTTTATCTTCCATATGGATACTCATTTGGTTGGTTTTGTAAGAAAACAGTGAATTTCTAGCAAATAAATTTGAGCACAGGAATTATCTCAGCTAGAAGTTTGGACACTTAAAGCTATATTGAAGTTGCTTAAATATATTGACTTTAAAAGAGTCTGTTCTGTTAAATTAGAAAATAAAATAAATCAGTTGGTGTTCAATGTGGCTGAATCCTATTCTTAGCAGAGCCTTTTAAGACATCCACATGCAGAAATAGGCTAAAAGTGTTTGCTGTAGGTGGAGTCTTCAAAAGACCATACTATGGTGTCTACATATGTCCTAAAAGATGAAAAATGTACACATTTTTATATATACAACTATATTGTGATCCAAAATACAACATGCAATTTATTCTGTTTTTGAAAATTCTGTATTAAGTATTGTACTTTTTTACTATCAGAATTTACAACAGATCCTGTGCAATATTCCAACACTGATCCGAAAGTAGTCATATCAATGTCAGCATCAACAATTTTGCATCAAGTATGCATGAGCAGGCAAGCAGGAGTTTAGTCAGCATTCTATTACAATGCCAAGTAGGTCAAATGAATGTAAGCAATGCATCTTCTTCTTTTTTTTTTACCAAAGCTATAAAACAAATCTATTTCTGGCACAGAATTTGCATCCTGGGAAAGTTCTGAGCATTAACTGAAACAGGAGGACAGCAATGAACTAGCACCTAATATAAAGATGGATGCAGGCTAAGATTAATGACCAACACTAATGGCTCAAACCTATGCAGGCCAGAGACTAGGCTGACTGGGAGAAGAAATACTTCTTCAGCCACTGCCTAGTCCCCCACGGCAGCAGTTCCCAAATGCACTGCTGCTATGGTGCCCTTCATCCACAGCACCCTATCCTAGTGGTGCCCTCGCACAAAATCTTGCAAGAATTGTGCAAGATTTCACATGATCTTGACCTAGCAACCTGCAAAGAAGAGGCCATGCGGCACCCCTGTGAGTGCACCACAGTTTACACCAGTTTTTTTGCTTGCACGGATCTGAGGAGCCTGCTGAGGGCATGGCAGGCCCATGGGGAGTTTGAATCCACCACTTCACTCTGCTCAGCCCCACTGCTGGCAGAACCTTTCTGCTGGCCCGTCTGAGCAGTGCTGCTGGTGGCACATGGGCTCCTGGCACTCGCACTGGTAAGAGCAGCCCAGTGGAGCAGCTTCTGCAAAGGCATGCCTTGCATTATGTCAGAGCACTACTAGATTGGGCCCTCACTGAGGCTAATCAACATGACTCTGACTCACACCTCCTATACTCCACTGACAGACTTTTCAGACAAAACAGTATTATATATCCCCACTCTGATTTTTTGTTTTTCATAATATCCAGTCTAATTTATAAAATATGTATCCCACACTTCCTATTCTATTGAATGGACCATAAGGGTGGCTCACATAAATGTAATATTATAGAAACAACCATTATATCAAAACAAAATCCAAGAAGCACCAACCAGTCTTAAGTCAAAATTCAGAACAAAGAGCGAAACAAATCTAAAGCCTCATGAAGAATTCTGGAGAATTTGGAAATTCGCTTATGATTGTGTGCCATTTTGGTTGGCCCCAATAATGATACCATCAGACTGTGACTTCAGGATATCTATGATTTTTCATGTATATTTTATGATAGCACTATAAAAACTGATAAATGCCTATTTGGATATGCTTCATTCATTATACCAGTTAGCCTTTTGATTTTAAATCAAATGATTTTAATGAAATGGATCCAACACTTTAGAAGTCTTACCACCTTTAGCGAACTAAAGCTTTCCTACACCCTTGCTGCCCCCATGTATGGATCACCCTGTGTAAAAGTATACAATATCACTTTCTCTATTCTTAAAAATTCCTCCTCAAAACCCATCTCTTCTACATGGCCTTTGGTTTATCCCTCTTAAATCTCCGTCCCAACAACAGCAATGCTTTAGACACATATTTAATTGTGTCTGCCTGCATTTATCCTTCTGTTTTCCCCATTTAACCCTGTACATTCCTTGGGTATTCCATGGGGGGGGGCTATCTTTCTTTGCCTAGGTTTATAAATGATTATTCAATCACATACATGGCTTGCATGTACGCATTTACTGAACCCAGTGCACTGTGACATGTTTCTCTGCAAAAGTAAAATGGTTGACTTTTTTCTAAAAGGTAGCAAAAAGGACTCTCAAACTGAGCAAGATATGGGAAAAGGCAAATATGACAAGGACTTTACTCATGATCTTGTCTACTATCCAGCATTCTCTGATGTAAGCCAAGTTGAAACTCAGATACTGATGGCTTTCTTCTTGAGTTTGTCCCCTTCCCTTCCACATAACCCCAATTAAAGTACCAATAAAACCTTTTATTTTTACCAATGACAAATTGCCAAACTGAAATAGTTATGGGATTAAAGCCTCTTCTGTTCTGCAGCCATGGCTTGCTTTTAGGCTCCAATAAAAGCTGCACACCGTATTTCTGAGCAACAAAGCCAAGGCTAGCCTATAACCAACTGTGTCCCATGCAGTAGGCACCACTCACTCCATCAGGCTATCAAAATACAAGGTTTGATCTACCGCTTTATAACAACCCCCTCTTACACAAAAATAAGAAAATTGCATATATTTCAGAGCAAGCCCATTTAAAAACCCCACCAACTGTAACTGATGCTGCTTTATGAGGGTACACATTTAAATTGTAGAAATTATGAAATACAATGCAATTTACAAGAAAATAAACATGTGAATCAGCACCCTAAAACGTGACCAGATTAAATTTGCTTTTCTTAATTTCTTAGGCATTAAAACTGACAAACGAACTGACTGAAGAATGAACAAAAGTTACCTTCACATTCAATTTATTTCAGTGAAAACACTCACCTATGTAGACTCTCCTGCTGTATCTCTGCATCAGCAGTAGCACAAACACATGCAGTGGAATAAGGTTGATGATGAAAACATAACCACCCCATGCGGAAACCTGTGAGAAATATATTACAGCATAATTGGAATTATATGAAGACATGGGAAACTTTTCTATATCATGACAGTCAGATTTAATATGAACTTTAAAATTTTTTAGGCCCCAGTCAAATCAATATTTTCTACACACTGAGGTATTCAAGCTGACTACAATTTATGCTGGTCAGCTTGGATGCTTAGCTGTGAATTGTTAGAAGTTGCATCTTCAAGACAGACACACAAAAAGGGTAATCCAACCAGGGAGTCGGGGATGGGGAGATAATACAGAATCTGCAGAACAGAAATATTCTTGGCAGATCTATAAAAGTAATAGGACACAAATAGGGTTAGTATGAAAAAAGAAAATATATAAATATCCCCCTCTTAATTTTCTGAACAGATAAATTTCTCTGAACAGAAAATTAATGGCTTCACATTTTTGCCTAATTTATTGTAGTGTGTGGATTTACTTATCCAGGTCTAGGCAGGAAATCCTCTACACATTTACTTGAGACTACACTTCATTGAACTCAACAGGGCTTACTTCAGAGCAGACATGCACAAGATTGCATTGTAGGCTATACATAGGTCTTCATATGAATATAACCTATACTGCTAAATATTTTTTAAATTAACATGTTTAAAAATCCAATAAAAAAATGCTGTACATTTTTTTTAACCATCTCTATGGGATTAACTCTATGGGATAGAATAGCAGCTGCCTGATGGTGATTTTTGGACAGAATAGGACAAGAAGGATCTGACAGAATGCTGCTGCAGCTTTAGGAACATCTCAGAGCCAATAGGTAATATAACAAATCAATCCTGGATTGAACATTTTTCTAAATTACTATTTGTCCTGGATAGAGATGCTGGTCCATGCCCCCCTTCTGATATGTCCAATCTGCCGGATTGGTCTCCGGTGAATGAGGAGGAGATTAACTCTCTTATTCAGGGCCTTAAA
>JAJKFI010000009.1:2398890-2434890 GCA_029204185.1 Lerista edwardsae | reverse complement strand
AGTCATCCATTTCAGTCGATGAGATGGTACTTCCGGCTATTTCCAGAGTGATCAAGATAAATTCAGCATTAATGGGCATTGAGTGCATGTAACACTGTCATGACTTTTCTACGATAAACGTCTTATTTTTTTTAATCTTAAAATAATCATAGTAAGTAACTCAAGTTAAGATGATGGGTATTAAACTATGGGCGCAATCCTAACCTAGCCGTAAACCGTGTTTGGGCCACTCTAGGAGTTAGGGAGGATGATGCATGTCCATGTGCTGGCTTCCTTGGCTCAGAGAATGGTCCAAATGCACTTTACATTTGCGACACTCCTGGGCCTAACACCAGGTTAGGATTGCACCCTAAAACAGGGTGGTTTTGGACTTGTATATGCGACAATAACTAGTATTGATTTCCTGGGTTGAGTGCTTAAAGGGAAGCCTTTGAAGTCCTAATTTAAGAGTGAGTACTCCTTTTAGATGGAATTGTATATTTGCATAATTTGATCACTTCACTACTATGAAAGTAGAGAACAGAAGGAAGTTTTATAATAAGAACCAGCTTTTTGAAGCTTACAAGTTCTAATGTCAAAAATATTTGAGTTAAAAGAAATGAAAGAATTGCAAAAGATTATATTGTATTTCTGCCGAATATTCAAGGATTGACATATATATGTTAAAACATCTTTAGTAGCTTCATCACTTCACAATAATTTGAACTAAATTTTTTTTTAACAAGGTATGCGAAAATTCACATCCCGATCATTGCCTCTGTGTCTGAACATCAGCCTACAACATGGGTTTCCTTCTTTTTTGATCTACATATTCTCGTGTGTACTTTCCCAGCAGGGCTATGGTTCTGCATCAAAAACATCAGTGATGAAAGAGTCTTTGGTAAGAAGAAATAAACTAATTTTGAAACATTTGTTAAGTTAAAATACTGATAACCCAGCTTGTTTAGTGTTTTTATGTGCCTTTTTTGTGTTTGGTTAAAAATATTTTCTAATCTAAGGAATTAACATGCTGCTTTTGTTGGTTGGCTTCCTTTAGGATATATTACATTGACTATTTATACCAAAGAAATATGTTGCACTAGTAAAGAGATCCTGGTCAACAAAGCACTGATAATATGGTTAATAATCTAGCAGAAAGAATTTTGATCCACAAGTACACTTCAATTATTTTAAATAATCTTGTATGTAGACTGTGACATTGCTAGATATGAAATAGAGGAGCTTGTATCATGATAAAAACAATCATTTTTAAACGTCTCATAGTAAAATTGGTTTTGTCTCTGTAGTGGCTCTGTATGCAATCAGTGCAGTTTACTTTGCTGGAGTGATGGTTCGTCTGATGTTAACTTTGACTCCAGTTGTCTGTATGCTATCTGCAATTGCTTTCTCGAATGTGTTTGAGCACTATTTGGGTGATGACATGAAGAGAGAGAATCCACCAGTAGAAGACAGCAGTGATGAGGATGATAAAAGAAACCCAGGAAATCTCTATGATAAGGTAGGACTTGGAGATCTTCATTGTCAAGGAGGGTTCAGGCCATACCTTGATGGTAGAATGCTTGTTTTGCAGGCAGAAAGTTTCTGTTTTGATGCCTGGCCTCTCCAGGTAAGATTCAGAAAAGAGCCCTGTCTTCAGCCTTGCAGAGTCACTGCCAGGCAGTGCAGACAATACAGTAAAAACTAATTAACAATGCTTACCTGCCAGCCCCTCTCTCTCTCTCTTACCAGGGCTTGCTTCTGTGGTGTCATCTGCCCTGCTTTCTTCCTCATAACTTATTAGGAGGGAAGTGGAAAGTCCTCACTCTTAGATGGGCCCAATGAAGAAGGCTGGAGCAGCACAGCAGAAGAAAATATGTCCAGTAAGCAAGGGAGAGAGCAGGCAGGTGACTTCGTTACCTGGCAGTTTATTGGTTAACCAACTCAAGTTACCTGGTATCTCTAACCTTTGCCTTGGGCAGGTTGAGGTACCAGTTAATCTGTGCTACTCTAGATAGACTGTCTGACTTCCTACTTGGAAAGAAATTTCTTTGAACCTGTATTGTTGAAAATACAAAAGCCTTCTGAAATTTGAAAATTCACCATAAATATGAAATTGCCAACAACTTCAATATTTCTTTGTTCAGGCAGGAAAAGTGAGGAAACACATATCTGAACAAGAAAAAACTGAAGAAGGTCTTGGGCCCAATATTAAGAGCATTGTAACGATGTTGATGCTAATGCTGTTGATGATGTTTGCTGTCCACTGCACATGGGTAACTAGCAATGCCTATTCCAGTCCTAGTGTTGTTCTCGCCTCTTACAATCATGATGGGTAAGAATCACCATTTGTATGCACTCTCTCTGTCAGTATTAGTTAGGCTTTATGTGAATGGTTAAAATTGCAGAAATTTGTTCAGTCATATGTAGCACATTAAAGCTACATATTTTCAAACTTTTTCAAGCCACCACCCTCCTGGTTGCATAAATTCATCCATAATGCTCCCTACCCTATAAAAAGCATTTGTCACAATCCACAGAGGAAGATAGCAATAAGATTCAAAAAAGCAACAATTAATTGCACACATATTCAAAGTCCAATTAAACTTTTTATTTTAATTCAACAAAATTGATGAATTTGACCTAGTGATACTCACCATTCAGCAAGGTTCAATTAAACACGGACAGTTGACAACACTGTCAAAGTGTTTCACAGGGTTGCCTTTGATAGCCAACCAATTTTAGTATTAAATCACAAATGTTCAAAATCCTCATCATTCTCAAAGCAGAGCTCCCAGAGTAGTCTATCATCAAGAGGTGGGCCATAATTTTATTTACTGCTGTGATGGCCATGTGTAATGACTTGTGCAGCTGGTTACTGAGGCTTTTTGCAGCCAGATATTGGTAATGAATGACACAGTGACACATTTAGCACTGCTTTTTTCAAGTAAGCAGTACGCCCTTGGTAGCAACCAGTCGTTGACAGTGCTCTATCAGTTGCACAAGTTCGTAAGTGGAATTTCCATGTCTTTGAAAAATTGCTCAACACAAAATATTTACTCCACTTTAATATTAGTTGCCTTGCAAATAACTCTTGATCCAATCTTCTGCCCTTTATAAAGCTCACATAATCAAAAAAGCAAAAGTTTAATTGCCTGCGAGGGCTAACACATGCAGCTGTATTACAATTCATTTGTCCTTAGTATGCTGCACAATGTTATCTTCCATATTTTCAGTAATTTCATCTTGCATCTTTGCACTGAATTGTTGCTGAATCATCTTAATTATAATGTGGTGACATGCAAAACCGTACTCAAAAACCTCAGTATCTTCACTAGTTGTATGTGGCTTTCTAGACTTCGGTCTGTATGCATTATACAGCAGAATATTGTCTGATAATGCAAACCAGCAGTGTATTGTGAAGCATTGCAAAAACATGTTGGATAGTGTTAGTGGCTTTGAAATTCATCATTAAATGATTGAAAGAGTTAAATTTTGCCCACCTTGTCAGAACGTGCCTACTTCAAATGTTCAGTCAGTTTGGATTGCTTTATTGCCTCTTTAGAAGAGACCTTTTTCACATATCAGGCACATTGGCAGCTGGTTTGTTGATACTGGTATAAGTCCATAGTTCAGATATTCCAAACTATATTGTTTACATTTCTTAGATTTTTCTGCTTTCTCCATTTATATTCCCATTTTTATTATTATATTGTTTTAATGGTTTAAATTGTTTTAACTTCAATATGTTCTTTAATTTTTTTATGTTATGTACACCACTTTTAGTTTTAGAAAAGCGGTATAAAAATCCTATAAATATTCACAACAAAGACAAACACACTGGTCTGAATAGAGCGCTGGTGGCAAATTTACTCTCCACCAGATTTATGCGCACTGGAGAGAGAAATTTGGGAGTGCCAGTATGGTGCCATAATCCCACTGTCTCCAATGCCCCTCTGCAGCCCCCTTGCCTCTTGGTGTCCCCAATGCTCCAGCAGCCCCCTATGGGATTGTTCCACCCACTTTGAGAATCACTGAATTAGTAATTATCAAAACAATACAGTGAACCCTTGATTTAATGGTTTAACAGTCTTCAGAAATTATGGATGTTTGTCTGCTTCTTTAAAAACTAGTTGTTTGTTGTGTGCATTTGCTGATGTGCAGCATGTGCATTGTCAGAAATTCATTTTGATTTAACAGTATCAGCATCAATGGATGCCTCTTGTCCTCCATTAGGTTGATAAATTGATGGTTCACTGTACTACAGATGAATGGTAAAGCAGTATGAACTTCGTTGTGAACTGTTCCTTTTGTTGCAGTACTCGGAACATCTTGGATGACTTCAGAGAAGCATACTATTGGCTAAGGCAAAATACAGATGAGCATGCCAGAGTAATGTCTTGGTGGGATTATGGTTATCAAATAGCAGGAATGGCAAATCGGACTACTCTTGTTGACAACAATACTTGGAATAACAGCCACATAGCCTTGGTGTGTAGTGGTAATCATTTGTTTTGGAACCTGGGTGTCAGAGCATTTTTCTTGTGTTTAGGATTTAACATTTTAAAATGAGTTTCCAGTATTAGTGAAGACCTGCTGTGTAGATTGATAAAAATTTATGCACATTCAAAAACCATTTTTATTGCAGGTTGGAAAAGCAATGTCTTCAAATGAGACAGCAGCATATGAGATAATGAAAAGTCTAGATGTAGATTATGTATTAATAATCTTCGGAGGTGTAATTGGCTACTCTGGTGATGATATCAACAAGTTCTTGTGGATGGTACGGATAGCTGAAGGTGAACATCCGAAAGATATTAGGGTAAGTTTTTTTTTAAACCCTGCTAATTCCTGGAACTCCGGAAGCTAGTGGAGGACAGGGGGGCCTGGCGTGCTGTGGTCCATGGGGTCACGAAGAGTCGGACACAACTTAGTGACTGAACAACAATTCCTGGAAATAGGCAATATTTCTGCTAAGTGTTTTATTGGAGGCACCTGATAATATTTGTCTATTATTTTGCAGTGAGAAATTGCTACAGGTTTCCTTTATAGATATGTTAAGTGGTTTCTGAGTATTTTCATTTTAGGACTATAATTACAACAGTCTAATAGTTGGTGTAAAATATTTTCTAGTGCAGAATTGGTCACCAGAGGTCTTGATAAAGTCTGCTTGTCACAGAACATACAGTCAGTTCTTGGCATTCCTGGTCGTCTGCCCACAAGTTGGTTGTGTTAGAAGTTCCTTTCTAAGGCCTTCTGAAGCGCCAGGCCTCAGACCACCTACAGGTCAACCCTCCTTATGTGGCTTGGGACCCGCAGATTTGATACACGTTGGGTCAAATTCATGTGTCCAGAATTCAAGGATAAGGAATATGAATCTGTACCACTGAGAAGATGAAATGACAATAGATTATACAGGCATGCCCTGGTATGCGCTGAGATTCTGTTCTAGGCCCAACCGTGGATACTGGGGATGCCTTTTTAAAAACAGGTGAACATCAGTGGTTTTGCAGCAACAAATTTAAAAAAAGATTTCATGTTCCCCTATCTTTTTAATAGGAGTCCCAGTATCCATGCTATCTGTGGATAACTGAAACTGTGGATACTGAATCAGTGGATACCAGGGCATGCCTATACTCAACCCTGAATGCTTGTAATAGGGCAAGAAAGTAATCTAAAGTAGTACATTTCTGAACTTGGTAACTCTATGTCAATGATACATGCCTATTATCACTTAAGATGGTTTATGAACAATTAACACAGTAGTTAACACCACTCACCTCAAAAAGAAATGGGGTTGTGGCCTGGATGGTAAAACAAAATTCTCATTTATCTGAATACAGCTCAGACAGTTCCTTGGAGCAGATTTCAGAACTTTAGATCAATATTTTTCCATGTTCTGTTTCTCTGAATAATTGTGGTGGCTTCAGTAAACTAATTCAGTAAAACTAATATTATTTCCTTTCTTGTTTAAGGAAAGTGACTACTTTACTCCACAGGGAGAGTTTCGGGTAGATAAGGCAGGCTCTCCAACCTTGCTAAACTGCCTCATGTATAAAATGTCCTATTACAGATTTGGAGAAATGCAGGTTAGTGAAATCCGGATTTCTTGCAAGTTTTATTGTTAAATGATGTGTTAACAGCTCCCTTGACTATATAGTCAGTATTAATTTTATAGTGTCCCAGGGTAGGTGTATCACATCTAAGCCCCACTAGATGTAAAGTAAGCATAAAATTAGAGTGTTGGACTAGGCTCGTGGTTCCCAAACTGAGCCATGGCTCCTCAGGGAGCCACAGAAACCAACAAAGGAAACCATGGAATCCTTGCAAAAAGCTCTCAAAAAAATCCTATATGGTGTACAGGATTGTAGCCCTAATGGGAAACTGTGGCCAATGTCTCAGTAGGTCAAGGGAGCCACCGGTTGAAAACGTTTGGGAACAACTGGACTAAGCCCTGCAATACCTCAGTTCAAATCTCTACTCATCCATGAAGCTCATTGGATTACCTTGGCCAGGGCGCCAACTATTAACAACCTCACAGAGTTGCTTTGAGGATAAGTGGGGAGCCCTGAAATCCTTGAGGAAAAAAAAGCCCTGGATTTCTTAACCCATTTCTTTCTGGATGGGGGGACATTAACATACAATGATTTATTTAATTTTTGTATCGGATAATGTTGCATATAGGCAACAATGAGCAGGAATAGCAATATCCTGCCTTCCCTTCCTTAGTGGCACCGTCTAAGAGTGTCTGTGTGCCACTGCTGACTTGGCACCATAGGTTGGGTACGCCATCTCATCCTTTTCCTGGGGCAGCAAATGTCTTGGGCTCCCCGACTTTGTAAGATAAGAACCTTTTACTTTATAAGTTTTAATTGTAGGTTGACTTTTGAGACCAGAATAATTGATGGTTGTGGTTTTAATGCTTGATTGAATATCTGTTGAAGTTATCCCTTCATGGCAGTAACCTGCTGCAAAACATCGTACATAAGCTGTATTTAAATAGAATTTTCAGGACATTTTTCAAAGCAGGGCTTGTGTGTACATTTAGACCTATTCTAAACATTGCATTCCCTATTTTCAAACTAATGCATGGCATTAATTTTGTAGCTGGATTTTCGGACACCCCCTGGATTTGATCGTACACGCAACGCTGAGATTGGGAACAAGGACATTAAGTTTAAACATTTGGAAGAAGCTTTCACATCAGAGCATTGGCTTGTTAGAATATATAAAGTGAAACAACTGGACAATAGAGAGACACTGGATCATAAGCCTAGACTAACCAACATTTTACCAAAACAGAAGTATTTGTCAAAAAAGGTGGGTTCTTAGTGAAGTATTTCAAAGGAGGCTCCTAGATTTATACGTGTTTACTAGCTATTTGGTTAGTTTGTTTCACAAGCCGGATACACAGCAACAGTGTGACATAGCGGTATAACTATCCTGTTGAATAATTGAGCATGTGAGAACAACAAAATCCAGTTGTTTCTAATCAGTAGCAAAATCCAATTTTGGCAAATCTCAAAATCCAGCTAAATGTAACACAAGTATGGGATCTAAAATACCTTAGCAGTGTTTCAGTAACTATGGAAGCTTGCTTATAAAATATGAGTGTCTTTCTGAAAAGTGATGCCTAGAAACTTCAGAATGACTTTTTGTAAAATAATTAAACCTGGAGTTCTTGTTGGCAACTTGAGTGTTTGGCTTCTTACTCTTTTTGAAATAATCTCACTCAAACATTAATTTTGATGCACTCTTTTCTTACGTGCTGTACTGATCTATTAAAATTTCAGGCATAAAAAAATACTGATTTTTACCACGAGTCTTTAGAAAATCAATTATTCAAAGCTTATACTTACTTTGACATTTTATCACTAACTCAGTGACTCTGTATGATTTTAGTAAGGTCATTTCAGGGACGCAATTGTAGAGATTTTAGAATAGTGCACATGTACTTTTTTGATCTAATACTTTGAGTATTAGTGTATTCAAAAGATTGCTAGCTGGACATTGGAACAGAATAAAATCTTGGGGCTAGATGGTATAAGGCTGTATATACACATTTCCTCTTTCAAATCTATTTAAAAAATTCTAGTAACTTCTTTCATGGCAGTTCCTTAGCATCTGCATCACTAGAAGGCAGTGATCCCCTGCTGTACTGGTTGCCCTACGTAGTACTTCCTTTTCCTGTATATACAACTTGTGCAGGTGTACAGAACTCTGCTTGGATATACAGTGGGAAAATAGCTAGCATAGCAGGCAGGCAGCCTGCCTCTGGGTCTTAAAGCCTGCGACCTTCAAACACAGTACTATGCCATTTTTATATAGCGACTTGAGCATCCATGTTTTTTGGTATCAAGGAGAGTCCCTGAAACAAATCACCACAGATCTCTAGGGCCCACTGCATTCATGCATGAGGAGGAAGGATATTCTTGTGGTGCATATTCTTAACCTCTGAAAAAACAAACATACTGACTAAACACCACTGAACTAAAGACAATCGCAACTAACTTCCAATAATTGCAGTGGGAAATCCTAATGTTCTTAGGATACAACCTATAAAATACACCCAGCTGTCATTGAAATCCTATAGTACAGGGGTTCCCAAGCTTTGCAGTGCCACAATCCACTTTGTCCTCTGTGGTGGATTGCAATGCTCCTGGTGGTGCTGGAGGCCTCTCCCAGCTCAACAACCCACTCTACAGGCCCCTGCAGGCTTCATTATGGCCCTTGGAAATCTCTGTAAGCCACTTCTATTTCTGAAAACCAGAAGTGGCTTACAAAGGCTTCTGAGGCCTACAGAGGGCCGTAGAATGGATTACCAGGCCAAGAGAGGCCTCTAGAAGCTCCAGTAACTAATGGGGCTTCTGGAATCACTCTCATTGAAGCCAAACTACTGGAGGGCCCAAATCATGAGCCACTGTGCTTGGGCTCACAATCTACATTTTGGGAACTGCTGCCCTAGAAGCATCAGAAAGCCTGCAATATGGACTATTAGGCATGGTATTAACACACAGTGCGTCCTCTACAATTACTTTGTGTCTGCTAGCTGTCGGTGCACTGTCAAACAGTGGATTTATTCTAGCATAGCAGGTGGCCTGTGTAAATATTCAGAATAGTACAGGCATGCCCCCAGTATCCACAGGGGCATCCGGAACAGAACCCCAATAGATACTGGGGCATGCCTTTTTAAACATAAGCACATCAGTGTTTTGCTGCAACAAGGTAGTTCTATGGTATGGCATGCCTGCAACAGGGTAAAAAAAGATTTGTTTAATGTTCCAGGATCTTTTTAATAGGTGCCCCAGTATCCATGGATAACTGATACTGTGGATACCAAATCAGTGGATTCCAGGGCATGCCTGTACACACTGTAATTGCCATTTTAATGCGTAATGCATTCGTCTGTGTTGCAGGTTACTTTTGTCAGTGAACTGCAAACATCTTCCAGATGACATGGTACCAAGATAAGGTTGCACTTGCCATATGCTGAAGTTCATCTTTTTTAGCCAATAATCCCTGAAGTAAACAAACCACATTCATGATTCTGGAGAAACAAATGCAGAGTTATCTGATACATAGGCCTTTATATGAGCTGCCATTTCAGCCATAAGCCTTGTTCATATTATTATTATTATTTTTCAGAAAAAGGACCCCCTGTAAAATTATCATTTCAAAAATGTGAACTTACCTTGGAATAGTGAGGTTTTTCTTCACATAAGTAATTCTGATACTCTCTTCACTACATTAATATATCTTGCACATGGTATCTTAGACTTCCTACATAAAGCTGTATGATCTAATGCCAATGAATATGTCAGTGGCAGTGGAAATGGTTGCCATGCTTAGCGGATATATCAGCCTACAGAACAAATACACTATTTTTCCTTCCCCTCTTACCATTTTCTGTGGCAAGCAGATACTGCTTGAACATTGGATTTATTTATTTGGAGTAAATTTCAGAGTCTTGACTTAATTAATGTCCTCTGCTATTAACTATAGTAATGATTAATTGTGTATATTAACTAAACCGATAGATCTAATGTTAATATATTTGTATAAAAGATGCTAAATTGCCCATTAATTTGGAAATGTACATTAAGTACTAATTAGACCATGTGAAATGTCCCCTCTCCCCAGTAATTTGAAACTTATGTTGGGAGTGGTTTCCATTTGAATAAAGTTACCATGAAACAGCCTAGTTTCTATAACTCTGACTTTTGCAGTATTGACAGTTTTGAAATGGTCCATTCCATATTGAATGCTGAAGACTATAGTGATAACAGCACAACTATTCAGTTTTAAAAGTCCAGTAGTTTTCATATGTTTAGATTGGTTATATCAGGGCAGGAAATAAAATTCAGGTCCTTACGTGCTACATTCCCAGTTCCTGCCATTTTTTCCAGTCCTGAAAGGTCATAATTAAAGAGTTAAGAACAATGCAAAAACATGATGCAGTCACTAGAGCATTATATTTAACTAATACATTATTCTGTTTTTCTTTTTAGACTGCCAAAAGGAAGCGTGGCTACATTAAGAATAAACTAATTTTAAAGAAAGGCAAGAGACCCAACAAGAAGACAGTTTAAATGCACTGTTCTGATTGCTAATATGAAGCAGTTGTCCTTGAGATAACCAGTCTTTGCCTTTTAGCTCAAGTCATGTTTCACAGCAACATGAGGGTACAGAACCATCACTGGTCCAGATTATTGTACAAAACTTTCAGGCAATGTCTGAATTTAAAAAAATTTTGGCTTATTAAGAACAGCTGTTTTAGATTTGTATTGTGGAAGCAAGACAGAGCTGCTGTCCAGGTCTAGCAGCAGATTTTTTTTATTGGTACATATTATCCTTCAAATCTATTGAATTTGGACTGATTGCACCAAAGAGCCCTTTAATTCGGTCCTTGGCACATGCATACTTGTCAGTTTTTTAAGTTCAGCTGAACAGCAATATCTTAACTGGAATGGTGAAATGTGTAAATTGACTATTCTCAGTCTTGACACTTTCAGAAGTGTGGATATTTTTATATTCAGCTACTAGAACAACTCGTTTTGAGGTATTTATTTTCCAAGATTTCATTCTATGTACTCTATTACTGTATGTTGTGATCAGGACTGTAAACCGAGCTGCAATTTCACTAATCACGGAGCAGAGTATATCCTTGATGATGCAATTCGTTTTGAGAAGAGATTTTGCTGCCCTTATTCAGGTGTGTTCCTGAGAAACGCAGGGCAGATCTTACACAGAGAAGATAGATACAAGGGCTACATTTGTATCTTACATCTGACACGACAGTAATGAATGCTACTGAGCACCTTAGCACCTGGTGTTTTCAGGATTTGCTTGTTTAGCTAAATATTTACAATAATTTGGCCTGTTAAGGAAAAAATGACAAGTATTGAAACTTTCTGTGGCTTATTATAAAAGCAGAGGGTTTATAAACCTGATCTGCTTTTTTGTGGGATTGGGTTAGAAATAACTACCTTATTTCCATAATTTTAGTGCTTTAGTTGATGAAATGTCTGCTTGATTATTTCTTCTGTTATATTTTACTAAAGACAGTTTATCAAGTGCACTAAAGTACAAATGGAGATCACCCATGTTGGCTTTCCAGCTATAGGAATCTTTACAGACTTGAACATGCTTTTGTTTTAATAAACTTTAAAAGGGGGTGGATGCATATTCACCTGGCAGCCACAGGATATAATTTTGATATAGGAAACAGCTTATACCAGGTGTGTTGGTGTAAAGCAGAATAGTATGTACCTTCCAAACAGTTTCTGTTGCTCAGTGAGAATGTTACTGTGGACTTCTCCTCAGATGTATAATTTTTATTTTGTAAATTCATTTTTGAGTAAAGAGGTTATTAGAACAAGAATGCAGTGGCAACATTTTCACGAACAATCTGGATTTCTGACCCTTTGTCATTGAGATTATTTTACTGTTGCTTTAAAGCTCAATGCAAGACCCGTTGTTGACTATAGGGAAAAATAAAGTTAAACCAAGTTTTGTGTTAAGTGATTGGCTGCTATATTTCTTTTGTTTTCCTCATGTGATTTCAAAAAGGTGCTGTGCTAAGGACCTGAGCCTACACTCATGAAATCTGTGAAGGCTGGCAGGTGGTTTCCTAGCTCCATTAATTTTTTGCTAGTTCTTGGTATGGTTTTACTTACAAATAAGTTTTTCTTTCCTCTATAAACCTGCCCTATAAGCTGATTAGCCTAGTACTTCAGATGTTAAAAGGAGCCAGGTTTTTCCCAACATAGAAACGGAGGATTTTTTTTTTTTGCCAGAAAGAATTTTAAATATGCACAAGGTTAATTGTCACTTGAAATTATGCTCTAATCCAAATCATAGTCATGGACTGTTGATGTGAATTTATCTTTATAAATCCCTCTAATTTGCATCAAGCTTCTTATTGGGTTCTCTTAACCAATATCACATTTTCATATTTTTAAAATCTGGATTTATTCTAGTGGGAAAAGGCTGTTCTTAGACTCTTCACCATGATCACTTACAGAATTCTGGCTAGGAATGCTTTGGTCTTATGAAAGTCAATCAATCAAAAGTATTTATATACTGCTTTTCAACACAAGGTTCACAAAGCGGTTTACAGGCAAATAATAAAGTTAAAAGTGTGTCTTCACTTCAGCCAAAACACTAAACTTGATCATGTGCTTATTAGGCAAACTATCAATTGCAAATGCAGGAGTTGCTTTTGAGTCATGTAACTTTGCTTTTTAAATTGTAACACCACGAATAACTTTAATATAATAGATCAAAATTTTTCATGCAATTAGTGAATCAGGTCTAGTCTACTACTGTCATATACTAATAGCTTCGGGACCTAGAACTACTGTATATGGTTAATGTGCCTGCTCCATCTATTCTACCTATACAGTAAGCCCACATGCAACTGACTTGCACAAATTCAATTATATGCACTCAGCCATCCAAAAAAAGTCAACAGTTTAAATAGTGCAGGTAACTCTTCCCACCATTCCACTTACACTGTTTATACCCTGGAGAAAGCCTGAAATGAGAAAATGAAGCTGCTGCTCCTTCAGGTCCTTTGTGGGTCTTGTGCTGTGGTTTTAGTCCATATAGTACTTATTTGTTGGCTTTAAGGGACTTTAGTTAAAACTTCTTTTGGCTTTAAGCATTGACTTTAGAACATCGCCCTTGTGTAAGGTTTGGGTTGACCATAGTTTCCCACAGACACAGAATTCTATTGCCAATGAAAGATATTAACTTCCATAAGAGGAAAAACCATGAATAGTATTAGTGATTGCACATCTTGGGAGTAGAGGGGAAAAGATCATTGTGGTGGAAGGTGCAGCATCCTTAACTCCACCTGTAATGAAGGCACTCTGTACTGAGTGCTAAACTCACATACACACACCCCTCTGCCTATCAGCTGCAGCAGGTAAGATGTGAGTTAATTTGGATCTTTATGGTAAATTGATCAAATATTTAATATCTTAATTTTACAGCATCTTCATTGTACACAAGAGGCAGCTCCATTAATAGCATTATTTTTATAAGCACTACCTCAACTATAGTACAACCTCCAGGCCAACTTATATGTTCATGATAGTAGTTCATAATAGTAGTACTAGGCTAATTATTTACAACTATAAAACATTATGGACCAGATTTGAAGGCAGGATCTGTTGCCCATGGGTAGGACATAGCTATAATCTGTACCTAGTATGATCTCCAGATTTGGTTTTTGTCTTGATTGTTCTTTCCATTGGAAAAGGCATGGACAGAACTAGTCTTAAAAAAAGTATGTCAACCGAGAGGATGTGCTTGATTTGCATGGAGGGGATACTTGTGCAAATGAACTGTAGAGAAAGTGAATCCAGACTTAAGTGCCATTTGGGCAGTCTTTATTCTATGTGAGCTGCTAACTTCCCAGGGCTGCCCCTGTTCATGATTAAACTGAGCCCATTGTCAGTGGATTGGTATCTGAGCAGAGCAAGCTGACCCCCTCTTCAATTTGCTGTTGCAAATGGAGCTGGTTTCCTTACCAGCCCCTTCCTCCAAATGGTTTCCAGCATGCCCTGTAGTGCCTGCCTTGTATAAATAGCCCATGCAGGATTGAGATTGGTATGTATCAATCGTTACCTTTCTTTACTAGGTGTTTAAAGAGGCTGCGGGGAAGGGGGCAGATACAAGATCACTCATCGTTCCCCAGGAGAGCCATAAACAGGAAATGTAGAGCACTCTGGGAGTGATCCTGGCAAATGTCACATTTCCTGCTTTAATGCCATACTAGTGGGTCTCAAACTGTGGCTCATGAACAACATTCTCAGGAAAGCTGCAGGCTCTGGTGTCACAAGGCTGACACTTTTGGTGGGTCACAGACAGCTTGTCATTTTAAAATGGTGCTAAAGTGTTTGAGAACCACTGTTCCAGACTATGTGGAAGGAGGAGCTAGTTGCAGAGGTGGAGCTATGTGCTGTGCTCAGACAGCCCAATACCTTCAGCTGGCACTGTAACTGCTATATTCTTGCTATTCCTGATGCATACTTATATTTTGCAGAATGAAGATTTGTTTAGATGCAGCAATTCTTTGGGCTTTTAAAGTAATTGAACGCAATGTCTCACTTCTTGCAGCTAAGAAATTTCATTTTAAAAACTCAGAAGATTGATATAGAGTAGTCAAACAGAAGGCTATATTTGTATATAACTTGCATCTTGATGTTAATTAAAATGGCACGCTCTGGGCTTTGGTTCTATGACTAGGTGTCCATGAATGAGGGTACAAGGACCATCATTATGCAGCTACTTTATTGCACACAAAGAAAATTTGGGGTGTAGCATGGGGGTGGTGCAAGGGTAATAATAATCTACTTTAAAATTCCAAATGCAGGGGACACAGCAGGACACAAGTATTTGGTTGTCTTGCGTGCTCCCTGAGACATCTGGTGGGCCACTGTGAGATACAGGAAGCTGGACTAGATGGGCCTTTGGCCTGATGCAGCAAGGCTTTTTCTTGTGTTCTTACCAAGGGGAGATTGTATTAGTACTACAGCATCTACAGGGAGAAGGCTCACCTTTGTGCTAACCTGAGACAGATGCAACACTGACAGGTGAGCCCTCTCTGATTATCTAAGAGAGACAGATAACCTGGTCTCAAATAAGGACTTTAAAAGGTCAAAGATTTTGAAAGCCCCTTGAATTGGGTGGCAGGAGTCCACTCTAATCACAGCTGAGCTCTTGTAACCACATGGGCCACTGCTTTCAGCAGTAGCTGCAACTTCCAAATTCACCCCAAGGCAACTTCAAAGGCACCCCAAGTCTCCTTCAGTAATCAAATTGTGATGTCATTAAGGCATGGACCACTAGTCAGGTACAGTTACCAAATGACCAAAATTTCATAAAATTAGGGTTTAGTGATCACAACTGCCCACTTCATCTGTCTCAATGTCAGCACTGAAACCATGTAAAATTGCTCTAAAAACCCCTATCAAAATACAAATTAAGCTGTTACCTGGCTTAGTAAATCATACTTAGCACCATTATGGTAGAAAAGAATGTAATGAAATGAACCTCTACATCAGCCCATTGTATTTCACCTGCTATGGTAAAAGCACATAACAGAGCCCAAGTTTCCCCTATTACAACAAGTTGCATGTCACACCACACACTACTTTTTGAATGATGGTCCATTTCAGAACTTGGTAAACTGTAAACTGTATAACTGCAATAAAAGTCTTGAGCCAAATAGATAATACACCACAACCAATACATTCAAATAAAATTTATTGTCTGATTTTAGTTCAGATTATGAAAGGGAAGGCTAATCAAAAGTGACTGCCAGAGAATCTGATTTAACAAATAAGTATAAACTTGTTTATGAACAGTTCTATTTAAGAAAAGTTTGCATAGGTTCCTACAGCTGTGCACAAGGTTTAACTGGAAGTACATTAAAATTTACATTACAATTCAAAATATCCAGTATCTACACTGAAAGAATTCAGTTGCATGTGTAAGACAAACATGAAATGAATACAAATAAGGCATGGTGCTTCATAATTGGAAAAGAAGCAAGATTCTCCTGGCTTCCTTTTTGGAACCTCTGGTTGATTCGTAGTATCCAAATAGGATCCTGTGCCTCAGAAAAATGCTCATAAATTTTAAGTGGCAGCACCCATTTCAGTGACAAAGCAAGTTCTTTACCATAATGTGAATTGGCATGTTTCACATGCCACCAACATGCTCATGCTGAGATGCTCTCAAACAGAAGCATAAAACTTTCTAGTATAGTAACTACATACTGATTGGATAAGAATGGTTGTTGATTCTACAGTGACAGGAAATACAATCCAGAACTTTGAACAGAGATGTGACTTTTTAAAGCCATGCAGTCTAGAAAAATGTAACCTGTTCTTTGGTGACCGAGCAAAATATTATATAGGCGATGCTTCAAGATCTCCCCTTCCCACACCCATTACAGTACCTTAGCTTTTTAGGTAGTAGCAATAGAAATGCTGCTATTTCTTGCTGAACTGAAAAATGTGACAGTAGGCAACCGACCTGCATGCTACAGGCTGTACATTAAAAGGAAGTGTTTCCTGTTAAATTTCAGTTAGTCTCCGGCCTGTTGCAGGCTGGTTGCCTGTACCTTGCACACTTCAGCAAGAATGTTGCTTTGTTAAAGCAAGAAACACCAGCACTTCCAGCCCAACTAAGGTGACAGGGGCCTGCTATTTGATTACTGCTCTCCTGTATCTGCAGTTTACGTATCTGGCCGGGAGCGGGGGGGGGGGGAGAGAAAGAAATGCCTGCAGAAACAAGGAAAGTGCCTGTATTTAGAAGTTGCTGCCATTTTCTTATTTCAGAGGACTACACAAGAACAGCTAACTTGCTGTTTTAGCAGTTACTTACCAGGCTAACTTTGTAAAAATAAGACTTGATACAAGCAGTGGAAATTCAACTATTAAGCCAACGAAGGTCTGTTCATAGAGGTTTGACACATACATATATATTTTTTAACAGAAAAGCATAAAGCTTTCCTTTCAAACAAGGTCTGTATACATTACATGTGAGGCTGTACAATTGTTTCCTTTAAAATAGTTTAAACCTGTTAAGAAAAATCCTGCTTTTGTAAATACAATGGCTTTATATGCTGAGGCCACTATACAATAAATAGGCTCAAGAGTGGGGCTTTATCACTAAATATGCAGACAAATGTTATGCTCATTTTAAAATAAGAGTGAATGGACATAAAGTAAGATCAGATACATTCCTTTATATAGATAACGTGAAGAGTTTTGACTGCCACCGCAGATTGATGCTGAAAGTATTAAAAACAAGTATATCTTTTCTGTTTATATACAAGATGCAAGTCATGAATTTAAGCAGAAAAAAGGCACAAAAATAGTACAATGTAAAGATCAGCATTTCATAACACATGTTTGAATGGAGTACTACAAAGAAACTGAGAAGGACTGAGCAGAGAGCATCACTCCATTTAAAAATTAAATCTATTTTGCCATTACGAGATATGAGCAAGCAGAATTACAGCTACAACTGAGTATAACTAGAATTTAGACAACTTCATAGAATTGCAGTCATATGGTAGATTCATGTAGCCGACTGGGTAATGGCTTTTGCAATTACCTTGTGATGCATCCCAGTTCCATCTTTGAATGGACTAAGTAGAAAGAATCAGACCAATCGCTGAACCGATCTTAACGCATGTTAACCTTCTAAATCATTCTGAAGACTGAGATCCATCGTTCAATGCAGCTAGGGTTCGTAATGCAGCTCTGAAGTTGGTTTGAAAAGTTGACCATGCAAGTGGCTGCTGTACACACTCAATTTCCCATCCAACCTCACAGCTATGGCTACTGTAAACACGGTCAGCTGATTAGGATGAGAAATAAGGGGCTGGGTGTAGTCCCGCCACTCCCTCCCCTGTTAACCAACACTGTTCAGAATATCCAAATTGATCCCATAACATTTTGAGAAAACGCTATCCCATGGTCAGAAAAAACCCAATAGTTGTACAGATCTACATAGTGCATCACTTAAACACTTTTACACTATAAAAACGTGCGGAATTTCTTCTCCCACACTTCCTAAAGCCCTTACTTTTGCCAATAAGTATAGTCTCAGTCACTATATTAGTTGTCCATTGTAAAGCTTGTGTTTTCTTAGGAGGTTAGACTTATGCTCCCTGTATGCACTGCAAGCTTGCATCCCTGCAAGCAGTTAAGAGTTCAGGATAGCCAAAATAATGGTATATAAGAACAAGACAACTACTTGGAGCTTCAGAGAAGAGTTATTGGTATATAAAGTACGGTATTTCAGAGGTCATCTGGCACATGACTCACCAGGAGATCCAAAATCCTCCGAAGAGGAAAATAGGGGCACACAAAGTATACCTTTGAAAACAGAGTGGCAATGAATGAACAAGGCTGCTTAAGAGATTCCTACAGGATGTCAGGAAACGAGTGCTCAAGAGTCAGTCACAAAGACAAAAACATGCTCTTACATAAATACCCAAGGAGAATAATCATTCTTGTGTCAAATAAAGCAAGTAATTTAAGTCACGGGCTTGACCATGAAACGGCTGTCAGTGTCAAGTGGTCTTTAAGTGCAAAACATTTTTGGCAATGTGAAAAATAGAAAACTTCCATTAGTAATAGTAAGAATAAAAAAAATGTGTTAATTACCACTGTGAAACCTGATCTTGCAAGCAATGCAGTACACATCAACTTCAGTGCAAAAGATCAGATCCTTAATCATTGTCTGTGTGTATATACACAATAGGCTCCTATCTATTAATACAGCTAGATGATGCACATCTGTACATGCGCACAAAATGGCTCTTCAATAACCGAGCTTTTAATCTTATTGGCGCTGCATTATTCACAGTTTGCAGCTTTTAATTTGTGACAAGACTTAATCACACCTGAAATGTAAATAGTGCATCTTTTTAATGCCTCTAGAAAATGGGCTTCTTACAAGTCCCGGTGAGCTTATCAATGTTTCTTGAAGAGGGGATCAAAGTATATCCATCCATCACCCTGTGAAGAATCACAAACATTGCATATTATTGTCACTTAATTACTATATAACTTACTACTAAAAAACAATTCAGCACAAGCTAAAAGCGTTCTAAGAAAATCTGTTGCCTATGACCCAAGGCGGCAGTTTACATGACAGCAAGAACACCCTATGCACAAACAGTACTTCCTTTGGACTGATCTCAGCAGCAGTTCCTCTTCCTGAGAAGGCAAGCCACTGCTCAACCAAAGCAGCAGCTTGCCTTTTTGGAATGGGGAATCTGCCACAGAGAACACTTCAAAAGAAGCACCAACTGCATGCCTGGTGTCCTTACCCACTTCTCATTCCCAGTATGAATGGCAGCTGTTACTCACATTCCTTAGGAAAGACAAAGGCCTGCTTTGTAGATTCTTTCAGTGGCAGAATAAGGTTCCTACTGCAATGCCTCTGCTTAAGAGAGCCTCTCCGCTACAAAACAGTATTGTAATAACTTTGGTATTCTGACCACAGCTTCTCTTGGCCAAAGCAGCTTATCCTCCCTCTTTCCTTTAAAAATGCAATTTAACTGTGTTACCTGTTAGCAATAAGTGACCCTGATTCTAGCCAGTAATTCTGCCAGCCAGAAAAAAAATATTCAGAAAAAATAGTTCAGAAACCAGGCATATATATGGCTCCAGGCTGCTTCTACTTGGGCTCATGATAGTTCTTGATAGCTCATGAACAGCAGACTTAAGCAGAATGCTGGTTCAGTCTTCCTACAAAAAGTTCCAAAAATATGCTCTATTATGGTAACAGTTAAACAACAACTAGTAGATTCCATGGATTCCATCCTGTTTTCATCTTCCCTTCTTTAAATTAGAAGCATTAAGGTCTCCATTAAATAGAATACCCTGAAAAGTAAATTTTATACATCGAACTATTCTTGAAGTTCATAAGCATTTTTCAAAACACACCATAGTGCTGATGCCGAATACAGCATTTCATTCTTCTGGGTATAGAAATTTTTAATATGAGCTAGCTAGAGGCAGTCAGTATCCCAGTATGTTAAATAAGAATTGATAATCTGGAACAAGGTTTAATTACTATATTAAAATGAGAGAAAATGCTAAGGGCCTGCATGCTGTAAGTCAGTGATTGGCAACCTTTTCCTTTAAAAAACATTGGACATTCACAACAGTGACACCATCATGTCACCACCTAACTTCCAGGTTGCCGAGCACCTCCCAACCCAAGTCTCCACACGCTGTACAAGGAATGGCGGAGCTGCGCACCCAGACTGTCGGGAGTCCCTGCTGCATAATCCAGGGACTCCATGAAACCCAGCAGGCAGCCCCACCATTCCTCGTCCCATAAAAGACAACCTGGCATGACAACTTGGGAGGGAGGCAAAATCTCCCAAACCAAGTCCTGCATGGACCAGACTTCAGCTGGTGGGCCGGATCCAGCCCGCAGGTCACCGACCCTTGTCCTAAGCCCATTAAAAAATTGAAATGATCCTAAAGACACCAAGTTGTGTCCTAGAGAGTGAATTCTGACAAAGTCCCTCTGAAATGAATGGGACTTCAGTGAGACAAATTAGTCCTGACTGATTTCAATGGCACTTTCAATGGTGGATTCACTTCCTTTGGACAAAATCCAGTTAGTTTAGTGGCTTGTCATGGTAAGTGGAACTAAAAGGGTTTTTGCCCCCACTCTGGCAACCTAATACAGTATTATTCCCATTACCTCTTTAAGAAAGTATTTTGGTTTCCACGGTGTATTGCTAGTTGCTCGTTGCCTCTCCTCCACTCGCTGCCTTTCCTCAAGGAGTTGCTTGTGATCTGTTGCTGCACCAATGTTGCCTTCTTTCAGGGCATGGGTGACGTGTTGCCAAAGATGCCTATTTCACAGATCAATCAGGCACAAATTAGCATTCGGGGACAGAAAGCAAGCATCTCCTACCATAACCTGACTGTCCATTTTTGTGGAATGTTGAGAAGCCTCCAT
Source organism: Lerista edwardsae (assembly GCA_029204185.1). NCBI lineage: Eukaryota > Metazoa > Chordata > Lepidosauria > Squamata > Scincidae > Lerista > Lerista edwardsae. The sequence goes on along the minus strand of JAJKFI010000009.1, from coordinate 2,413,902 downwards.
GAATATTGGGCTCATTACAAATGAGGCTTAGCTCAGCTCTAGTCATCAGAGGCGATTATGGTGTGACGTGCAGCAGAAACCTTCCAGAGCCCTCACCTCTAGGGCACTTTTCAGAGAAAGGCCCACTGAAGCTGAGCACTCTAGATCTTCAAGAAAAAGGCAAACCGTATTTCAACCCAATTGTATCTTTAAAATCATCCTTTACATAAAAGTACAAAAGCCCTCAAAGTTCTTATAAACTGCAGCTTTAAGCAAAATGACTTACAATGAAACCAATTTTACCATAGTGGGCTAACCGAGTCCCTACAGCATATTTCTAGTCGCAAAAACCATCCCCCCATATTCTAAATAAAGACCCCAAAACCATCTAATATTAAACATTGAAATAAATGTGAGTTTTCTGGGCTGGAGAAAACCTGTGCAGACATGAGGGGAACGTACAAAGGTGCTATTTTTTCCCCTCAACAACTTTAAAATGAAACAAAACTACTTGAAGCAAGGAAAGGCCAACACAGTTTGCTGTTGGACGTTTTGCAAAATTAAACCTCCTGGATACAGTTGGGGTTCTGATTCCAAAAATGGTATCAGTTTTGCCCTATCATGTATAGTATCAGAGATACAGCATAGCCTAGTTAGTGAATAGTTCTAGCAGCTTCCTCGTGAGGAAGCCACAGCATAAACCTCAAGCATATTCATGTCAGATCTGAGCAGGGTCCATGTTCCCAATCCATATAGGAGAATTGGTAAGATCAGTGTTCGGAAGAGGCAAATTTTGGTCTTGATGGAGACACTGGCTTTCTTCCAGAGGCACCCTTTGAACAAGGCAAATGGTACGGTTGCCTGGCCAATCCTCTTCTGGGCTTCGGCGACGGATGCCACTTTTTTCTCTTGTGCCAGCAATCCCAGATATTGGAAGGGTAGGCTTGATAAAGAATAAAAACTACACTGCATCACAGGAAAGTAACTTTGAATCATCCACGAACCTTTTCGACAACAACCATCAGCTAAGTTAATGTAATGGGGAAGCCTCCATGCAAGTTATGGCTGCCGCATGCTGATTCAGCTTACCGGCCACCACCTGAACCATCCTGAAACACCCTTAGAGAAGCCAGACAACCCTGTTACTTTTCAAGCATTTCTGAACTCTAAACACACAGGAGTGCGCCAATGAATCCTCTTCCAAGAACTGCTTCCAGAGAGGACAAAAGTCCAGAAATACTCTCTCACCTAGATTCAAAGGGGCCTTGCTTTGCTACTGGCCTAATCTTCTTGCGGATGATGGGTAGTTTGGTGGTGTCAATAATTTTGGTTTCACCGTTGCTGTATGTAAACTCTAGCGTGCCGTTCCACTCCCCTTGTGCTTTACATACTATGGTGTTGGTTGGATTATGCTTCACCTCTGCTGTAACCCTAATTGATAGAGTGAGAAATACTGAGGTTACTAACACAAGTTGCTTCAAGGAGTGACACACACACACACACACACACACACACACACACACACACACACACACTCCACCACAACTAAACTCAGAAGTGACGGATAGAGAGTATTGATATTCATAAACAAAAATAATTTTTGTTGTTGGTATATATAGACGGGTCCACGATATCTGCAAATTTGGGACCCATCCATGGGTCCAGAACCCACAGGAGAATGGCCCCCTGAACCCGCCAAAGGCAACCAGAGCTGCACTTTTCCTTTTTCTCTGGTCGCCTCCGGAGGCTTTTCTGATGCTCACAGACGCCATGCGTGACCAGTTTATGCTGAAAGCCAGAAGCGACATTGTTTTAATGCCCTTATAAGGCATTCTGAGGCCCAGAGAAGCCTTCTGAGGCTTCCCCAGATCTCAGAATGCCTTATAAAGGCATAAAATGTCATTTCAGCGAAAACCGAAAGTAACGTTTTTTCACCCATAATGGGCAATCTGAGGCCCACAAAGTTTGCGGGGACTGGCACACAGCCTTCGCAGGCCTCAGAAACTGGAGCACTGCAGAAACTGCAGGTGGGTTCAGAGGTTAGGGGTGGCCCAAATTCGTGGGTGTAAATACTTGCAGGTTTTGGTACCCACAGGGGTTCTGGGAACAAAATCCCTGCGGATATCAAGGGTCTATAGTATATTCATTTCATATAGCTTTCCAAGTGGTTAGCATTCATAATACTGCATTCAACACGTTTTGGATGATTAATTGCCTTTTTTCCCTTATATTTCAGACAATTTCAACATAAAAAGAAGCAGTCTTTCATGCAAGCACATCATCAATATCACAAATCCAAGATGAAGCTCCTCCCAGGGACACACACAATCCAGTCTGCTGCACCCCCCCCCCCCACTGAAACTATATTAGGCTGCATCTGAAATGACCCATTTGCTCCTTCAAAGAGGCTTGCATATTTGTTTGTGACAGTGCAAGGATCTGGGGCACAAAACTCCAAATGAAATCCCGGCTTGGTTTTGTGCCTGCCAACATGTGCATGGAAGGGATAAAGTCGATAGAGGGATGTTCTTTTCCCTCTCTCAAAACACCAGAACCAGGGGGCATCCACTAAAACTGAGGGTTGGGAGAGTTAAAACAGATAAAAGGAAGTACTTTTTTACCCACCGGGTAGTTAATCTGTGGAACTCCTTGCCACAGGAGGTGGTGATGGCATCTGGTCTTGATGCCTTTAAGAGGGGATTGGACAGATTTCTGAAGGAAAGGTCCATCGTGGGCTATAGGCAATGATGGATTGTGCAACCTCCTTACAAAGGTGGTGGGCTACTGGTACCGGGTGCAAGGGAGTGGCAACAGGATGCAAGCATCTTGTTGTTTCATGCCTCCCTGGGGCGCCTGGTGGGCCGCTGTGAGATACAGGAAGCTGGACTAGATGGGCCTTTGGCCTGATCCAGCAGGGCTCTTCTTATGTTCTTATCTCACACATAGAACTGGCCACAGCTCATTGTTGTGCAATTTCTTCTACAGGCAGAACAGCAAAAAAATGCCACCTTATTTGCACATGCCCTTCGTGCAATGCATCCTTTTACTACAGAGTTTCCATTTTTTTTTACCTAAGCCTATGTAGAGGAACTGCTTGGTGGTTTGTACCCCATGTTACAATTTAACACACACCACGTTGATCTAGAATGGCCTAGTGCGTAGCACAGCACTGGACATGGATCAGGGTTCAAACTCCTGCCCAGTTTCACGCACAGAGTGGGCCAAAGTTCTGTGCCTCCAACCCAATTCCCCATCAGTGGACAGTAAAGAGTAGGAGCTGCATCCCAAATAGGGATGATGAACAGGACAAGGCTTTGCAAAGCACATTTTGTTGTTCATAAAATGCAGTGTGGCACATAGTGTGGAGAATAACAACTGAAAAATGGCAGGCATTTTGAAATGCAACGCTGCATGCTTAGCATGCTAGTACTTTAATAGTATTATTAACTTATTTATTGAAACACAAGAAGAGACATTTCAGTACCTGTGTACCTTTCCCCCATAGAAAGGCTTGGTGTGGAATGTGACAGTAGCCGAGTAGCCAGTCTTGACACAATTAATGTTGACTTTGCCTCCCAGCTCCACCCAAGGGATGGTAAGTATGGAGCGCGCATAGGCACAAGGCAGCGTGAAGACGTATTCCTCCTCATGTTCCATTAGATAAAGAATACCTAGTGGTATAAAAAGGTAAAGAACACCACATTGATGAAACCACACAAGGAATAGTCCATGTTGCAGGAGTGATTGTGGACGCAATCCTAACCTGGATTTAGGTTGACACAGTTAGGCCAGCAAAGTTTGGCCACCACAAGGGATACCATAAAGTATGTTTGGACTACTCTTGAAGTCAGAGAGGCCAGCACACTTATGTGCACCATCCTCCCTGACTCCGAGAGTGGTCGAAACGCGCCCTGGTGCGGCCCAAACTTTGGTGGCCTAACTGTGCCGGCCTAACTCCAGGTTAGGATTGCACTCTAGGTCAATTAGTGTGCAATCATTACCAACTTTCCAGCATTTGACATTTTGGGGCCTGCCACTGGGGCTCTCTCTGGTGTATCATCACCAACAGAAACTCAGAGAGAGGCAGGACACACAAGAGAGCTTCCTTCCCCAATCTTGATAGATGGTCAGTTTCATACCGAGGAAAACAGTACTTCACATGTCTTGGGTCCCATTCCAGGCAAGACATGTCCTGTAATAACCAGCACCTTCAACTGTGCCTGGGAAAAAAAAAACCTAAGAAGCATCCTATTGGTCTACTGCAGCCCAGTGGAAAGGAGGTGTGGATTAATGGTTGGTACTGCCTGAAGCTAAGCAGGAGAATCTGTGGTCTGCTTTTGGGCAACAGAATACCAGACTGTGACAAGCTGATATACCTGTTGTGGCAAAACAAAGTCAGTGTGGAGCTGATTAGCCAGTGTGAGAAGGCCAGCCAGCAAGAGGATGGAGTATGACCTTGAGGACTTGCCATTGTAAAGTGCATTTGGACCACTCTCGGAGTCAGGGAGGATGGCGCATGTCTGCGTGCTGGCCTCTCTGACACCGGGAATCGTCCAGACATACTTTACAGTGTCCCTTGTGCCAGCCAAGCTTTGCTGGCCTAACTGTGCTGGACTAACTCCAGGTTAGGATTGTACCCTAAGGGTGGTCTAGAAAGCCATCCAAAACACAGTCAGGATTGCATTCCCTGTTGATTTTGCAGGAAAGAACACCACAAGGCAGTGAAAAGTCCTGAGCGGCTTCATAAAAGAGGGAGCTCTCATGCACTGCTGTTTTTTGTCACATGTAACTTATAAGGCCAGGATTTGATCACATGACTATAGCAGACAGAAGATACATTGAGTTATAGTACAAAAATAAGTGCGAAGAGGCATCCAAGATGACATGCATAAGCCTCATGATGGAATTCTACCCTCACATGAGTGCTGGCAATCAGCAACTTAGGTACTTAAGTCATATTTGCAAAGCATCTTAAAATGCAAATCACATCACACCTACTACTAGAGATCCCAAAACAGAGACAGTCTTGAATCCGTTACAGACTCCGCTTTTGCCGACAAGAGTTGCGATCGCTATATTAGTTGCTGTATTAGAAAAATGAATCATGCCAATGTGCTGGGTAGTCCTCTGGAGGAAGGCAGCAGCACCTCAAATTCATCAGGGGCCAAAGACTGCAGTGCACTGCCTTCATGCTGCCACGCAAACATGGCCAGAGAGATAAGTGCAGAGTTAATTGCCTCAAATACCCAAGCTGGACCTCTGCTGAAGAAAACAAGTGGCCTACGTCTTTCTCTTTTGACTTGGAGGTGCACATCCCAACATTTCTCTCCTGCCACCAAAGCTGTGAGGAAGACCACTCCACTTCCTTCCAGTGGCAAGGGCATTTCCGCCTCCTGGTGAAATTATCGTGGGTGGAAGTATCCTCAGAGTGTGGCGCATGCAACGTTTAGAAGGTCTCCAGTGGATCCTTTTAACGTTTGCATTCCAATTCTGTAAGTAACTTGCACTGGGCACTTTCACAGCCAGATACACAAATGGAACTCCAAATATAAATACAGTATAAATAAAAGACTGTCCAAATAGCCAAAGCAACTATAAATTTTTGAAGAAAAGATATTTTTTGTTTCCCCTACGCTACAAATTACAAATACAGGAGGGTACTGCCTGGTATCTGCCAGGGTTTGATTCTGGGATTCCCTGCTGACACCAAAACACACGGGTACTCAAACCCCTATACTAAAAGGGCATAGTACTGTGTTTGTAAATAGCAAGTTTACAAAGATCCTGCAGCTGCCTGCAGAGTGACGTGCTGGCCAGTTACCAAGTGTCTCCCTGCAGGAAGAAGGTAGTGGGAGAAGCAGAGGAAAGCATGGACAGCCAAAGCATGAAATTGCACAGGGTGAGCTTTGCTGGCAGCTGGGGGGGGGGGGGGTTAAAGAAAAAAATACAGCAGTCAGGCTGCATTCAGTCTAACCCGTGGACCAAAAAAATCAGTGTATACAAAAGCTGGACCTATATAATCAATTCTTAAGTCTCACAGAAAACCAATTTTATACCTGTACTGTGGTTTTTCCTGATCTTACCTAGGGCATATTTGTTGTTTCAAGTACATACTACAACTATCAGCACACAATTTTTTTAAAAAATTAAATATAAACACCCAGTCAGACACATCCATTCAACTTTTATCCACTATGTTTAGAGTAAACTTACAAACTTGCCACCACCAGAGAACATGGATCACTGCCTAGCAAGCAGAACAATTTCCCCTTTCCTAAGCACATGTTAACTGCTGGACTAATTGTTCTGAATGCCTTACCAGAGAGCACTTCTACCATTTTGTGCCAAGAGGAGTTTTGCTACTGTTGTTTTCACAACAGATTTTTTTTTTGCTGGGGAGTGGTAGAATATGGTGGTCTGTTTTTAACAAAATCTGAAAATCTGTTTGGTAAGGAAGCACGTTACAAAGGGATAATGTCTTGTTGCAGAGCATCTTACCTTCACCTACCATAGAAACACCTATCGACATTCCCATGAACTTGCTTTTGGTCCACACGTGAACATTGGCGCACACCATCTTCTCCTTGCACTCGCAGTAAAAACAAGAGACCGGTGGGTGGTGAGAGACTTGCTCTGCCACAAATCGGAGCTTGTAGCTGTCAGACAGATTCTGCCCACCCCCTTTTGCTTGGGTCTTGGGAGACGCAGAGGCACTTTGAGTTCTGAGCCCTTTCACTTTGTCTTTAGGCACATCCCAAGAGCAATGAAAAGTCTCCCCAATAATTGGATTATAGGGCTTCTTGGCAACAGCGCCTTTTCGGCCTTCGTGAAAGGCGGTTAGGTAATACTCCACGAACGCAATTATTCTCTCTTCAGGAGTGGCTCCACCTGTGATGGACAAAAATAGGTCTGGATGGGCTAAGAAGTTGGCATACATCTCAAGTAGGGACCTCTTCTCCAGAATAAAGGTTGGGAGTACCACCTGTATTGAAAGGAGGAGAGAGGCAAACATTATGTTTATCACAATACACCAGGAACAGAAAACCATTACGCCAGTGCAAAACTGTTGCAATAGTGACTGTTCCCAAAATAGACCTTCCCCTCCATGTGCTATCAGAATTTAAAGACTAAATTAGGAGCCAAGCCAAAACTTGCCACCTCCCTCGGTTGTACAAGTCACTCTATTTCACCAGTCTGTCTTCAAGGGCCCTGAAAGCAACAAGGTCACACTATTCAGGCTGCCTGGGCTGTCCCATTGTCTTGCTCCGCTTCGCTAATAAGTGGGCCAATTGTCTGCTGACAGCATTCATTGTTTACAGAAAAAGTAGCACATCCGCTTGGTTTGCGTTAATTGAGTTCGACTAGAAAGCTGCCAACTCTGGCAGTAAGCTGGCTGGATGCAAGGAAGTTGTATCAGGACCCCCAGCAGCTCTCTCAAAGTTTCATCATGAAGTGGCAAACGGGTTGCCTAATGGTTTTAACTCATCAGAAAAGTTGACAAAATGTATACCACTAATCATACAATTCCACAATTAAATGGCAACCAACACCCCTTTTTGATACAATGCTTCAGGTATGCCAAAAGAATAGGGCCACAGGCAAATGGAAGAGCACCTGATTGGCATGTAGAAGGTCCTACGTTCAATCTCTGGTTAGGGATGAGAAAGACCCCTCTCCTGATAGCCTGGAGGGCTATCATCAGTCATTGCAGACTCAACACTGAGCTGGATGTATCAATGTTCTGATCTCGCACATGGCAGCTTCCAAGGTACAAATGGCATGTGCTCCCTAACTATGAAGCTGTTACTACTAGGTGACACTAACTACGACAACACCTCGTCATCTGTGTGTCTTTGGGAAGGGCGTTTAAGTGACAATGTACAGTACACCTCTGAGTTTCAAATCACTGTCTGGAGAAGGAGAAAGACAAATTGACAAACCCTTATTTAGAAGAAGTTAAGGTGAACTGGGAGCCAACCTACTGTTTAGTACAATTGCATCAGGGAAGAGATCCTGGTAGATTAATTATTCCCTCTACTAGTTCCTGCTTTCCACTGCCCCACTGAAGTTATGGAACTAGCAAGAGTCTTTCCCACTAGTCAAGATTCTTCTCCCACTTATATTCCCTCTGGGGGTATGGGACCTATGAGAATTGTTTGATCAGGTCATGTAGCGGACCCAAGAGGCCATCAACCAAGATTAGGAGCATAGGAAACCTTGCTGCATCCAGTCTTATAACACTGACTGGCAGCAGCTCCCCAGGTTTTCAGACAGGAATCTTTAGCCCAGCTCTAAACACCAGGGATTGTACCTGGGACCTTCTGCATACAAACTACTGATCTATGTGGTCCCATCTCTCTGCCCTATAATTGTACCACTTGTACAAGGTGTAAAGAGGACAGACTGATTATGTTAGAATGGGTTCTCTAGCCAAATGCAGTTTGAAGTGTAAAATCACTTAAGAAAAAAAAAATCTGAGTAGACTTTTGGAACTTGCCAAGGTGACTGCTAAATATGATTTCACACAATGATTTAGGAATAGCAATGACTGGGTGGAGAATGGAACCCTAGAAGCAGCTCTGGAATAAAGCCCAGTATAGGCCTAATTGATCTGCCTACACAATGGCATGCGCGCAATTGATTGTGCTGTCTGCCAAGCTAGCAGTGTCTATTAATGGATAGAAATGACATGCGAGTTGTAAGAATAGCTCAAATCGTATTTTACACTGAAATGGCAAGAGCGTGAGGAAGCAGGAAACATTATTCCTCACCAATGTGTACAAACTGGCAGATGCACAAGCACAGCAGCCGATGATGCCAATTCAGTTCAGAACTGGGACGTCTAACCAGTGACGTTCTATTTGGGAAGACAGCCGGCTTAACAACATACTTAGAGAACCATGGTTTTGAACTTTCTCAAACACCTGCACAATACTGTGTGATAACGTGGACTTGCAGAGAAAATGTAGTCAAATCTGCTCAAAGGCCACTAGCAACAGATCACTGAGAAAACAGCATTTATAACGGGGGAATGTGACTTCTGGTAAAGCCCAAGAGAGCAAGTCCTTCAGGAGAAAAAAAGTGCCACTACGTTTTCTTCAGAGGAGCTCTCCAGCCAAGACTGTGCCGATGCTGAAGTTTAACAATGAAAAGGCCCAGATAGTTGGTGCCAGCATTTGGAGTACATAAAGCTGAGTTTAGATATAAAAAGCAAATCATAGGTCTGGCCTTTCTTCTGCACTAACCAAATGCTGCCTACCACAACGCAGTAGCAAGGTATAGGAAGGTTACGGTTTATAGGAAAACTTCATAGCTATCAAAAAAAGTACAAGTGACTATTTTCATCTTAAATATAATTTATTATATGTAAAGTATATAATATATGATATGATAATATAATACGTATAAAATTATATGCATTAATACAATTATACAATTATATATTATAGTATATTAAATATAATTTATTAAATACAATTTATTATATATTTAGAAAGCAGATGGCAAATGACATACAAACTATTAAATGCATCTGAACATGTTAGGGAACATCTGGGAAGTAAAAGGGACACAGTTTAGGAGAGGAAGCAGAATCACTCTCAAACTCTGGAGCACCACAACAGACCCTTTCTTTCACCAGGCGAGATAGTGCCTGGCAGACAAAAAGCCGAGAGCTCCCTCCCTCCCACCACGACACAGCTACAGCTGCGGCACGGTTAGTATTGGAGGTGCTGCAACGTGCTGGGAAAGCAGCTCCTCCCCCTCACTTTTAGAACCATTTTGGGCAGTGACAGCAATGCTCTGAAGGCGAGTGGGAGGGGCCACTGGCACAGCATTGCGACACCTGCAATACGTACCACACCATCGCTAGGCTACGGCCTCCCACCTCAGCCAGCAATTAGAGGGAGAGAAAGGAAACACTAGCCACACATCCAGCATGTCCAAACCAGCTCAGGCCGAGAATCGTCTTTTCCCAACATCGACTGTTTTAAAGCCTAATTGTTATTTGTACCGAGCTTCAAATGCCCTCCCCCCGCCACTCAGGAAGAAAAGAGTGGCAAGCAAACAAAATACTCGCACATGCGATTATAGAAACACACCACACCCTTCACACCTGTCGCCTCCTCTCAGGGCCCAATCCTGTCCAACCTTCCAGCACGGCTGCAGCTGTGCAGACACGGAGTGCGCTGCATCCTGCAGTGAGGAGGCAGCTACGGAGGCCTCCTCAAGGTCAGGGAAAGTTTGTTCCCTTACCTCAGGGCTACACAGTGGCTGTATCAGCACTGGAAAGTTGGATAGGATTAGGCCCTCAGGTTCTTAACCTGTCCCAGTTCTCTAATGGCTAACTAGAAAGCACCAAGAGCAGGTATCACATTCCTCCTTCTCCCCCCACCCCAGGTATTTGCTAAACTGTTGAGAAATTCAAAGCACAAAAATCCATGTAGAAAACCTGAACCTAAGCATTTTTATTTTGAGCTGGTAGCAGTTTCTCCCACTTCTGCCTGGAGGAAGGGGAAGCAACGTTCTGTCCTCCAAGCACCCCCCTCCCATCCTGGACAGGTCAAATGTGGCCACAGTACCACATGCCTTCAACGTGCCATGTTTGGATTACTGCAATGCACTCCACGGGGCCTGCCTTTGAAGAACATTTGCAAAGTGCAGCTGGTCCAAAAATCAAAAGCAGCTACACTGTTGACTGGAGTCCGGGAACAGCACCATCAGGCTCCCACATACATGAATTCAAATCAGCCTTTCTGGCTTCTGGTCCATTTCCAGGCAGGCTAAATTAAAAATGCCAGGTTTTGACCTTTAAAACCCTATATTAGCGGTTCCCAAACTGTGGGTCGGGATCCACCAGTACATAGCTAATTTCAGGTGGGACACGAAGCACCCAGAGCAGCCATATTGAAAATATAAGAAAATAGGATGCCAGAAAGAGGACGGGAAGTGTGGTGGTTTTGCTTGTGTCAAGTCTGTAAAAAGTCTTTTTTTCTGTCGGATTCACTTTGCTATTGGAAAATGCCTGAGAAATAACCCAACGTACTGCTGCATTCTCAGAAAAGCGGCAGGCTCTGGCGTCACAATGATGGCACTTCCAGCCATGGCATCACTTCTGGTGGGTCCCAGGCAGATTGCCGTTCTAAAACGTAGGTCCCCTTGCTAAAAAGTTTGAGAATCACTGCCCTATATGGTTTGGGACTGGGATACCTGAAGGGGCTGCCCGTTTATAACAATATTCTCTGGAGGCCCCACTGCATCTACAAGTATGAGAGGAGTCTGATCGGGATATACTGTAAGTGGATGCTGCCTTGGGGGCCACACGACAGTGATGAGAACTGAGTTTATCTGTGCTACAAATGTTTTGATGTGTACGTTTTTGTATTTTCTTGTCGCAAGTTTCTCTGAACCAAGTGAATCAAGGAAATCTTCCAACTGAGTTTTTTAAAAGTTGGCATTGATTTCCAAAAAGATTTCTTTCATCTGAGATAGGGAACCTTTGGATCCAAATCAATATGTATGTTTTTATTGTTTTAATAGTCACTGGACGCTTCTTACGCTGAAGTAAATTATTTATACTACTTTGGATGCATTAGTGGTGTTGTTACCCCCAGAGAGGCATCTTTTCATTTGCATATGTTAAATTAAGATTACTCATTAGTACGCATTTCAGGCCAAGAAATTTTTTTCACTCACACAAAGTCAGGTGAATTAAGAAGGAACACTTGGGCTAAGAGTGTCAAACTCATTTCATATAGTGGGCCGAATAGCATTCATGGCACCTGCTGAGGGCCGGAAGTGACATCATTAGGCAGGAAGTTACATCATTAAGCAGAAGATGGCCAGAAATAAGCAGCTTGTTCTCACAGAGAAACTCATTAGCTGCAAACAGAAGAAACGTGCAAGTCTTCATAATTTCAAGATACTGTAATGGAGGCCAGATAAATTGCTCCTGGGGGCTGCATCTGGCCCATGGGCTTTCTGTTTGATTTCCCTGGCTTAGGCAGTGGAAAATGAAATGGGGTGTAGGCAGAAAGGGAACAAAGCAACAGTGCATATGGATTCCCTTCTAGCTCATCTGCCTGGATATTTACTTTTTACTTTCCCCAGCACTTGGTTCAAGCGGCTCACAACAACAACAAAGCTACAGATTCTTTTAATAAAATATTGGGAAGTCAGCAGGTTTGATTACACACTCTTCTAGACTAGAACTAAATTCACATCCTCTCACGAATGTGCGCTGCTGCTATCCTAAGGATAATAACCTTCTCTTTGCCCTCTTTTCAAGCAAAACCTGGTGAGGAAAAGGGAATGCAAGGACAGGCAACAACATTTCTCTTATCCTTTCAGTCTTGGCAGTGATCAAATATCACATGAATCCACAAATACCTCAGCATGCCTTTCAAGCCTTTAACAGGGGGGAAAAATGAAATAATTGACTAACAGAAATAAAAGCTACTCTACTCATCAAGCTGTCTAGCTGGGCTAGCAAGCGTCCACAACTCTGTTTAGGCTCTGTGTCTCAGCCAAAAATCAAAACTAGTTTTTTCCCTTCACAGTTGGGACATCCAATAGTGGACTGAGATAGCATTGACTACAGTATTGCTATGTGGGTAGGGCTTATCCTGGGTTGCCCATTTTGGGACCATCTTTGCACTTCCAAAAAGAGAGCTCAATCAATTCACAAATTGACGCTCAAAACTCTGATTCATAAGAATATGAAATGTATCTTCAGAATTTTCAAAATAGAACTATTAGGAACACAGCTTTCACCATGACCGAGAAAAATACAGTGGGCCGCCAATACCAACGGAGTCAGGTCCCACAGATTTAAGAATCTGAACCCAAGGAAGAGGGTCCCACCCACACCATCCAAACCTGGCCAGAGGGTTTTCTTAGGCCGGGAGAGGCAGGGGGCAACCGCATGGAGCCTCTGCACACCTCAGAATGGCCATTAAGGGGGGGGGAGGGTCACTATTTCTGGTTCTCACCCAAAAATCAAAAGTAGTGATTTTTTCAGCCCTAATAACCATTCTGAGGCCCAGAGAGACCATGGGCAGTCACCTAAAGCCTCCCCGGGCCTCAGAACGTCCTTCGGGCCCAACTGGAGCTCTGCTCCACTTGGGTTAAGAGAATTAAAGGGCCCTGAAACCAGTAGTGTCATTCACAAACGAGGAGACGGAACGCGGAATAGGACTCACCGCCTGATTGGCTCCTTGTTCGTGACGCGTCGCTGTCTTGCCGAGCGCCCCGCGGGCACCCCTGGCTTCGGAGGGGGTGCCCGCTTGCCTGGGGGGGGCGCTGGGTGCCCAGGCGAGCCGCGGAGGGGCGCGCCAGCCAGAGGGAGCCCCCGCGGCGGGCAGGCAGGCGGCGACGCGTTACCGGCCGCCTGTCAATCACTCAGGAAGTCCCGCCTAGCGTTCCGTCTCCTCGTTTGTGAATGACATTACTGCCTGAAACCCTCGGATTTAATTATCCATGGGTTTCCTCATCTGTGGGGTTTCCTAGAATGCAACCCCTGCAGATAATTTTGCCAAATAAAATTCTTGTCTTTGCAAAATAAATTTTATGAGAAAAGGCTTGCCTTCACAGCTTGTCCAGTATCATTAGATAATTTAAGTGAAGAATTCTTCACAACATCCTCACGTGTGCAAATAATTTAAGAGCATTCTATTCCAAGCTTGGTAATAGATTCCACTTGTGGGGGGCTCACACATTTCACCCATTCCTCTGCTCTAACTGTCCTTTATATTTCATTCACTCTATGAGGTCAGATCTAAAAACCATTTTCTTTTCATGCATTATTCAGGAAAGCACTCTCAGCATCAGTGTATTAGGTTACTACACCAATCAAAATCAATGGCTTTCTGACCTTCCTATGTTCAGGAAAATGACACATATTCAAGGTAACAGCTCAGTGTAATGAGAACTTTTTCCAATGCCACTACCTTATATATTCAGCACAGTAGACACGCTAAAAGGCTATATTAGTTATTCTGTCTACAGATAGGCATGAACAATATTTTCCTAAACTGGACAAGCTGTGAAGGCAATAAATACATTATTTTCTTTTATGTTTTGAATTCTAAATTACCTAGTTTCCTAATTATGATCAGCTGCTTATTAAGCATCATAGCTAGAGTGTTGTGTCATTTGGCAACCGAGTCTCTATAGGCAGGAAAAATTGTTCTACCTTGGAATTACTCTAATTCAATATTGTTAAAAAAAAATCATTTTAGAAGCTACATTTACCCTATTCAGGTTTTCAGGTTTCCCAAGTGAATAACACTGCATTTGAGCTTCCCCTAAGACTACCTGTTCCTTTGCCAACCCGTACTTGAGAGAATAGGCTGAATATGTGCCCTTACAACATGGCTTTGGAAATGGACTTTGGACTAACTCAAGCAAGCATACACCATATGCCAGGGGTTCCCACACTGTGTGTCACAAGGTATTTTGTGATGTCGCAGGCCGCCGGCTTACCAGCAATAAACCGCGTGAAATGCTACAAATGGTGGCAAGAGGCTCCGCCTAGTGGGCTGAACTCCCATCTGATGCATGTGCTGGAAGGGCCCTCCCGCCACCACCTGCCTCTTGCCTCCATTTGTAGTTCCCCGCATGGTCTCTGAACCCAGAAGTAGCTGGTGAGGACATCATCGCCAGTCATTTCTGGGAAGCCCTGCCCTACGCTATCTCCAAGAATGGAGTGCTTTTAGCAATACATTATTTTCTTTTATGTTCTGAGTTCCAAATTTAATTATCTGATTTCCTAATAAACAGTCTGGATTAAGATACCCACATTAACTTGCTTATGAATTTGAACATTCTGTACCTACCTATGTGCTTTAAATACTATGCTGCACTACACATTGCTGCCCAACAGGTATTTTGGTGCCTCAACAATTAGTCCTATTCTTGGATATATTTGGGGCACTGTTTGCAAAAATGGCATCAGTTTTGTCCTATCTTCTCTAGTTGGAGACACAGCATAATAATAATAATAATAATAATAATAATAATAATAATAATAATAAT
>JAJKFI010000009.1:2381982-2398880 GCA_029204185.1 Lerista edwardsae | reverse complement strand
ATAATAATAATAATAATAATAATAATAATAATAATAATAATAATAATAATAATACATGTATTTATATACCGCCTTTCTTAAGATCACTAGATTTCTCTAGTGATTACAACTCAAGGCGGTTTACATAGGCAGACTTTTCATAAACCCGAAGGTTTTTACAATTTACAGAAATGTTCTGTCTTTCAAGAACTACACACATTCAGATCTTCCTTTCTGGATTTAGCCTTCTTTCTTTAGCCACCCGTCTGTCTTCTGCTGGCTGATGCTTCCCTGCTCACACCAGAGACGCAGCTGACCTTCAGCACACTCCTCCTCCCACGAGGCAGCTGAAGCTCAGCTTCTAATCAGCCGCAGCTGCAAGGTCTGCCGCTCTCAGAGACTTCCTGCAGTCCCGAGCTCACGACCTTCAGATCTTCAGGTGTTATCTTCGGGCAAACGGAGGCATTAACCCTCTCTGCTAAATCTCGGCTAAATTCACATCAGCATCTACAGGTGGTATGTTGTCTCTCCATAACTAGAACAGATACAGCCAAACTGATGCCATTTTTGGAATCAGCACCCCAAATATATCCAAGAATAGATCTAACTTCCTAAGCACCAGAATACATTTTTGTTGTCGTTTGGCTGTGTAATCTGAGCATGTCACAAAAGAAAATCCGGCACTCTCAATTTGCCTAAAGCACTAAAATATTAAGGTCCATGTGAAGTATTTGCAGCTGTTTACTCATATTCAACAAAACCACAAAAATGATACACAGGCAATAGTCTAATGGCGTAAGGTTAAGAGGCTGATAACAGAAAAACCTGAGTTGACCCTGGTTTCTCCGCATAAATATGCTATACATCTTTATAAAAGCAGAATGTTAATCCATTTTATATTTCCCACCTTAGAATGAAATAGCTGTCATTGGCAGGTTGCAAAGGTAACAAAACAGTACCACTGGCAATGCAGAGGCCAGAGCCCTTAGTTCGTTATTTGAGCCAGCTCCTGGATCCTAACCAAAGAACAGGCTGGAGCCACTAGAAAGCCAACCCAATTTTAGGACCATCCACTCTAAAGAAGCAGTGGAAGTGTTCATGGTGAGCTGAATCTTAAAGATTTCTCTCAAACAGTATAGTGTCCAACAAAATGTTGATCAAACTCATTGCATACATAAATGAGGCAAAACTAGATGGGGTGGGAGTGGGGGGAGACAGACCAGATTTTGTGAGGAAGCAGGCATTAAAGACAATGAGAAGGCCAATACCAAGTCAATTTTGAAAGATTATTTTTTCTCATACCCTAGTTAAATCCATTCCAAGTTTGAGTTGGGAAATGAGATGAAGGATTATACTACGCTGATCTTCCATGACTCCCAAATCGTCCTCTTGGTTATCTTCCGTATCTGTCATCTCATCTTCAACCAGGATCAATTCACGAGTGGAAAGCTTTACACACACATACAAAGAGACAGGAAAGATATGTGTCACCATCTGAATGTCCAAGGAACATGTTATGGCATGCAATCATACAATTTCACATAGCTGTAAACACACTAGAAACATTGCTAAATATTCACTAATGTTGCGAACAGATATGCCTCATCATCAGTAGTTTATGAACAAAGAGGATGTGAAAACTACTGAAAATTGGTACAAGCAACTAAAACAAAAGTCCAAAAAAAATGAATCTGACCATTTCCAATGAGACCACTGCACACATTTCTTAAATGAGACTGCCAACTTGTGCAATGAGATATACAAGATCACTTCCTAAATTTAGTCAGTCACAATTAAGGAAATAATTATAACAGTGCAATCTTATGTATGCCAATTCTGAAGCAAGCTCAGTTTAATTTAATGGAATTCACTACCAGATAAATAGGTATAAGGTTGCAACCCAAGTCAATTTCAATGGACTAACAGTAGTGGTAGTAAAACATTTCTTGGCATAAATATAAATATCACAACAAGAAAAAAAGCCAAATAACAGCAAAAATAATAAAGCAGAAGAGTTTAACTAAAACAGCACAATCTATGCATGTTTACTCAGAAGGAAGTCCCATTGTTTTCAATTAGGCTTACTCTCAAGTAAATGTGGACCGAATCACCATGCTAGTTAAAATGGACCAAACCTGGGATACAATCCATACAGTTGAGAATTGATGCTGGATTTCTGCCTGATAAATCAAACAATTGGTTGGTGGGAGAAGGGAAATACAAACGCCAACTGCGTGAATTTTACAATCAGATTTGCTGTAAGAGTGAAAAGTTAAAACTGAAAAGAAGAATTTAGGGAGTATTTTGTCTTTTATATTAAAGGTGATGGTAATATTGCACATCTGTCCATTTTTCAGATGTTAAAAATATTTTATATTATTTATTGCAGTATTTATATACCAACTTACTCACAGACTCAAGGCAATTTACATAAGTTTACAATGAAACCCATTTTTCAATATAATAAGGTTTTTGCAAGTATTGTTTCATGTGAAAATCTCATGGCATTCGGGGGGGGGGGGAGAGCAGAACAGGGGAAGGGACAGGCAGAGGCCTCCTCAGCCAGATCCTATCCCCCATGTCGAGCTTGGAAGCCCGACATGGGGCTTCTCAAGTTTGCACTCACAATTTAGTCAGCACACTCAAGAAGCCCCATCTGCTGAGGCTGGGCTTTACTTGGGGTAAAAGAATGAATGTCCCCTTCTCCCAAGGAGACCTCCAGCGGTTTTCCCAGCCCCACAGGATACAGCCTTTTCAGTGCTGCTGTACCTGTAGGCACCAGTAAGCATATTTTTGCACTGCTTATCTCTTTTCCAAACAGATGATCCTGGTTAGCTTTTTCAGGCAAGGTGACAGCTCAACCTCCAGTCCACACCTCCTGCCCTTTGCTTTCCAATGAAAAAATTCAGAGCAAAATAAGATTTTAACAAAAGAATTTTAAAAAGCTGCTCCTATCCCAACAAGCTCACACTCTTGACAAAAGAAACAAACAGACAGAAACTGGAAAAGTTGTTGTGCTGGGATGAACAGGACCAATTTCTCTTCCCCAGTTAAAAAGAGGATCACCCATTTTAAAAAGGTGCCTCTTAGTGGGAGCAGAAACCAAAACTTGCCTAGAAAGAAAAAGAGAAACATAAAATTCCTCATCTGAACAGTGTGTTTGGAAAAAATAATTCCAAGTTTCCCAATTAATGTGTGCAACACCTTTGTGCAGGGAATGTCAAGGCATGAATTAATTAGGCTAGGTAATAGTTAGCTTTCCTGCTCCTTTGTTGGGTTGGGGAAGTGGCTTGTTCATGAAAAAGTTACAACCTGACCACTCACATTTCTGGAGGCTGTATCACTGCCTAGATTTCACTAACCATCATGGGAAATCCAGTTTCATTTATATTTCATTTGATAAAAGGACAGCAACAGTTCCATAGCAATAACTGTTCTTGTGAAACCAACCAATAAATAATTTTAAGTGGTTACAGAAGTAGCTGTAAAAGAGACAGGGGAACCAAACCAGAACATTCAACTTCCAGGAGAAAAACAAAAAGGTGTTTTACTCATTCTTCTGTTTTGGAACACAGTTAAATGCCATTTTTCTTTGTCACCAAAACGTTATTTTATTTGGGTTCCTGCGATTCCTACTAGTCCAACATGAAGGTGGTTCTTTTGTCTACATTCCACCCAGTCAGGCACTGTTATATAAGCGTCCTCCAACTACACAGAATGAAATTCACTTCCGTGAAATCTGAACGTAGGAACTAATCGGCAATCGTCCAACATGTAATATTGCTTTGTATATCCTTGTCCTCTAAACAGTGATATTTTTCTTATCTGACATCATTGCCCCACAAGAAAATCACAAAGCTGCAACACTGCCTACTCTGACAGCACGCTGCTTGACAACATCTAGTCATAGCTAGAGGGAAGGAAATTACCACTTTTCCCCTTGTACAGGACAATGTTTTCACATACAGCATTTTTCTTACTATTTATCCTAAATAGGCAGCTTCCATCTGAACGCTAAAAATCCATACACAATTTACATCTATAACCTTACAGCAACTGCAAAATATCACACCCCATATTCTGTAAAAAGTACAGAGTTTAGGGTGGGGGAAGTTATTTGAAGTAGTTTCAGAACTTACAGGAGAGGCGTCTACTGCAGATTTGCTCTTCATCCAGCTCGACCTCATTGGGCGTCCTGGAGTATAATAACAGCTCTGCTGTACTCTGCTGCTGCTAGCAATCTTACTAACAGACAAGCTGGAACTAGGCATTAGCAGCACCAGGAAACCAGTCAAGAGAACCTTCCCTCCCTGCTCTGCCCCCACCTCCTTTTTAATTTCCAGTGAATTTGAAAAGCATGATGTCAATTCAGCATGAATCTGCTGCCTACATTTCTAGTCACATGACACTGGATCAGCGAGCTTAGCTACAAATCGCTTACAACTGGAGAAACGTTGGTCTCTGTTCCCTCTCCAGCCCAGCCCCACCCCCTTAGGTGCACAGCAGCTAGCTCTAGAAAGGGCATCTTGTTCGGTACTCAGAATAGAAGGGGAACAGATTTTGGAGATCGTATGTTGGAAACGTCTCCTGCTCAAACACAAACACACACACACACACACACACACTTCCCATATTTCAATTAAAGCTTTAGATGCCAAGTGCCTTGGAGGCATCCCACAGCCTAGGCTTCTCAGAAAAGAGAGCTTGCAATTCTACTAGGAAGTCATCAAAAAGATTAAAGATGATAACTGCATCTGGACTGCAAAACTACAAAGGTGCAAATGCAAGTCACACACTGCGCAACCAAAAGTGTTAATTTCAGGGAATTCAACTATCCACTAGCAGTTCAGTGAAGAAAATAACTGAAGGTCATTTCCAATATGACTTTTCACCAACATGCACATTAGGATGCATACCTTGAGGGCTACTTCATCATGCTGTTCCATTACCAGGTGTTAAAAAGTTGTGACCCAACAGCCACAAATGGTGACTGAGCAGGAGTCAATCTAGAAGTAACAGATGGGTTTTAAAGCAAGAGTGGGCTGGAAGTTATCCTTTTGAGTCCCCAAACAGCCCCAAGAGGATAGCATGCCCACGAGAAGGAGCCCATTTGCCCTAACTATATAGAGCGAGGTGGCATTTCTTTCCCCTGGTAGTGTTTATCACTAGAGGTGGGAGCAAACACTGATAACAAAAAAAATGATACCACTTTCCGCACATCTCATTTTTAAAAACCCAAAATCTGCAAAAAAAAAAAGAAAGAAAGAAAGAAAAAAAAGAAAACCATTTTATTTGGGTTTTATTTATTATTTCATGGGGAGAATGCATGGGTACTGCACTTCTAACTTTGGGAAACACTGAAATCCACAAAAAAGAAATATTTTTCTCTCACCTCTGCCTATGACATCTCATGAGGTGCTATTCCAAAAAGTCTTGAAGGCGGAGTCTTAGAGGGCCTGTTGCTTGAAAGGGAGGAGAGCTAAAAAGCCCCTAGGCAAAACACACACACACACACACACACACACACACACACACACACTTTGGATCCTGCCTTGTGCTCTAAAAACTCATACCTGTAGGGAATAACTCTGAATAATTTCAGAGCTTAGGTAGCTAAAAGAACTTTATGAAGATCAAATGACTCCCATTCTACATTTAGCAATTACACTTTGCATTATGTACTTTTCAGTTAAGCTAAAAGAAAAGAAACGGGTCACTTAAAGTTACTAGGAAAAATGCTAAAAAAACCTTAAATGACATATATATAAAATTTTCTTTTTGTTATTTAAACAAAAATTGCAAAAATAATTCTAACACACAAATGAAAACACGCACGTTGAAGCAAAACTTATGAGGCCTGTGATAAATGAAACATACTCCTCTCATATACACATATTGTATAAATCAATACAAGTCCATATTAGGACTTATGCAAAATGATTCCTCTTATTAAGAATCACTAAACTGTACTGTATATGCAACCAGATTTCAGAACCTTGTTAGCACAGCCATTAAATGAAGTTTGATGCATCCACATAAACTGGATTAGCTACTGATGACATCTTCCAATGGGCAGCTCAGGATAAACATGGCAAATGATGTATTATTATGCTCAGAGAAATATGGCAACAATCAGTATACTGTCCCCTTTTCCCAAGAATCAAAAAGTGACTGGTCAATTTATTATCGAGTTATATAGAACAAGTATATATATTGATGGCTGTAATGCACCCTGTGGCCCTTTTGCCACAACAATTAGCCAATATGACCTATTGAATTGTCAAAGCACGAAGTCCAAGGTCGCATGTTGCTCTCTGTCAAAAACCAAAAAGCAACTAGTCGAGCACTTGTTTTACCCCAAGGATCACAGACATTGAAACAGTTAAGTCACTTCTAAATCAAACTGGATGTCACCTTATGTAACTGGGGCAAGCGTACTCCACCTGTACATGCAAAAGTGAATGGAAAACCTAGACAGAGTCTTGACAGCACAAGTTAATTAGGTAGGCAAGCTGAGAATCTGACATGACTTAGTCCCTGAATTCTCTTACTCTAGATGACAGTTCCCACCCACGATAGCAAGTTTCTCCCCAAAAGGTGGGCTGGATACTCACAGTACCATTCACTGGTCACCATCAAGGCCAAGGGAATCCTTAGCCCACATGATAATTGGGCTCTCTCAATTATTCCACAGTTATCTGCTCTCAGTTGATGAGCTGGGAAGTTATAACAGGGACCCTGAAAGGAACCATTGGCTCCTATCTCTTTCTACTGTTCTCTAAGATTGGAGAGAAGCCAGGCAATGTGTGCAGATTGCTGACAGGACTGATGCTTGGCAGACAGACATGCATGCAGATCACTGACAGAAGTGATGCAAGAATATGTGCTATATAGACAGAGGTGCACTTCTGATTGTACCTTTTTCCTACGGTATTCTTTTGAGATGGGGCAAAGAAGTTGTACAAAAATGATCAGGGACTTTTTAGCTTGGGGGGAAAAGGGGAAGTAAAGGGAGAAGGTGTAGGTTTAGGAAATTAAACGTGGTTTGGATTAGGAAGCTATATGCACTATACCAGGGGTCTCCAAACTTTTCAGTAAGAGAGCCACATCATCTATTTTATACATTTTCAGGGGCCATAAAAAATCTGTTTTACAAATGAATGAATGAAATTTAAATGAATTAATATAGGTTGTACTTGGATCATTTTTGAAATCAGCATGATATGATTTAGAACAAAAGAGAAATGTGACAATTACAAAGAAACAATGCTGTGCTCCAACTGAAAAATCATATATAATGAATAAAAACATCAAACATTTGCAATTGCTCTGACAAAAAAAAACCCAAGTTGCTGCAGGCCACATAAAATCTTGTGGCAGGCTGGATGCAGCTTCCAAGCCACAGTTTGGAGACCCCTGCACTATATCATTGTACGTTGCTTAAAGATGGGGATAGGTTCCCAGATTGTTATATGAACATTTACTCTACAGTTTAATCAGGCAATCAAGCTTGGCCTGATTAAGCCCTGCCTGTGTTTGTAAACAGACGTGTGCAAACCTCTTTGCCCGATTTAGCAAGAGAACAACAAGTGCTGTAGGCAGACAGGAAGCAGTTTGGAGCGGCTCATGCAAAAGGGCAAGAGTGCGTTCTCAAACATTCAAGAAAGGGAAGGCATGGCTTGTCGGCTATGGGATGGCAGCAGTTTCCTAAGCTCTAGGACTGCTGCCAGCTTTTATCTCTTTTTGGGGGCCCCTAGACAGGAAACACCCTCCCAAATTCCTAGGAGAAGGATTTGGGGGCAACAGACGTTATGCCAGCACCCTCTGGGAGTGGCGATTCCAGAGGGAAATCTGGCAGTCTGAACGCAGGGAGATACAAAGGAGCCGGCGCCATAACTGAATGTGCTGGCAAAGTACTGACAGCCTCGGAGAATGATAAGACCACGGGAAGCGTTGAAGATGCTTAAGAACCGTAACTCTGTAAGACCCCGCTACAGAGATAAGAATGAGTGCAGGAGGAATGTGCATTAGAAAAAAAATAAATGAAAAATTATGAGTGTCAACCAAGATAATTAACTGACTGTAAGATAAATGGAGAAGTGTAAGTTGCTTTTTACGATATAAGAGGCGGCTGCAATGGATCCAGAAGTGGCAAAATGAGAACTTTTGAAAGATCTAGGACCCTATCTGGAGTGCAACATTGTATGACAAGAGAATGTTAGGGGAAAGTTTGCCAAAACCACCTGTGGATTTAAGGGAGAAAAAAAAATTTCTTCTTCAAAATGGAGGCCTGAGTGTTGCAGTTTCACATCTCACAGTCCAGAACTGGCTGAAACTGGCATTCCGTCTCTCCGTCTCAAGATCAGATAAACACCTGTGTGTCCTTCAGCAGGCAGCTTCCCAGCTTGTTAGGGCAACTAGCTTGGACAGTAGTTGTACTCCCTTTCTGATAGTGTAGAATAAGCAGGCAGTTTCACACGGGAAGCCCTGGCTGCAAACACTGCTCATTCCCATGAGCTCATAGTGTTCTAAGGGTCACCCCATTGGGTAAGATGGGGCACAAGGGGTCTTCAGGTATCCACCTACCAGATACACTCTGGTTGCATCCCTTTGTTCTGGTTTTAGAAGGAGTTACTCACTGTGTGTGCTTAAGATGTAAAGCTGCACTGAAACTGCCGCCTGCGAGCGGCAAAGACTTCACCGGCTTTCATAGCCGGCAGACTGAACCTTTGTACCTTTCTCACTTTCGCTACAATAAAGAGACTTTGTTATGGAAATGTGGCGATTGCTTCAATCCTTCGCTTCGGAGCGCTAAGGAAAGCGCTGGAATGGGTCTCCAAGCCCCCAACTCTGCTACTATTTACACAAATACACAACAGGTTATGGTGTCCAGCGCACGCCGCGCTGCGGAAGAGTCAGCCGTAACCCTGCAGGGGCTCGCCGAGGACCCAATCCGCGGAGCAGAGCGGAGCGAAGACTGAACTGTGAATGCGGCTGCATCCTTCACCTCGCCGACACCCTGACAGATGTCGGATGAGGAAGGAGCCACCGGTGGAGTGAAGGAGGAGGAAGACCTCGAGAACGGATCCGAGGGAGAGGACGTTGGCGACCCAGGGGAACCCGAGCAAAGCGAGGAAAGCGAAGAGGGCGAGTCGGAAGACGACGATCTCGGACCTCTCTTTCCCCCAGCGGGGCCTCCCGACGGCCAAGCGCCCGCCCCGCCGCCGCCGCCGCTCGTTCCCGGGCAGGGCGCTTTCCATCCTCTGCCACCGCCTCAAATACCACCGTTGCAGCCCGCTGCGCCCGGGATTGTGATGGCGCAGCAGCCGCCCGCCGCCGCCGCCGCGACGGCGCCCTTTGGCGTTCCAGTTCCACTCCTCAACGACAGCAATTATGTGCAGTGGGCCCATAAAATGCAATTGCTGTTGGAACGAGAGGACTTGTGGCAACGCACTCAAGCGCTTCCTGCAGCCGCAAATCCTGCAGAAGTGGCAGCTGACAGGAAGGCGAAAGCGACCATCGGTCTGGCCATCTCTGAAGATCTTTTGGTTTACGTGAGGGATCTTCAGCACGCCAAGGACTATTGGGACACCTTGAAGGAGCTGTTTGCCAGGGCATCGCTAACCTCCAGCATGGTTCTGACACGCAAGCTGTGGAGGGCGCGTCTAGAACCGGGGGGCGACTTACGAGTACACCTGAGAGCGATGCAGCAGAACCTCAAAGACCTAGAAGCAGTCGGGGAACATGTGGAGGAACGACTCAAAGTGTTTGCGATCCTAAATTCCCTAGATGAAACGTGGGATATGTTTACCCTCACTTTGGAATCCATTCCTGCAGTGCAACTGACGGTCACTTTTGTAGTTGCACGGCTTCTCGAGGAAGCAGACAAAAGGAAAGACAATCAGAGAGAGCGTGATTTCCGAAAAGGGAGAAACAACAATTCTGGGAAAAAGCAGCAGCAGCAGCAGCAACCCAGAAATGAGTCCCAGGCGCAGGTATGCTCCAGTGTGCGCCAGTGCTACGTGTGTGGATCCATCCATCATCTTGCCCTCCAATGTCCCAAGAAGAAAGGAGGATCCAAGAAGAAGAAAAAGCCCCATGATGAGCAAGGCACAGGGCAAGGAAAGCCCCATGCACAGCAACCCAAAGCGAGCATCGCGTTTGTGAGTTCAGCGGAAGGGGTGCGCACGCGAGAATCCTGGTTGCTCGACTCGGGAGCAAGCCATCACATTGTGACTTCTGCAGACTTACTCACGAGTAGGCGCGCGACAGACCGTGAAACTGTTGCTCTCGCAAATGGAAAAACAGCGCCTGTGAGCTGCGCTGGAGACGTGTTTCTGCCCCAACTGCAGACCACCTTAAAAAATGTGCTGTGTGTGCCAACGATGTCCAGGAACCTGCTCAGCCTTGGCACCCTCCAGGAAGAAGGATTTACAATAACTTTCCAAGACAACACCTGCACTCTTAAAAGGGGGAGTCTCTGCGTGTCTGTCCCCCGAGTGTACCGGCTGTTTGTGCTTGGAGCGCAGGCGACAGAGAAGCAGCAGGCAAGTGCGTACTTCAATCAACCGAAGCACGGACTCTGCCCGCATTTGTGGCATCTGCGATTAGCACATCTGAACCATGACTATGTGAAAAAGACAGCTGAACTTGTGCGCGGGATGGACTTGAAAGATTGCGACGCATTTGTGGATTGTGAGGTGTGCAAACTCACTAAATCGCATCGCGCAAGCATCCCGAAGTTCAGCAGCCGCCAGACCCAGACTCCCTTCCAGCTGGTGCACATGGACTTGATTGGGCCATTGAAAAAGACAGCTGGGGGGGCACAATATGTTCTTACAGTTGTGGACGACGCTACAAGGTACAGCTTTGCATTTTTGATGCGTCAAAAATCTGAGGCGTTTAATAAAATTCGCAATTGGGTCAGGTGGGTAGAGAGACGGTTTGGGCATCCCGTAGTGGCAATTCAAACCGATCGGGGAGGTGAATTTCTCAGTGGGGAGATGTCTCAATGGTTGGAAAGGCAGGGCATCACTCACAGACTCACCGCTCCTCGCACCCCAGAGCACAATGGGGTGGCGGAGAGGAAAAATGGGGAGCTCCAGAGCATGGTCAGAGCGCTGATGGAGCAGTCAAAACTGCCCAAAGGGTTGTGGGGAGAGGCAATGAAATATGCTGTATTTATTTCAAACAGAGTGTATCACCGTCCAATTGACGGGATCCCCTACACCAAGCTATACGGTAAACCACCCGATCTTGCATTCCTAAAGACGTTTGGGTCACATGCTTTCGTCCATGCAGATCGGGAGACACGCAGGAAAGACGCACCGCGAGCCAAGAGGCTGCAATTCATTGGAGTAGAACCAAATTGCAAAGCACTCAAATTTCTCAATCCTGACCATAGAACGGTCACAATATCCAACTCTTACGATTTCTCTGAGCAAAGTATGCTGCCAGATCATGCAAACAGAAGCATCAGCATCCCCTCTGAGGCTGGAGAGAATGGGGGGGAGGCAAGATTAGAAAGCAGTCCCGATCAGCCAGCAGCATCACCTCAGAGAACTCCAGAGAGACAAAGGCAATCCCCCGCCACACCAGCAAGCCCTGACAGGCTGCTGGAAGAGGGGGGGGGCAGAGGAAGCCAGTCCAAGCTTGGACACAAGCACTTCCTCAGAGGAAATCACTCCGGAACAGCCTGTTTTGACCAGACGCATCCTTCCTCCAAGGGCTTTGCGTGGAGTGCCACCTCAGAGATTAACCTATCAGGTGGAGGTGGGGAAAATACCCCAGACATACCAAGATGTCTTGGAGTTACCGCAACCCGAGAAGGAAGGATGGCTCCAGGCTATTCAAACTGAATTGAGGGCAATGCACAACCTGGAGGTTTTTGAACCAGCAAAATTACCAGCTGGAAGGCATGCAATTGATTCCAGATGGGTGTTTGTTCTAAAGGATCAGGAAGGTGCTGAGCCCTTAAAGAAAGCACGTTTGGTGGTTCGTGGCTGTAAGCAAATTCCAGGTGTAGATTTTGAGGAAATCTACTCTCCCACGCTCTCAGCCACAACGCTACGAGCAGCGCTTGCTGTAGCAGCCAGCAAAAGTTTTCAAGTACATCACTTTGATGTTGGAACAGCGTACCTGCATGCAAAACTGCAGGAAGAAGTGTACATCACAATTCCCCCAGGGGTGCAATGTGACAACTCACATTTTCGCCTCAGGAAATCAATTTATGGGTTGAGGCAAAGTGGAAGAAACTGGCACCTATGCCTTAAAGAGCAGCTGCAAAAATTGGGGTTCACACCCTCTACAGCTGATCCATGCCTTTTCAGGAAAGGAAAAGGGGACAAATTGTGTGTTCTTCTGTGTTTTGTTGATGATCTGCTTGTGGTTGCACGAACGGAACAACAGATCAATCAGGTCACACAACAACTGAAAAAGGCATTCACACTAAAGTGTCTTGGTCCTGTCAATCGTTACCTGGGAGTGGAGGTTGAACGCACAGCTGACGGTGCAGGTTTTCTCCTCAGCCAGGAGAGTAAAATACATGCCCTGCTTCAAGAATGGGGCATGCAGGACAGCAAGAGTGTTGCAACTCCAATGGTGGTTGGAAGGGGGGAGAAAGCAGAAGAGTCTGCACCATTTCCAAACCAGAATATGTACCTCTCACTATTGGGTTCACTTACACATCTTGCGTGCTGGACGCGCCCAGACATTGGCGCTGCAGTCAATCACTTGAGCAGGAAGGCGGCAAATCCCACTCAGGCAGATTGGATAGCCTTAAAGCGTATTCTCCGGTACTTGAAAGGGACAAGCACCCACAGGTACCACATCGCCCCAAAAGGAGCACTGCAATTAGAGGTTTTTGCAGACAGTGACTTTGGGGGAGATGACACCAGGAGATCTACAACTGGCTATGCCATACGTCTTGGGGATTGCGTGGTAGATTGGGGTTCACACAAACAAAAGACTGTTGCGTGTTCGACACTGGAAAGTGAATACACAGCCTTGAGTCTTGTGACCAACTACCTACATACGCTCAGGCAATTGATGTCGGATTTGGATGCTCCACAGGTAAATCCAATCCGAATCTGGATGGACAACCAGTCTGCCATCCAGGTTGCTGGGTCAGAACGAGTCCGGATGCACTCTAAACATGTGGACATAAAGCACAAACATGTCAGAGAGGCAGTCCAAAATGGGGACATTGAAGTGCTTTACTGCCCATCGCAGGAGAACATCGCGGACATTCTAACCAAAGCTCTTCCTGCGCCACAGTTCAAACAGGCAGTTCAAATGCTGGACCTGGCGCCAAAGGAAGACTTCCGAGAGGAAATGGGGGGGTGTTGCAGTTTCACATCTCACAGTCCAGAACTGGCTGAAACTGGCATTCCGTCTCTCCGTCTCAAGATCAGATAAACACCTGTGTGTCCTTCAGCAGGCAGCTTCCCAGCTTGTTGGGGCAACTAGCTTGGACAGTAGTTGTACTCCCTTTCTGATAGTGTAGAATAAGCAGGCAGTTTCACACGGGAAGCCCTGGCTGCAAACACTGCTCATTCCCATGAGCTCATAGTGTTCTAAGGGTCACCCCATTGGGTAAGATGGGGCACAAGGGGTCTTCAGGTATCCACCTACCAGATACACTCTGGTTGCATCCCTTTGTTCTGGTTTTAGAAGGAGTTACTCACTGTGTGTGCTTAAGATGTAAAGCTGCACTGAAACTGCCGCCTGCGAGCGGCAAAGACTTCACCGGCTTTCATAGCCGGCAGACTGAACCTTTGTACCTTTCTCACTTTCGCTACAATAAAGAGACTTTGTTATGGAAATGTGGCGATTGCTTCAATCCTTCGCTTCGGAGCGCTAAGGAAAGCGCTGGAATGGGTCTCCAAGCCCCCAACTCTGCTACTATTTACACAAATACACAACACTGAGGAGCTGACGCACTGCAAGAGCGAAGAAACCTGCATTTTAAACTTTAACCTTGCCAAGAGATTAATCATGAAGTGATGTTGGATTCAGGGTTGGGAAGATAAGCACCGTAGCAAATGTTAAGATATATGGAGAAATAACCAGGAGACCCACCCTTTTGGACATAAATAACTCGAGAAGATGGCGTCGAATCAAGAAAGGGAGACAAAGGAAGAGTGTTTTTGCGGTTTGAAAATGCAGACAACTTGGAAGGACTTCAGAAGGTCAGAGAGAAAGACGTTTTGGAAGAACCTAAATTACATTGTATTAATATAATATTGAACTTTAGGAGGCTGTTTAAGAAATATTGATAAATTTGATAATGAAATTGGATTAAAATATTTGATTAATAAAAGTGTGGTTTTTGGTGATATGATGAGAGACATAATAAAGTATGAAATTATATAAATTATATAATCCTACATAGACTATTGTAGTAAAGACTAGTAGTATATATTAGTAATATATGTAGTTATATTGTAGTAAAGACTAGACTTTCGAGTTTATTATAAGATAAACACTGAGATTAATGTTATAGTTAAATGTTAGACCAATGGAGGAGTGTACATTTTAAAAGAAAAGAGTCTTTTGAAACTCAAATATAGGATCAGAGATAATAAACCATAGGGAAAGGAACAGAAGCATATATATATATATATATATATGCTTTTTAAATCATTTAATGAAATTGCAAGATATAAGAGTGTAATTAAATTTAAGGAGATGTTGTACACACCCTACTGAGTTTATATATTAACTGAACTATTTAACTGAACTATTTCATTATAGAAATTTATAAGGATGTTAAATGGTGATAGACATTTGTAGGACATTGTAGACTATTATAACAGGCTGTAATTCTTCCTCATTTATTTATTTTTTTCTGAAACTACTATTTCCTTGTTTATGTGTACGCTTTAAGAGGAGAAATGGCTTTGAGAGTCAGCGAAGATAAGATAGAAGATAATAAGTCAGGAATGGACAGAAATAGATGTATTCCTAAAAAGATAAAAAATAAGATATTAGGAATTACTTTATGACTGGACTAAACTGGCTTAAATGAATTTGCAAGATTGGGAATAAAATATAAACAAGCAATTGAATATAAGAGATTATGTACACATGCTATTGAGATTATACTTTAATTGAATTATAAGACTATAAGAAATGTATGAGGCTGTAAGAATTGTGATTGATACTTGTAGAAGAGAGATACTGTCGGCAATTATAAGTCATGGCTGTAACCCTCCACTATTTACCTACTGTGTAACCTTTGTGCCCCTTAACCTATGTGTATCCATTTCTCTGTCCCATAACTATATAGAAGAAATAAAAATTATTTAACAATCAAACATTCAAGAAAGGAAACCTTCAGAAATGTTTTTTGCAAGGTGCATGGGGCAGTTTCATGCTACAGCCTTTTGATCTCAAGCGACCACCGTCGTATATGCGGTCACTCGTTAGGCAGAATGTCGCTTAGTGACACACACCTGTAGTAATATAGTGCTTGACATTACAGTGAGTATAGAAACATCTTTATTAGTACCTGCCAGAATGATACATCATCTTAAGGAAGTTTAATGATAAGGTCCCACTGCCAGCCTAAATCCTTGGCATGCCCAGATAAGATTGGAATTTTTGGTAAAAGAACCTGATTTTGAATTAAAGAATGCAAACCTATACGTGCTTTAATAAGAACATGTCTCATTAAAAACAATGTGACTACTTTTAATCTACTTAAAAGTAAATTGAGTAGGCAAAAGTAGACTTTTGAGTAGACCAAGAAGCATAGGCTTGTGCTATAAATCTGTGTTTTCAGAAGGTCTATTACCATTTTAGCAGAATATATAGCTTTTCAGTAGATGGTTGTCCATTTGGAATAGTGGAGCCAAATGGTCATGAAATACTCTATGTTGTGTATGACAATTCAATGTAATCATGCCACCTGACCACCGTAGTTGTGATGCATGAGCAGTACCTCACTTATTGCCTAGCGATTAGACCAGCAATTGCCCATTTTAAAATGACAATGGTTATGTACTGCTCAGGTAGGGAAAATATTAGAGGGAACACTGCTTGGCAGAAACAGTGTGGTTGAAAG
The DNA here is from genome assembly GCA_029204185.1 of Lerista edwardsae. NCBI lineage: Eukaryota > Metazoa > Chordata > Lepidosauria > Squamata > Scincidae > Lerista > Lerista edwardsae. The sequence continues at coordinate 2,382,835 of JAJKFI010000009.1, read as the reverse complement.
GGCAGCCTGTGGATAACTGGGCTCTCCCATACCCTGAAAATATGATCAAGATTTGCGTATTTTCTCTTCTGTCATCGGCGGCTAATGAGTTCCTGGGTTAGAACAAATGTTTACTGTATTTCTGGTCATCACCTGATCAATGATATCACTTCCAGCCCTCAGCAGGACCAACCCCCGCCTTAGACTTAACTTTATATGCCCTCTGTTGAACAATGTAACCATTTCCCTTCATTGTTAAGGCAGTGATTTTCAATCTTTTTCATCTCACGACACACTGGCAAGGCACAAAAATGGTCAAGGCACACCCTCAACTTTTTGACAATTGACAAGGCACACTGTGCTGCTAGTGGGGGGGGGGGCTCACATTCCCCAATGGCCCTACTAATAAATGAGTCTCTCCCAAATTCCCACAGCACACCTGAGGACCACGGCACAGTGGCTGAAAATGGTTGCATTAAGGCATGATCACCTCAGCATCCCTTGCAGAGCCTGTGAAGTGGACAGAGATGTTCAATTTGGATCTTGTCAGCTCCAAAAGGAGGTGCACTACGAAACCAGTGCTTTCTGGGATGAAGGAGCATGGTCCCTAATCAGACTACATGCTGGCTCCAAATGGTGGCAATCCTATTCATTAGCCCATCCTGGAACCAAGGAAGTTTCATTATGTCCCCTTATAATCCCAATCTAGCTACTGTTTACTGAACAAGCTAGATAGCTAGATAGCCAGCCAGCCAGCCAGCCAGCCAGGTCCAATCAATTCAGTTTAATTAATTAATTAATTAATTAATTAAAATAATAATAATAACAATAATAATAATAATAATAATAATAATAATAATAATAATAATAATAA
>JAJKFI010000009.1:2307868-2381972 GCA_029204185.1 Lerista edwardsae | reverse complement strand
ATAATAATAATAATAATAATAATAATAATAATAATAATAATAATAATGCATGTATTTATATACCGCCTTTCTTAAGATCACCAGATTTCTCCAGTGACTGCAACTGTGACTGCGGTTTACATGGACAGACTTTATTCATAAACCCGAAGGTTTTTACAATTTACAGAATGTTCTATCTTTCAAGAACTACACACATTCAGATCTTCCTTTCTGGATTTAGCCTTCTTTCTTTAGCCACCCGTCTGTCTTCTGCTGGCTGATGCTTCCCTGCTCTCACCAGAGACGCAGCTGACCTTCAGCACACTCCTCCTCCCACGAGGCAGCTGAAGCTCAGCTTCTAATCAGCCGCAGTTGCAAGGTCTGCCGCTCTCAGAGACTTCCGGCAGTCCCGAGCTCACGACCTTGAGATCTTCAGCTGTATCTTCGGGCAAACAGAGGCATTAACCCTCTCGGCTAAATCTTCTGCTAAATCTAAAGTTTTACCCTGCTCGGCTAAATCTAAAGTTCAACCTTTAAAGGACGGTTTTACTTGCAGCTGCTACTCATTCCTTAAGGCAAGGAATGTTAGCTAACCTATTCCCTGGGATGCATGAAGGGCTTCCTAAATTCAAATTAGCCCTCTGTTCTTAACATTCTACTCTTATACTAAGCAGAATCATTTAACGTTTTAGACAACTGAGAACATTTTTTACCATACAAAAATATTCATAAAGCCTTGGCACATTCATTTTTGAAAAACTGAATGTTTTTTTCTTTCAATACAAAATTCTGAATATGAATCCATACTCCAAATATAAAACTAGGACAAAAATAAAGGCACCTACATGTGGCTCCAGTTAATCAACATTTCTACTTTCAGTTGCATTTTCCCACTCAAGCATTTTATGTCAATTGTAAAATTGGAGAAATGCAATCATAAATGTGTACAATCAAGAATTAGAGAAAGAACAATTCATTGCTACTCTACAACACAGTGTTTCTCAAACTGTGGGTCATGACCTGATGGAAGGTGGGTCGCGGAAAGCTGGAAGCAGCCATCTTGGAAGCTGCAGATCTTACTCTTGCTATATTCCTATTGTGAGGGTTAACAGTTTGAATTTTCAAGTGAGGGTTTTTCTTAGTTCAGTGCTTTTACATAATATTTTTCCTATCTTGCTTTCTATCACAGATGTTTCATGGTTGTACAACTGCTGCAGACAAGAATGCCAGTTTGCATTCCAGGATTGTCATTTTATTATGTCACAGTAATGACCCTGCTTGGTACCAGCTATGACATCACTTTCAGTGGGTTCCGATACTAGCGCCATTCTAAAAAGTTGGTCCCAGTCCAAAAAGTTTGCAAATCACTGCTACAACATATAACTAGTTTGCAGTTTCTTTATAAAATAGTACAAGAAAGTTTTAGGGTTGTATTTCCTTAAACAGCACTCACACTCACAAGTGAGCCACTTTTCAGGCCAAGACAAAGACTTTCATAAAGCAACCTGCTATTCAATCGGGTGAGGGAAGTCTGTTTTTCAAAGAAAAAAAATCAAAATTTTACTGGGCATGCTCAAGCTCAGCAGGACTAAAATAGCTCTTGGATTTGAGCTATTAAAATCTGATAATAAGAAGATGGCAAGGAGGGAAATAAGAACTAATATTGTTTCTGTTTTGAGAGCACCGTAGATCTCAGGACAAATGTATTTTAATCAAAACTGCAATCAAATGAAGAGAACACGGATCAGCAGTGAAGGAAGATATTTTGTATGATCAAACAAAAGAGCAAGACACTGTAGATTTGTCCTGAACTAAACATGTGTGCGCATGCACACAACACACACACACACCAAAATTACATTTCTGCATTCACAGTATTGTATTTTATATTAACTAACACCATAGAATGCATCTGACACCACTATGAGAAGCAATTATCCTGCAAAAGAAATTAAGATTCAAGATTTGCCTGTTCAAGATTTGCCTTTGGAATCCACAAGTCACTGCAACTACTTCCATACACACACCCCAAAACTGATTACCTTCACAAGATCAGAATTACAGCCTAAAGGTCCATTACACTCTCACATGCATCAACTCACTCACTCGGTCAGAAAGAGGCCCTGCTTCATATCTATCTAGAAAAGGACCTTTTCTGTCATGGTACCCATATTTTGAAATTCATTCCCGCCATTTTATGGCTGTAATGAATGCCCTCTTTCTTTTCCCATTTTGTGCCTATTTTTCTGTAGTTTTGGACACAAGATGCTCTTGTGTAGATTCAGCTGCTTAAGAAGCAGCTGGCAAGCAGCCTATGGCTAAAAACATCGTTCTCTAACAACTATGAGTGGGCTGTGGATTCACGCTGTCTGGAGAACCTATTCTGCCTAGCAATACGAGTAGCCCCAGGCCATCCAACCTTGTATCTAGGTAAAGGGGTGGAATGGCAACACCAGGTGGGTTCCACACCTCCAGGTACCTTGATGGCATCATCAAATCAAGGCCTTTAAGCCCCAAACACAAAGGAAGCTGCATGTGTTCTGCTGATTCTGCCATGGAGATCTAATGATGGTGCATGGAAGTGCACACACTCTCTAGTACGTGAAGGGAAACCAGGACTCCTTAGAGAAATGTCAGATCACTGGTGCTAGGGACCATTTCTGGCTAGAGGCGATCAAGGAATTGCTGTCAAGTTTTTATTTAGTTTGCCATTTTTACTCAAAGCCAGCTTGCAAACTTCCCAGGTACAAATGAAACAAAGTGTGTGTGGGGGGGGGGTGTCCTGTGGACACTGTGGAGCAGAATCACAGCTCCACCTGCTAGATGTTAATGGTTCACACATCCATTTGATCAAACCTTTTCTTTCTGATTAACTAGCTAAGCTCAGGCTTTTCCCAACAGCCTGCTTGCTCTTTTCTATCTGCTCTTCCCCCGTGCCGTGCAGAAACAAACATATACAGATGTATCCCAGTATCCACTGTTTTGGTATTCACAGATACCCGAGACCATCGATACTGGGACACGTATTAAAAAGATAAGGTAAAGCTTTCCCCACAACCGAAGGGTCTAGTCTTGACTGACTGTAGGGAGCGGTGCTCATCTCCGTTTCAAAGCCTGTAGAGCCGGCGTTTTGTCCAAGAACAAGCTTCCATGGTCATGTGGCCGGCATGACTCTACGCCGTAGCGCATGGAACGCCATTACCTTCCCACCGAAGTGGCCCCTATTTATCTACTTGCATTTTAGGTGCTTTCAAACTGCTAGGTTGGCAGGAGCTGGGACAAGCAACAGGAGCTCACTCCATCACGCAGTCTTGTACTCCCACCACTTACTCAAGCTGGCTTTGAGTAAAAAGATAGGGGAACATTAAACAAATCTTTTTTACCTTGTTGCAGCAAAACAACTGATTCCCCTATCTTTAAAAAGGCTCCCAGTATTCATGGTTTTAGGTATCCATGGGAGAGCCCAGAACAGAACCCCAGCGAATACTGGGACATGCCTGTTCAAGGTCCTCAGGGCAGCATCACCAGAAAAAGTAGGAATTCCTTACCTGGGAATATCCTATTCTGGGGCGAGGAAAGGGGGGGCACTCTGCACAGATGGGTTATGCCCTCACACCGGAAGACAGGGTCGGATTGACAGATCTTGACTCCTCCCAGGTGGAAGGGCTTCCCACTCTCCCAGTCCGGATAGCCGAGCAGAAAGTCCTCCACCAGCAGAGCGCTCCAACACACCAACTGCTCCTTAGAATTTGATGAACCTAGCGAAGACTTCCAAAGAAGACTTAGACCTATAACTCAAACTCAGTTAACAGTAACAGTGCCCCGAGAGGCATGCAACAGCAGGAGGAGATAGTAAAGAAGGAGAAGGAGGGACGTGAACTCACCCCCCAAACTAAGGCTTCTGATGTCTGATCAGTCCACCCGCCGAGCCTGATTTGTGGCGGGACGAGTGCCCCCCCCTTTCCTCACCCCAGAATAGGATATTCCCAGGTAAGGAATTCCTACTTTTCTCTGGAATGAGGAAAGGGGGGGCACTCTGCACAGATGGGACATACCAGAGCCATATAGAAGGGGCGGGCAGGCGAGGCGCATTCACCTAACCCTGAACCACCTTCTGTAAAACCCTTCGGCCAAACCTTGCCTCAGCCGAAGCGAAGGCATCAACCTTATAGTGCCTCGTAAACGAGTGCACTGAAGCCCATGTGGCGGCTCTACAAATGTCCCCTAAGGACCCCAATCCATCAAAAGCCGCCGATGCTGCAGCTCCCCTTACCGAATGGGCCAATATGCCCTCCGGGACAGGCTTGCCCATAGATTCATACGCTAAAGCGATGGCTCCTTTTAACCACCTGGCCAGGGATTGCGGGGACGCTCTCTTCCCCCTGGAAGCCCCCGTATAAGAAACAAAAAGAGATTCAGACTTTCTGAACTCCTTGGTCTGGTCAATATAGAACCTTAAGGCCCTACGTACATCTAGAGTATGGAATAACTTTTCCTCCTGGTGCACAGGATTGGGGCAGAAGGATGGCAAAACTAATTCCTGAGCCCTGTGGAAAACCGAATTCACCTTTGGGATAAAAGTCGGATCTGTTCTGAGAACCACCCTATCTTGATGAAACACGCAGAGCTGAGGATTGATGGAAAGCGCCCCCAGCTCAGATACTCTTCTGGCCGATGTAATGGCCACTAAAAACACGGTCTTAAAGGAAACTTCCTTAATACCTACCGTGGCCATGGGCTCGAAAGGCTTGCCTGTTAGCGCATTAAGCACCCAGTTAAGGTTCCAACAGGGATACCTATGGATAGCGGGGGGGTTAAGAAGGGAAACTCCCTGCAAAAACCGCCTGACATGGGGATGGGCCGCGATGACCACGCTCTTCCCAGCCCCCAGAATGCTATTCAATGTAGCTACCTGCCTTTTTAAGGTGTTAGTGCTGAGTCCCATGCGAAAACCCTCCTGCAGAAACTCCAACACATGACGAATCTTGGGCTTAGTTTCCCTGATCCTCTTACCCCTACACCAGTAAGAAAATCTAAGCCAGGTTCTATTATAGATCGCCTTAGTAGATGGTTTCCTAGACGCCAGCAAGGTGTCTATCACCTCAGTGGAGTATCCGTGCGCCCGGAGAGCCCGCCGCTCAACCTCCAGGCTGTGAGCTGGAACATCTGGGGCCTGGGGTGGAACAGTGGTCCCTGCAGAAGGAGGTCAGTGAGCGCCGGCAGGCTCCAACTCCTCTGAACAGAGAGGCGCACTAACTCCGGAAACCACGGCCGGCGGGGCCACCGGGGAGCTATTAAGATGACCTCCGCCCTCAAAATCTTTATCCTGCGTAACACCTGTGGGAGAAGCACAACTGGAGGGAAAGCATAGAGAAGACCCCGAGGCCAGCTCACCAACAGCGCGTCCAGACCCTCCGCCTCCGGCTCGAGGGTGCGGGACAGGAACCTGGATACCTGAGCATTCTCGCGGGACGCAAAGAGATCCATTATAGGATTCCCGAAACATCGGACGATCATTTGAAAAACCTCCGGATTCAATCTCCACTCTGCCTCCAGGAGGGTTTTCCTGCTGAGCCAGTCTGCACAAACATTGTTCGTGCCCGCCAGATGTTCTGCACGAAGAGAGGCTACATTCCGCTCTGCCCAGGACATCAGCAGGGTTGCTTCCTGATGAAGCTTCCGGGACCTGGTCCCCCCTTGCCGATTGACATAAGCCTTCGCTGACGTATTGTCCGTCCGGACCAATATGTGCAACCCCTGCAACTGATTTTGAAAAAATGCCAGCGACAAGCAGATCACCCTGAGCTCGAGAACATTGATGCTCAACAACAGCTCCTCCTTGCTCCAAGTGCCCTGGCAGAATGCACCCTGAAGGTGCGCTCCCCAGCCGAAAAGGCTCGCGTCCGTAGTCAGAATCACTCTGTCTGGCACCTCTAAACTGACTCCCCGAGACAACCTGTCCTGATCCAGCCACCACCGGAGACTGTCCCTGGCGTCGTCGGATAATTGCACAACTAGCAAACGCTTCTGTTCTATATGCCTCTGGAATGGACCCAGGAACTGCTGTAACGGTCTCAAATGGAACCTGGACCAACTCACAATGTCCTGACAAGACACCATCGTGCCTTGCAGGGAAGCTAGCGTCGTAATGTCGCTCTTGTCGCTCTCGTAGACCGACCTGAGAAGAGTAACCATAGATGATATTCTGTCCTTCGACAGAGCCACCCTGAAAGCCCTCGTATCTAAGAAAAGACCGAGATGCTCCAACTGGCGGGACGGATCCAGCGCACTTTTGGCAAAGTTGACCACGAAACCCAGCCTCTGCAAGCACAGAATGGTTTCCTGAAGATGCAGACAAGTCCTCTCTCTCTCGTTCCGGCCTTGATTAACAGATCGTCCAAGTACGGAAAGAGAAAGATACCCCTCTGACGGAGATGGGCAACTGGTGCCACCAAGAGCTTGGTAAACACCCTTGGGGCTGCTGCCAGGCCAAACGGCAGAGCCCGGTACTGGTAATGCTGGTTGCCGTAAGAAAAACAGAGATAGCGACGGTGGCGCTCCCTGATGGGAACATGGAGGTAAGCCTCCGAAAGGTCGATCGATGCCAAATAATCGCCCTTCTCCAGAGCTGCCACAATGGATCTCCAGGTCTCCATCCGGAATTTCTTCCACCTGAGAAACCTGTTGAGCCATTTCAGGTCTAAAATCGCCCGCATATCTCCGTTTTTCTTCGGAACCAGAAACAGGGTAGAATAAACCCCCTGTTTCCTCTCCCGAACCGGAACTGGCTCGATTGCCTGAATTTCCAAAAGGTGCTGAATCGCTGCCAACTTTGCCAAATGCTTGGAACGATGGTTCGAGTAGGGTACCTTCCAGTACCTCTTGCGGGGCATTCGTATAAATTCTAGGGAATAACCTACCCGTACTGTGTCCAAAACCCAAGAATCTGAAGTGACTTCCTCCCAAAAATCCACAAAATCTAGAAGGCGAGCCCCTATACTTCCTGAGGAGCCTTCTAGCAAGATGTCATGCCCTAGGGTCTTTGGAGGACTTGGGCTTGGGGCCGGCGAACCCAGCGCGATGCTTGGCTGGGAAACGTGGCTTGTTCCATCTAGATGGAAACTTGGCCCGATCTCTGGCTCTTCCGTCCTGTCGAAAAGGACGAAAGGAATGCCCCTTGGCCTTGGGAACTTCCTTCTTCCCTGAGGGCAGCACCTTGCGTTTATCCTTGTCCTCCACCAGGACAGTGTCCAACGCCTGCCCAAAAAGCTTAGTTCCCTGAAAGGGCACAGCCGCCAATCTGGACTGGGACCCAGCGTCTACTTCCCAGTTCCTCAGCCAAATGCTGCGTCTTGCTGCCACACTGGCCGCCATGGCCCTAGCCGAGAACTGTAACGTGTCCAACGAAGCATCTGCCGAAAAGGCGGAGGCCAAAGCAATTTTTCTAAGAGAACTCTTGGCTGAACTAGAGAGCCCTGGCTCCGTCTTAGCCAGGTCCTCGGCCCATTGAAAAGCTGCCCTTGCCATAATTGAGTTAGCTGACGCTGCTCTAAATGCAAGGGATGAAGCCAAAAAATCCCTTCTCAGCGCCGCCTCAACACACTTATCCACCGGGTCCTTCGGGCCACCATCCCCCTCAGCCGGAATGACAGCAGAGGAGGATAGTGCCGCAATAGGAGAATCAACCACCGGAACCTGCAATGAAGTCAACACTTGCTCCGGGAGGGAATAGAATTTGTTAACCAATCTCCTATTGTGTTTGTCAACAGTAGGAGATTTCCACTCATCCTCCAGGACCCTTTGAAATGAAGCAGGGAAACGCACAGTAGAAGGTTTACTAGGCCCCTGGGGAAAAAGGCTTTGGGAGGTAGAGGGCTTTGGTTCATCACAGACACTCTCCAGATTTACAGCCTTGGTAGCCTTAGACAGCATTCTGGTGAAAAATTCAGCTGGGAAGAGGCGATCCCTGCGCTGTGCCTCGTCCCCGTCATCCCCCTCTCCCTCCTCCCGGTCTGAACTGGAGACATCAGAAGAAGTGGAGACTGAGGAGTCACTGGACGTATAGTCCCTCCTTCGTCTCCTCCTACGCCCATGTCTGGGTCTGGAGCCCTTAGGCACCTTGCCCTTTCCCCGCTTCTTGCGTTTCTTGGCAGCTCTCTCCCCAGAATCGTCAGTGACCGAGAGCTCATCCACGCTGGAGGAAACGCCGCGCTTACTGCGCCTGCCGGTTCTCTCTCTGCCCTGCCTGGCTTGAGCCTTACCAGGCCCCACCAACCCCTGTTCCCTCATGACATCCCTCATAGCCGCCCGGACCATCTGTGTAATGGAGGTCTGGGAAACTTCTTGGGGAATGGGGTTGTTAACGCGCTGGGTGGCTGCTCTTTCCCCCCCTTCAGCCTGAGGAGAAAGCGCCCCCGCTTCGCTGCGCTCGTCTGCCATTTTGGCTTGGCCTACGGGCCAAAGAAAAAGGCGGGAAAAACTCAGGGGTCAGTGAACGAGAAAAAGGGGGCGATCTCACCCAGCTGGACGCTCCCGCTCGCCTCTGGACAGCCGTCTCAGACCTCCGTGCCAGCCGCGGTCCTCTCTGCGCTTCTCCCAGCCACGGAGACGTTCCGGGCCTCAGCCACACAGAACGCGTCGTCTGAAGAGCGTGCGCGGCGACGGCTCCACACAGCCGCTCCTCTGCGGTGCCCAACCGCCCGTCTCTTCTCAACGGGGCTTGCAGATGATCGCGGCGACGGTTCCTAGGGGACCGCTCCTCCGCGATCGCTGCTAGGCCTCCCGGCCTCTCTCTGCGGGCTCAGAAGCCTTGCTTTGGCTCCTCCCCCGCGGCGCTCGTCTCCCAAACACTCGGCGCGCGGCGAGAGCAAACACACGCGGGCCTCTCTCTGCCTAGCCGCGAAGCGCGGCTGCCGCCGATCCAAGCCTCCTCCAACTCCAGAAACGGGAACAGAGGGAAGGAGAATTCAGGAGGAGGTAAGGGAAGACGATAGGAATGATAAGGAAAGGAAAAGGAAAAAACTTCTAGTCGATCTGTCTAGAGCTCAGCCGAGCTCAAAATCTACGACCTAGCCCTACGGAAGACAGGGCCGGACTGGGAAGCCCTTCCACCTGGGAGGAGTCAAGATCTGTCAATCCGACCCTGTATTCCGGTGTGAGGGCATAACCCATCTGTGCAGAGTGCCCCCCTTTCCTCATTCCAGAGAAGAATAAGTACATATGTTTTCTTAAGAGTCCTATAAAGCACAGCATTGTCTCAGCTTACTATATCAAAAGAGTTCAAGTCTGCAGTCTGACGTGAAACTCTTGGCCTACTCTTGCTGTACAGCAAAGTACAGGAAAAACACCTTCATCTTTTTAGTTTGATTAACTGAGAATTTGTGTATATTTTTTTAATAATGAAATTTCTATGATTCACCTGTGTGTTTTGTAAACATCCATGTTTATAAGAAAAAAATGCAAACTCCAAATTGCTTAAGATGAACCTGAATTAACTTGAAGATTAAAGGCATAATTATGTTATCATACTGTTCAGTGGTCCAAAGTATGAATTTTTAATGAAGAACATAAAATGGATAATACATTTCTTTTATCTGTATCTTTTTATAGATAAAAATAGGGGTCCATCAAGCCTGGCACTCTTTAGCTGAGCACCAGATGGTCTACCATAAACTGGCTCATGGCTCTATGCCTTTTGCATCCCTGCAGCAAAATTCTTACTTTGATGAAAAATTTTATTTACTTGAAATATATTACTAACTAGCTTGTCCTTACCCAGCGTTGCCTGGGTATTTATGTATCCCAAGCTTCTATTAGACAGGAAAAGGAATGAATTCTATCTATAGTGTAAAATCGAAGTAATTTTATGTACAGGAAATTAAAAGTATAAGTATACTGTATAATTACAGTATAAAAATTATAAAGTAAAATCTTTTACAAATTCACTATAATATTAATTTAACTCAGAACTTGATTATAAACCACATTTTTAGTTTCACCTCCAGGAGCAAGAATACATAAATTCTTGGGTGAACCCACCCTTGAGCAAGCAACATAAAGTTGTCCGTGGGAGAAACATGGCAATCTCAAATCCACTCCACAGTACTTAATAGACTGCCCCTGTGACTTGTTGATCATGATCGAGAATGCAAGTCTCACTGGAAATTGCAAAAAAGTTAAAAGGGCGATCCGTCAGAATGAGTGTTATCCGTGGGATAAAAACTGTTTCACCCTCTCCCTTTCTTGTTAAGATAGTCGCTTCAATTACAGTACCCAGCATCTTCTTGACACACAGCCTTGTGCCGTTGCAAAGTTTTGGCAGGTCGAGGTTCCATAGTAAAATAATTGGAGATCCCACTGTAAGTAAAAGACGATGTGGTGGCAATCCAGCAGGATCAAGTGAGTTTAGGAAGTCTGATGGGAAATTGATGACCTCATAGGCACCGACTATGGTATCGATAGACTTGTATTCAGTGACTACGCCTCATAACATGGCAAGTATTTGATTGGAGTCCAAGACCAGGGCATAATAATTTCTTAAAATTTCCAGAAAGTTCTACAGAGTTCTATTCGACTACACTTGGGCTTAAATATCACCAGGACTGTCACCAATCAGCTTAGCGACCCCGAAACCTATGGATTCGACACTAATATTGGCCATTTTCGATTATTTTTACATGTCACCCCCTTCCCACCCCTAGGGGTGCTAGGGGTGTCTTACCCCCACAGTATTTCTAGAAGTGGGATGAGTTTTGAAATCTAAAATGAAATGGTGTCCTCTACGCCACCATCAGTGTGCTGCGGATATTCTATTTCCAAGCACTGTATCTTGCACCCCTTCTCACCCCCCATGCTGATGGGGGCTGAACCTGGACTTAAACGGCATCGGGAGCATCACCGTTCATCTCAGCAACCCAGAAAACTATGGATTCAACACTAACGTTGGCCGTTTTCGATCATTTTTACAGGTCACCCCCTTCGCACCCCCACCCCTAGGGTGTCTTAGCCCCACAGTATTTCTTTCCAGATCGCAAGGCATATGTGTATCAGGTTTGGTGTAAATCGCTCCAGGCATTACAGAGCTATGCTGGAACATACATACATACGCACATACACACACACGTTCTTTTATATATAGATAATGGTATTGTGTATTTACATGATATAAATGAATATCTTTTTCTTATAAAGAAAACTTTATCCTGAATATTCTTGCACCGGACAAAATAAAAGCAGACGCTTTGGCTTAAAAGAGGTTTCCTTCAGAGAAAAAAAATGTACTCAAACCGGTTTACCAGAGATTTTACTTGCGTATACGTCAGCTGCAGCAAGCTACAAAATCAAGATTAGTTAGATTAGACTAAGTCATTTCTATCAATGCTGCTATAGCAGGCTTAATGTCATTTAATTCTACTTTTAGTGTAATTGTACATTTAATGACCTGAGCTAAGTGTACCTTACCTGAGACTTTCCAATTGATTGAGTCAAATGTCATATTTGGACGGTCTGATAGCGAATAAGCTTAGAACAGTAGCAGTTTGCCAACAGATTAATTTAGCTGTACAAATCATTATAGGCTAAAGGCATTTGCAGTACTATGCAGCCTAAAAAGGATTTAATCAAGCATAATGGAAAAAGACAGACCACAGTAAAAAAAAAATCCTTTAATGTCCCTACCACAAAGAGGATGCATCCCACTACGCAATACTAGCCATGCTCTTGTCAAAGCTGAAACTCTCTACTTTCAGTTATTAGAGATACACTTGTTGTTTTGTTGATCTGGAACCACAAAATACTAAGTTTATGTCAGGTGCAGAGCACCATGAAATACTCCTGTTTCAAGCAACTCCTTTAAAAACAGTGAAGTTTGGGGGGGGGGAATCCTTGTATTTTCCATTTTCTATAGCTTAATTATGTTTAATGAAAATCAGGGTGCCAGTCAGATTCACAAGAGATCAAGACCGAAAGTATAAAACAGTAAGAGCACATCTTACTCTTCCAGACAGACCACCAGCTGGAGTGCAATTATGGTGGCACACACAGAGCAATCCTATGCATGTCTACTCAGGCACAATTGTTCTCAATGGAGCGTACTCTTGGGAGAGTGTGGCTAGGGTTGCAAAAACAATCTTGCTACTCACCTGGGCTGGGAATCTAGCTGTCCCTGGGAGAGCACCAGAGTGGCAAGAGGCCATATAAAAAACCAGCAGCATCAGGACAAGGACTTGGCTAGAACTTTTCTTCTTGATGTACAAAACCAGACCTGGGCATGATTGTCACAGAGGGTACGTTATGCTAGAAGACGGAAAGGAGCTCTTGCAGCCCTCAAACAAAAAATACAGTAAGAATACGAAAAGATAAAAATATGGGATGGTACCAGTGATGAAGGAATGAGGACAACTGGGTAATCAAAAGCAGGAAAAAAATTCTAAGGAAGCTAAAGACAGGAAGATTGTTAAATTATTTGGTCAAATAAGTGAAACCAGAAGGAATTGGACGAAGAAAGGGTGAAATTATGGAAAAGAGACTGAGAAGCAGAAGGGCAGACTTGTGACTGATGAAGTGATGTTTTATAAGCCAACACAACTGCTAGAGTGCAAAGTAGGGGGGGAGAAAAAGAAGAAGACTGGAAGCAAGAACTAAGGGGTGGAAAGGAAAAAAAGGAGAATGGGCTGCACACCTGTGGTAGGAAGGAGCTGTTCAATTAAAAAGAGGTACTTTATGGACAGGACAAGTTGTACCCACGTTGTCACAATGCTGCTTCTGATGTATGCAAGTCATAAGTGTAGGCTGTCCCGGATGGGGATTTTAACAAAAGACTCTAGGAGCAGGAGTAGTTTACTGGAAATTAATACAAGGTCCCAACATGTTTCAAGCTCATGGGCTCAGAAAGCTTAGAACCCTCCAGTTCAGCAGGAGGGTTCTAGACTCCCTTTCAGCTGCAGGTTATTCAAGTTATTCATGTTCCCCAAATGAGGAGCTCAAAACATGTTATGATCTTTACTAATTTCCAGTAAACTTCTCTAGCATATAGAGTAGTGATTTTCAACCTATTCCATCTCACGGCAAACTGATAAAACGCAAATATTGTCAAAAGCACACCAGGGGAAAAGGAGACATCATCTTTCTTAGCAATCTTCCTTGCTTCTCATTCCAAAATGAAGGATACACCAATGTGAACAGCCTTTTTGACATTATGCATCTACATCTGTCTCATATAAATATGCACAAAACAGGGAAGTTGGCACACCCAGTTCCCACTTTCAGAACAGGTGCTTAATGGAACACATTCATATTAACACATATTGTCCTTCATATGGATGTTCAAACACTCACTGAAATTTTGTGCATATTCAGTGCCAGAATCCCAGATCCTTCTCTTGTTGATTGTATCTCATCTCTTGTTGATCGTATCCTATTGGGTCAGTCAATTTCCTGAAGAAAATCCTCAAGCGATTGTTTCAGGAATGGCTTGTTCCGTTTCAAGGCACAAGTCAAATCTCATTTTTGTTTACTTGTTAAATGCAATGTATATGTTGGATGTCGGCCAAAAAAAGCTCTCTTCATCCCATCTGATGAAGAAGGACCAACACACCATAACCACAATTACGAGAGCCTTGCACAATTACAGTTTGCATGCAAGCCTCAAGGAAAATGCAGTACCCATCACGTGGCACATTGGGTTTCAGCTCTGTTTCCTACCCATTTCCAGAATCCACACAAACTAATTTGCAAAAAACCAAGCCAACAGCATACAGTTTACATGAAACATGCACTGCAACAAATACTCTTCTGTAACTGGTTGTGACAGCAAAACCCTGAAACTTCTTAGGTTTCACACCTTAACCAATCTGAAAAGTGGTGGCAAACACCGCAACATGCTGTTTTAGTTTTAGTCACAATATCCTACTCGTCAGCCACAAAAGTGACTAAAAACCAAGGAGTAATCAGTTTAAAAAAACACCAACCAGCAGAGCAGCCAAAAATATCTGCATTAAAAGCTAAACGTGAAGAAATCTAAAAAACCTTGGCAAAGTAAAACAAAAAACAGCAAGGTTTCATCTGGGGGTTAAAAGATACTCAACTCTGCACCAAGCAAGTCTCTCAAGGGAGAGCATACTGAAGCCAGGATGCCACTGCTTGAAAAGGACTTACTCCCCATCCTGCCTCATCTGCCAGAGGACTAGGATAAGGGTCTCCAAGAATGACTTCAGTACAATTCTTTAAAAGGTACGAGTCCTTTTAAATAACAAGTCCACGTTTTAAATGCTGATGTCTCTTCAGCAGCTCATACCCAACACCCCAACAGCTTTTTAAAATGGATACAGGCAGCCCTGCGCAATTTTGAGCAGTTAATGTCCTGTATTTTGCTCAGACATGCCCTTCTTTCCAGAACTGTGTTCAGGAGAAATGTGGTCTACATTGCACAGTAGAAACCAGTGCACAGGGTACTGACTGGCATAGAACTAGTGATATTATCCACTTCCCTGTCTTCCAAGACCAGTTTTTCAACATAGATTCTTTTTGTTAACGAAGGAAGAAATGTATGTTTTATTGAATAAAGATGTCCATGTGGCACTGTAGAATTTTAAAAGAAAAAAAAAGAGGAGAGCCTTCCTCAAGCACAAACAACAAACTAGTACTTGACCAAACAGACAGTATATTCTCCCTTTTCACAACAAAGACACGTGGAAGCTCACCCCATGGGAGGAAAAACTGCAACAAAGTCTATTTAAGCCTTAAACGTGAAGGTATATCTGTATGCACCCAAAGTGGAGTTAAAGAGAACGCTGAAATGGTAGTGAAGGAAATAGCTAAGAGAGAAATTCACCGTAAACTACTAGATTTACTAAAATTAGATACAGGAAGCTCCCCTATTTATGAACACATTAGGTTCCAGCAGTTTTGCTTGGAAGTATAGTAATGCTCTATCTCTGTTGCTTCAGCTGTCAGTTTAACTGGAGACACTGTCAGAGCTGTCAGATTTTTTTTTTACTTGTATTTATATACCGCCTTTCTTAGGTCACCAGATTTCTCTGATGACTATAACTCAAGGCGGTTTACATAGGCAGATTTTATTCGTAAACCCGAAGGTTTTTACAATTTTACAGAAACGTTCTATCTTACAAGAACTGCACACATACAGATGGATCTTTCTGGATTTAGTTCTTCTTTCTGGCCACCTGTTTGTCTTCTGCTGGCTGATAAGCTGCTTCCCTGCTCCCACCAGAGAAGCAGCTGACTTCGGCACAACTCCCCCTCTCACAAGGCAGCCGAAGACAGCTCAGCTGTTAATCAGTCGCAATTTACAAGGTCTGCCACTCACAGAGACTTCCGGTAGTCCCGAACTGGCGACCTTCAGATCTTCAGCTCTTATCTTCAGGCAAATGGAGGCATTAACCCTCTCAATTAAATCTTCTGATTTAGTAGGGGCTCTGTCTGTTTCACTCAGGACACTGTCAATTTCACTGCCAAGTCACTGGGAATGTTCCTGTGCAACTTCCGTAATCAGCAACACTGGCTGGAAACTGGAAGTTGGGGCTGCAAGTCTTTGTTTGTTAAGTTGAATATTCATAAATAAGAGCTCTTCTGAATTGCAATAGTAAAAGATTCCAAAAGAAGACGAAAAATGCTTCATAGGCAACATTTTCCATAATACAGCATTTTCCATAATACAGATTGCATTCTAAGAAAAATAGCTGCGCAAAATGTGTGTAAAAGGCGGGACTCATTTATTTAAAAAATTCCCAACCACAGCAAAACAATATAAACTCAATATAATGACCAAAACAAAAATGTTCAAATAATAGAAACTCAATATCCAAATAAACAATAAAGCCAATATGGTACACTTGCACAGAATAAGAGTTCACTATCTTCCTGCAAAGGACTAGCTCTCTTACACCACTCCAAGAGAATGCCTTCATATAATGGGGGAAAACCTACTACTAAACAGAGTGCACTACTGCTGGGATAATTAAAGGCAATTACACACAGTCATACTAAAACTGTACACCTAGACCTTCCTTTAACCCAAGGTGCCAGGCTATTATCAAATGACAACATTTTTTACATTTCCTGGTATAACAACAATGTCTGCAGTTTCACATGGCAGTGACACAAAGAATCTGAATCTGATAGGAAGGTTTTTAACTCATAACCAATATTTTTGTTTATCCTATCCAATTGGTTATATATTTTGTGTGACTATATCTCATACGTTTGTGGTGGCAATCTGGAATATTCTGAACCAGGAATCAATATTTAGGAACAGATCTAAAAAGTTCAGAATATTCCAGGTTGTCACAACCTGATACCATACAGTAAGTGTCATCATGGTGCTACCCCTCCCCCCTTCCTGACTTTAGAGAAGCCTCATCTATAGAAGCCCAGAAGGCCCTGCACCATATGCTTGTGAATTCCTGGGATTCCACTGGGAAGGAGCTGTTGTCTTGGCAATGCCTAGCCCAGCATGGGAAGAGACATTTACGACCACGGTCAGTTTCAGAATTCGAACACGCCTGAGAAGGACTCATTTGCTGCACACTCAGCAGTCTCAAGCCACCTGGAAAGGGAATGTGTCTTTCATGATTCTCTTGTGAGACACTCAACTCCCCATTCCAATTGGTAGAATCTTGCACGTGCAAAGCAAGAGTGGTAGAAATACATAGGAATTCAATGTGCAAACTCAGATAAAGCAAAGAGAGCCAGACCCTCCCTTTTGCTGCAGTGCTTCGAAATAATTATGCCCTCTAAACATTCCACGGTGCAAACGAATCTAGACAAGGATAAGCTGCTGCTAATTTTTTTAAGCACTTCAACAACACTTCAGCTTCTATCCAATTTTTAAAATTAGAAGGCATAGAAAAAAACTGGCAAATCAAGGAGCACTAGACGGCAACAAAGTATTGTGTCACTCTTGAAACATAGGAAAGCTGCCTTATGCCGAACTGATCCACCAAATTCAGTATCCTCAATAGCAGCCAATAGTGACTCTCTGTGGATTTCAGACAGGTTTCTTTCCCAGTTCTACCTGGAGATGCCAGAGGCTGAACCTGGGACCTGCCACATGCAAAGCAGGTGCTTTAATCTCAGCTACAGTCCCTCCCGATAAGGAGAAAAGCCCCTGCTTTGCTACCACTGCACAGGCTCCACATTGGCACCACTTCTTTACACAAAGAAGTGGTTACTTAAGAGGACGTGAGTCCCCCCTACCCCAGATGCCCTACCATTCAAAAGGTCAAGAACTGTTTAGGGAGCCAAAATGTACAAAATGATACTACTGTATGAACCAAACAGAAGACAGGAAGAATAATCAGCAATGCCTATTACACTGCTCCGATAATCAACAAGGTAGAACATCCTATTCCAGCTATCCAGATGCAGGTATGTTTGTGCCTTTGAAGGGTTCCATGCACACCAATGTAACATTTATACACGCCTACTGTAAAATCACATTTCTTGGGCTGCCTTGACCCATATTACGCATGTTGCCTGGGCAATGCCAGACATTTGTTATAAGAGAATACTGCTGTTTTAGAAATGAACCATGCTCTAGTAGTTCTTAAGATGTTCAGACACTCTTCAGCGTATATTTTCAAAGCACAGCCTTAAAAAAAAATACAACCACATGGTTCTAAACTTGTGGCCATTGTGGCAGTACATAACCACCAGGTGGTGCTCTGCAGCAATACAACACTATGTTGCTTGTCAAGCATTCTGTTGTCTCTTTGGTGCAGCCTTTGAGGGCAGAAGAGAGTTTGTGGCACAGCTCATGCGCATCCTATTACGAGCTCCAGAAAGGGAGCAGATGGGCTTGAAGAGACCATGTAGAAGAAGCCCGAGAAGAGGAAGAGCCAAAGCAAGTAACAGCAGGCTGTGAGAAGGCAGAACCAAGCACAGCTGTAAACAAGGATTTTAAGGAACGGAGAAGGCAGACAACAAGGTCAGGCCCCAGGTCTGGCAAATATCTACTACGATCAGCATATGAGTCAGTGAGGGATTGGGAGACAGGGTTGACCAACAAAACTCTATACACCGCCGGGTCTTAAGGAGGCAGTAAGCATATTTTTTTTCCAGTCTGAATGACTCAACTTTATGAAGTTAAGGTAAACAGTAATACCGCCAACTCTGATGAACATGAGACTTGTGAAAATGAAAAACATTAGCATGGTTACGAGGGGCACTATTTCATTATTAAAACAATTCCTTCACTACAGAAGCACCAATAAGCCTCTGTGTTCCTGGATTGAAAATGCCATGCATCACTTCTGAAAGCTTTATTTTGCAGACATGAGGGCTGAGCAATCACTCCCGACTGCAGACGCCACCTCTGTAAGTGAACTGCAAGCAACATGCAGAATTTATGGAACAGATCTCACTATGCCAACTGTCCACGAGCCCGTTTCCAATGCCTTGGAGCATTTCCTTTGCAAGCCATAATTCAAGGTGGCCTTTGGAAACCGTTCAGCAGAGAAAAGGCTCCTTCCGTTTCATACTTGCTCCTGTCATGTGCTTCACTGAACAGTGCAAAGAACGTGACAGGAAAAAGATGGACTCTCTCGCACACTCCTCTATTAATGAAGGACTGACCACTACTTCTGACTGCAAGTACAGTACACTTACAGCCCAATTCTATTGGCTTCTAGTGCTAGAAGCACGAGCTTTCCACCAGCCTTAACTGCCTTATGGCAGTCGCAAAACATGTGCTACTGGAGCCCTAGCGGAAAGATCATAGCCACACCATGCATGGCAGTGGCTACTTTAGGACCTGCCAATTAAGTCTGCAGGGGAGGGTGGAACAGGGCTGGGGGACGGTGGGTCTGGCAGCAATGGTGCACACCAAATCCCATCCCCTCTTGTTCAACCTCCCTGCCCCTTTCTTCTCCTTAGACTAAAGAGTTGAACAGGTAGCCTCCTGTTCCCCCACACACACTGCTGGATACAGTGCACGCCTTTTTCTTGAGGCTGCATCGGCAGGGGTGAGAGGGAAGGATAGGCTGGATCTTTTAAAAGTTGAAACCAAAAATGCTATATATCACCTGGTGTGCCATCCTGTACTCCATAGCATTCTCTTCAACCTAAATCTACAGATACGTGTACTTCTTTCATCCCCGACTATAAGAAATTGCCAAATCCATACAATTCTAATTCTGAACACTGACACAAGCTTGGGTGTGTCCCTCTCCAGTGAAAGGTTCTGCTTGTTTTGAGTGTCAGAAAATGACATGCGGAGAGTGTAAAAAAACAAACCCAGCACCACTTCTTTGATCAAAACCAGGAGTTCCCTTCCCTACCGCAAATTGCTTAAAAAAAAAAAAAGTTATGAGATCCAATTACAGATCTCCTGATTCACATCAGCTTTGGACCTGACACTGGGAAAAAATGAAGCATTACCACAGGCTACGTTAGAAGTATAAAAAAGCACTATAGCAATTTTGCAGAACAAAGTTATATAAAAACAAAACACAGAGTGAGACGAGGTTCCAGCTCAAAAACCAGTTTGCAATAGAAATGCAAAAAAAATTATACTAATGCTACTTGATTGACATTGTACCTTACTAATGCCATTCTCCAAGCTACTTTCGCTGTTCAGAAGAATAGAAAGATTGAAAATAGGCTATTATGGAAGAACAAAAGGCATAACAATAAGGGCGCAATCCTAACCTGGAGTTAGGCCGGCACAAAGGCCACTGTAAAGTGGTTTGGATCGCTCTCAGAGTCAGGGAGGATGGTGCACATCTGTATATTGGCCTCTCTGACTCCGACAGTGGTCCAAACATACATTACAGTGTCCCTTGTGCCAGCCAAACTTTGCTGGCTTAAATATGCCTAACTCCAGGTTAGGATTGTGTTACAAGAGTTGGGCAATACACACATTTTTAACCTTTAAAACAACACACCTTCTCACCTTTGTGAAGGATTGGAGACTAATCTGATCCTTCACAAGCAGCTTGCTGACGTATTTCAATCCATTTTACTTTTAAAAGTTAGAACTCCAAAATAGTTCATAAGCAGAATGGTCAATAACTCAGTTCAACAATTCAGCTGGGTACATACATGATGTGGCCTTAACACACAAAAATACTACTACTACAGGTTTTGAGTTTTATTGTAAGCACACTATCACTCACCTGTGACTGCATTTGTCCATCGTGTGTTGTACCTGGCACTATCGCCCATGTCAGATTGGCACTCGCAGATGTCAAAGAACTAAGGGCACCATTTTTCAGTGGCTCTGTGGAATTCGATTTTGACCCATGCCATCCTACAAGGTTTTCTGAAACAGGAGAACACAAGAACTTTCGACAACTCTCATACTATAATAAATGTCCATTTTTAGGGGACCCAGCTCACAAGAATAGATAAGAACACCTGTCTAAACCAGTCTTTCCATACTTTGGGTCTGTGGCCCATCAGTAGGTCCTCATTCAATTTTTGGTGGTTTGAGAAACTGACAGGGTAGATTATGTGCATCAAGGGTTAAACAACCCGCTACTTGGGGGGGGAGGGGACACTGCTGCCCAATCATCATTTTAGCCACAGAGACTTGAATGGCTGTAAAGTGAAATATTATTTAGATGGGTCCAGATGCTAAAAAGTTTGGGAACCACTGGTCTAAACCAATCATTTCAAAACTGGTATACCCTGCTTGCAAGAGTCTTGTGCTACCAATATCTCATCACAGCAATAGACATCACAATGGCCCTCAGTACCCTTTTGTTCATCCCAATGACTCATTGGCAATAAGGTTCTGTTGTTGAGAAGCCAAACATATAAACCCTACCTACACTCAACACCAAAGGGTTACCATTTTATTTGTTCTACTTTTCAGTAGGGACCAAGTCACTTCTGTCCAGCACCCAGAAATGCGGAAAAACAAAGCCTAAGTGTCAGCCAGTAACTATTTAAGTCACAAGTGGGGAGGGGGTGGGGGGGTTTCCAGGCCTAACCACAATTTGAAAGATACCCAAGTTAAGAATTTAAACCCCACAATGTCTGTTTAATAAGACACAGATGTCTAGCTACCCAACAGTGAATTCTGAAACATCCTTTTACTCGAAGGTTATTCTATGTATTCAAACAATCAAGCCTAGATTAGCTTCTCAAACACTAGCAGGAACATTGTAGGCAAATTAGCAGCCAAACACCTCTGTTTCTTCGGCGTTCATAGCAGCAGTCACAGCAACAGTAACAGAAAGTCCGCTTTATGAATGAAGAGCTTTCCATTCTACCTCCAGAGGGAGCAGCACTTGTGTGACATCACAGAACACTACAGACACTTTTGTTCGCACTGGATCTTTGTGATGCAATAGAGAAAGAATTCTGGAAGTAGCACTTGTAGCTCTCTTTAGACAAAGTGCTTCACAGTCTACTCATGTCAGGCAGCCTCTTGCAGAAGTGTTTAATTGAAACCACTGTGACATTTCCACTAAATGGAACACTAATCATTCTACAGACCACATTGTTTAATGCCATCATGAACAGCAGGTTACTAGTTTCCTCTTGGGATCACCAGCAGAAAACCTTCATCTGTCATTCTGAAAGGGTTCCAAGTCCTTTTCCACCTTTGCAACATACTTTGGCTCACAAACCAGAATACAAATAAGAATTCGAATAGCGTAATTTAATGAAGATTCTTGTAGAGCTTCCAGAGGGCTGGAAGTTTCCTGATCCAACACCAAGCCATGGTTTACAATCCTGAGAATGGATAGCAGCGAGCCTAGATTTACCCAATATCTCCTCCCCTTTATTCATGAACAAGGGGAAACAATTAGATGTTTCTGCTTCTCGTTTGTCATTGTATCTGAATGCAGCAAGCTGTGGTTTGCACAACTTTCGCACAAGAGTTTTGAAGAAGCTCTGGAATGGTGTACCTCAAATAAAAAGATCCTTGTCCATAAGCTATGGGTTGTATCCTAAGTTTACGTCAGTCACGCCCAATTATGACTTAGGCCAGTGATGGTGAACCTATGACACATGTGTCAAAGGTGACACACCGCAACTTTTGGAGTGACATACGAGCAATCACCACTACCTGACAAAAACTGAGTTTGTTTTACTTATTTTTCATTACTGCAATTATTTGATGTTTCATTATATAATACATAGCACCACACATGATTGGACTGTATTTTTTGTTTAAATAAATGAATATAAATAATTGTTTCTCTTTTGTTTGGGGGGAAGGTTGACACACCAGTAGAGTCAAGCATTTTCCTAAGTTGTGACACACTGAGCCCAAAAGGTTCGCCATCACTGACTTAGGCATAACAAAACAAGAATTCAAAGAACAAAACAAAAAAATTAGCATTTTAAAAAATTAAATGCTAATGTGCACCAGCATTTAGAATATCTGTTTATGGAGGCTGTACTTTGTTGCTGTGCAATTAGAAGTTGTCACAAAGCTCTGCTTGCCAAAAACAAAACAAAGCCTATGGGTGGTAGGGAAACTGCAGGTGCAGATGCCACCCTGCAACGATGAAACTTGAATGTGAAGGTGTACATGTCACAGTGAGCCTAATAAAAGAATGCCCAAATGAATGAATTTGGCCAGGCTTTTCGTCAATCAGTAGGTTGTATTTGCCAGTTTTGCACCTCAGACTTAAATGCAGGGTCATCACCCAATTGCTAGGGACACATCAGTCCTTGGGGCCAAGCCTTGAATCAGGTCCCCATATCATCATCATCATATCAACCCATCACCCCCTGTTGTGCTACCACCATCATCAGTACCAAGGCCAGCCAAGTGGGTCCTCTGATGGGGACGTATATTCTCAGGCAGTGCTCAAACTAGCCAATATCAACACCCCTGTGCACATTTCTCTAGTAAGACAATTGCCTGGTATCCCATGGTAATGCTCTCTGAACTCACAGAATTCTAGGTTTTTATTCAGTACAAGTTGAGAATCCAGAATGCTCAGGACCAGAAGCGTTCCATATTTTTCTGGATTTTGGAATATTTGCATAAACGTAATGAGATATTGGGAGGTAAGATCCAAGTCTTAAACATGGAATTCATTTATGTTTCATATACTACCTTATACATACAGCCTGGAGGTAATTTTATACTATACAGTTAATAATTTTGTGCATGAAACCCTATTTGTGTATAAGCATGCTCCAGTATCAGGTATCCACTGATTCGGTATCCACAGATATCATGGATAGTGGGACTCCTATTAAAATAATAGGGAAACATGAAACAGATCTCTTTTTTTTAAACTTGTTGCAGCAAAACCACTGATGCTCCTCCAACTTTAAAAAAGGTGTTCCTAGTAGCCACGGTTTCAGGTACCACAGTGGAGTGCAGAACAGAACCTTAGCGGATACCAGGGGAGGCATGCACATTGAACCATGATTTCTAGTTCTGTTGTGAATGCATGCTGGTTGCTGCCTGAGGTCATGTTGTGTCCTGTCATTGCTCAAAAAAAAGATCTGGATTTCAGAGCATTCTGGTTTTCAGCATCCCAGATAAAGGGTAATCAAACTGTCACCCCATTCTTTATACTTCAATAGAAAGCCTTACATGTTTTTAATAAGAGCTAGATCTTGTTTTTTTGGGACGTGGTGGCGCAGCAGGTTAAACTACTGCAGCTGGGCTTTCCGACCGCAAGTTTGAGAGTTCAAGACTGCGTGACAGAGTGAGCTCCCGTCGCTTGTCCCAGCTCCTGCCAACCTAGCAGTTTGAAAGCACCTAAATGCAAGTAGATAAATAGGCACCACTTCGGTGGGAAGGTAATGGCGTTCTGTGCGCTACGGCGTAGAGTCATGCCAGCCACATGACCACGGAAGCTTGTCCTTGGACAAAATGCCGGCTCTACAGGCTTTGAAACGGAGATGAGCACCGCCCCCTACAGTCGGTCACGACTAGACCATCCGGTCGTGGGGAAACCTTTACCTTTTAGATCTTGTTTTTAAAGAAAAAGGCATCTGTTGTACTATTGCAACCCCCCTAACAGGTGTCCAGAAAAACAGCATTGCTCACCTGAAGACAGCGTCCTGTTATTGTGTAGGCTCACTTGGTTTATGCTCTGTTGTAGCAAATGCAGGCATTCTCCAAGGCAGCTGAGGGTGGCAGCAGAGGTAGCTTTTAAAAGCAGCAGGTCTTGATCCAAGGCAGAAAGAGGACCAGAACCTGGAAGGGATTCAATGGCTTGCACAAGGTTCTTTTGCTGTCCCTCCACATGGCTCATGATCTGCAAATGTTTAAAAAGTAGAAACACACAGGACAATTTCTCAAGAGACAAGTCTGTTTTTAAACTGTGCAAATGCAGGCACAATATTCGGCACAACTGGAGTTTATTGAAAAAAAATTCTCTGCTGCCTTCCAGCCCCTTTCAAGGGACCATCAAGACAACTCACACAGATAAAATAGGAATCTAAAACAATCATAACAAAGCCTTGAAACTAAGTAAAACAGAAGATAAGAAAAACCCAAAGCACCAGAACAGCATGGAAAAGAAAGCCTTCTTAAAAAGAAAACTCACTTAAAAAGAAAGCTAAACAAATTTTTCAAAAAGTATTTCAGTCCTAGCTAAAAATGTAGAAAAAAGAGCTTCTCAAGGAGGGAATTCCACAGCTGAGGGGCTGCCACTGAAAAGATCCTGTCCTCTATTCCCACCACACAGATCTCCGATGGTGATGGAACACGAAGCATAGCTTCTGATGATGGACTCAACGTGCAAGAAGGGACATGTGGGAGGAGACCATCAAGTATCCTGGATCCAAGCCATTTAGGAGTTTTTAGATAATAAACAGCACTTTGAACAGAGTTTGAATGCATAACAGAAGCCACTATAGATCACGAAGCACAGGCGCAATGTGTTCTGACCAACAGATTCACCTAAGCAAGCCGGCTGCTGTGCACTGCACCAGCTGAAGCTTCCAAATGATCCTCAAGGATAGTATACTCATAGTATAATATGAGTATCCTCATAGTATAATATAAACCAGATACAAGGATTACCATAGTCAGGCTCAGCCTTCTTCAGAAAGGGCTGCCCCTGTGCCGGCCACAGCCACCAGGAACATTCCCAGACTGTGAATCTGAAACTTCAAGAGAAGCACATAACAACCTCATCCCAAACCTGCTACAAACCCATTCCAGAATCAGTTTTCCTACTAAAAGCACCTCTGTCTTGTCCAAGTCCTTCACAGCTGTCAAACATCAGTCTATAACATGCACAGCCTTCCAGGTCTCAGATAGAAGCCAGGGGTAGAGTAGCGCATCAGCAGCATACTGGTGACATTACACTTAAAACCCAAAGCTCTCCAGTAGCTTCCTGCAGACATTAGGGGAAGGTTCAGTGGTAGAGCACATGCTTTGCATACAGAAGATCCCAAGTTCCAGTATCTCCATGTAGGGCAGAGGAAAATGTGTGTCAGAAAGTTTGGAGACTCATTGTACGCCTGCTGGACAATACTAAACTAGATGGACCAATGGTCCAATGTAGTACAAGGCAGCTTCCTAAGATCCTTGGGAACAATGTGGAACCTGGAGGAGGCTAAATCATCAAGAACTACCCTCTGGAACCTGCTTGGGAGGTAGATGTGAGGCCACCATAAAATCAGTGCCTCCCATGTCTGCCAAGTGAACCAGAGTATCGTGGATGATTGTATCAAAAGTCATAAGAACATAAGAAGAGCCCTGCTGGATCAGGCCAAAGGCCCATCTAGTCCAGCTTCCTGTATCTCACAGCGGCCCACCAGGTGCCCCAGGGAGGCATGAGATACTGGATACTGGTGATAACTTTTTAAAGATGTTAAAGGGGAACATCAGTGGATTCGCTACAACAAGGTTAAAAAAAGAGATTTGTTTAATGTTACCCAATCTTTTTAATAGGAGTCCCAGTACCCATCGATAATGGAAACCATGGATACTGGGGTACACCAGTACTATTCTTGCCTAGTTCCATACAGAGGTTATCAGTCTGGGCAATGAAGACTATATCAATTCAACCAAAACGGGCGAAGTGTAGCCTCATTTCAGAAAGGAATCTCAGCATAAACTATCCAGAACACCATTTGCCAAGTTAACTGTATCCAGGGATCTGTGCTGTAAAATGCCACTTGAGTGGCAGTGCTCCCTGAGGCTTCTGGTGGGCTACTGTGATATATAGGAAGTTGGACTAGATGGGCTTTGGCCTGATTCAGCAGGGCTCTTCCTATGTTCACTTATCACCTACGGATCTCAGCCAAAACCTGCCCAGCACATCCAAGTTCTATATTTTGTAATCAATCTTAGAGGACAATTCCCTTCTTCCCATAAGTGATAACCAAATGCAAGCCTATGGCCAGCCCCCAATTTGAAGCAGTTATTCATGAGCAACCACGGGTACCTAATGGAAGAAAAAACTCCAGAATTATTCTCTCCCTAAGAGATCCCAGTGCTAATTCTGCTCCCTTATCTATTTGGGTAACATTATCCAAGGATTCAATAACAGTCATACTATCAAAAGCACATTTATCATCAAGAGTTGCAAATGGCATTCAACACTGGCATGCAGGACTTTGTTTATTCTGGCAAGGTTTCCCTCTCTCCACCCACCCCTTTTCAGTCTGGAGGAACCATCCTTCTCTCAAATGTCATCAATAAGGCCTGGAATTGAACAAGCCATCTCATCTCTTTCGGACTTCGGCCCAGTACAATAGAAACAAGTCACCACTACAGTCTATAGCACTGGTTCTCAAACCATTTGGCACAAGGACCCACTTTTTAGAATAAGAATTATCCAGGACCCACCAGAAGTGATGTCATGGTTGGAAGTGCCATCACGGTGACACCAGAGCCTGCTACATTCTTGAGAAAGCAGCAATAAGTTGGGTTATTTCTCAATCACTTTCCAATAACAAAGTGAATCAGAAAGAAAAAAGCCTATTTACAGCCTTGACACAAGCAAAACAACAAAGCCTCCCCCTTTCCAGCATCCCATCTTCCCATATTTTCAAAATGGCTGTTCTAGGTGCTTTGCGACTCACCAAAAATTGGCTTATGACACACTGGTGGGTCCTGACCCACTGATGTTCCCCTTTAACTGGCTGGCAAGTGTTTTCTGCACTGGATTAAGAATGTCGCAAACATGCTGTAAGGCACACCTGCACCACTCTGGAAGGCAGATTGGCCAGCGAGGGTAGCCCACAGAAGCCCACAGAAGCCAGCCCACAGAAGCCAGATCCTGCCTCCACACTGCTCCAGGTAAGTGGGGAAGCACTGGCTGACTTCAGCTGGCACAGGAGGTTGTGGCGGGCAGAAGGGAGGGGTTTCGGGGCCTGGGGAGGGTGGAGAGAGGGCATGTCAGGCTGGGGATGGGGATGGAGCCAGGAGCCAGCACATATGCCAGATCTTAACCCCTGTCCCCAGCCTGGTCAGTCTTGCATGGCCCGCTTGGAGTTGCACCAAAAATGTCGCTGGCGTAGCTCTGAGTATCCCTATTGAGGCTGCTGGGGCCTGACCCAGGGTAAGGGGAATATATTCCCTTACCCTGAGGCGGCCTCCAGCTGCCTCCTACACTGTGCTGGATATAGCGTAGGCTTGCTGGCCTGCCTGTTCCCACGCACTATAGGATTGGGCTGTTATTTTGATAATTCAGTCTTCTGAGATATTGTACTGCAGGGTATTGTCAACATTCCTCTTTGAACTGGATCCTGAATGAGCACACCAGATTTCACTCCACTGTTTCCTTTATGAGATAGGTCTCACTCACACAATCACAGTGCGCTAAACAATTATAGTATCTCTCTGATCAGACCATCAGTAGATGAAAGTGACTGAAAGCTAGTCTATTAATACTGAAATTACCATCAAGTCAATGCCACTAATACAATTTCTGTAGAAGTAAATTTTATGAAAATAAAGCCATGAGATCCTCCACAACTCTATCAATCTGTAATCTTTAAAAAGGTTTCACCATCAACATTAGACAGAGACTTATTACTGCTCCCCACCACCAACCCATGTCTGTCATTTCATCGTTCCAAAAATGGTCATCATCACCACCCATTACATCAGAACCATAGAGATACAATTCACATTAAGCTCTCGTTATCACCCTCTACTTTTGTTGAGATCTTCCATCTAGGGATAAACTGTAAGGCACCCCACTCAAACAACCTTTATTTTGGATGTAACCTATACTATTTTGTCCCTCTCAAAGCTTCTGAGTTTACACACTCAAAACAAATTTAAGAATGGCTCGTGTTTAACTGATCACCAAATTTAATGGAAAAAGGCATAGAAAATATACTCTCGTTTCCCAAAAATAGTAAATGTTCACCAAATTTTAGACCACATAATAATCCTAAAGTGATAACCACATATTGAGTTCTTGCCATTTTCTCAAAGTATTTGACAGTTAAAAAATGGTTTTGTCTCACCAAAATATTAAATGTTCATGATATAACCCCAATCCTAACCCTAACCCTGCATTTGTGGGCAGGGCTTGTAACTATGCGAGCTAAAGAATAGTATTGGTCAACATTTAATTTGTTCCCTTTAAGAATTGTGGCAAAGATGTCAACGTTTCAAGTTAGGTTGTGGCCTATTTCCTCCTGCTATTTGGTTGGAGTAATAGGAGTACAGCAAAGGAGCCTGGCTGGATCTATACAAATTAAACCCACAACCCCCAATTCTCAGTACAGCATGTACTGTACCAACCCTGAATCTACAATAATGATATACAATGCGGTATTCTAAGTTTATCTTGCAAGCGCCATTTAAACTCTTCCCTGTGATATTTTAAGGTAATAATCAATAACTTCGCAAGCGTTACATCTCTCGTACAAATTGCTGTACAGTTTCCTGGGCTTTTTTTCCTCCCCTAATAAGCATTCTGGATAAGCCACAATTCCATTTCCAAAAGCTTTTATTTTTGAGGCTTTTACCCATCAGAGATGAGATTGCAGTTTTGTGTTGGAGAAGATTGGTCAGTCCAGTTGTGTCTCATTTGTTTTCTAAAGACAAGTTTGAGAAGGCTTCAGAGGAGCAGAGTTCAGGTCAAACGGATTCAGACGACCTAATAAGCCCTGGTAGAATAGAGTTTCTAAGCCTTCCAAGCCTGCATGCTTCTTTCCCCATCCCACCGCCCAGTGCACAAAGTATCACGGTCTGTTAAACTACAGCTTTGCAATTCATTCAAACTTGGATCTACTGTTTAATTGCAGTTTACAAACCATGACTAAACCACGTTGAGAAGCAGATTTCTCAACCTGAGTTTACATCTTAATTTAACTTCAGTTTACAAACCACAATTAAAAACAGCAGCAAAGGAACTGGACTAAAATTTAACAAGCCAGGATCCCTTGTCAGAGCTCCATGCTAGAGATTAGTAAGCAAATCAAAGGGAAGAGAAAACATGGGCTTGAGATAGTTAGAAACCATGACCACAACCCAACAAAATGGATTTGTTTGTTTGAATATTTGTTGAGTTTGTGTTAATATTTTGTCAGCATATATTGTATAAGTGATGTTTGAGGGCTTAGAAAGTTATACCAGTGGTTTTCAAACCGTGGGTTGGGGACCCACTTGGTGGGTCGTGACCTGATGTCAGGTGGGTTGCAGAAAGCTGGGAGCAGCCACCTTGGAAGCTGCAGACCTTACTCTTTGTTATATTCCTTTTGTGAGTGTTAACAGTTTGAATTTTCAAGTGAGGAATTTTTTTTTAATTTTGCGTTTCATTCCGTGCTTTTACATAATACTTTGCCATAATCTTGCTTTTTGTCAGGGATGTTTCATAGTTGTGCAATTGCTACAGTCCAAGAATGCCAATTTGCATTCCAGGGATGCCATTTTATTACGTTGCAACGACGACATTTCCTACTTGATGATGTCACCTCCAGCTATGACATCACTTCCAGGTTTTTGACATTACTTCCAGTGGGTCTTGAAATGAATGCCATTCTAAAAAGTTTGAGAACCGCTGCATTATACTATTGTATCTTTTACATCAATTCCTTTGTGAAAGACTAGTTTCAGTTGAAATGCATCAGGAATTTCATATCTGCTACTCTTCCATATCTGTTTTCTCTTCCCCACATTTTCTCAACCATATATCCCTCTATTTTAGATCTTGGCCAAGATCTCAACATTTATACTCTTATGAGAATTCCTTTTTTAAGTAAATGGCAGGGTTATTAATCTCCAGCCTGGCAGGGCAAGAATTCATCTTAATGTAAAATTGGAAGAATTTGTACATGTGTTTCTCTCACACACACAATTGAGCGTGGGCGTATAATTCCAACCTATATCAATCAACCCTGCAAACCACTCGAAATGACTTATTCAGAGCTTTTTCCAATCATGCCTGGCCTCAACTTTGAGTTCCTAAATCCTTTTGTAATAAGTTGGCAGAGCACACAGAATGTGAAACTGAAGATCTAAAGGCTACAGAAAGCACACAGAATAAGAACAGTCATTGTCAATAAAGAGCAGAGGATCAAATATCTTTTACAGTATTCCTAGATATCAAAACGCAGTAACGTTGGTACTCTACAAACTTAAAAGTACAGGAAGATGATGGAATTCACTGACCAATTAGTGAACACAAATCTGGGAGAAGAACCTGAAGCCCAATGCAAAAATTAAATTTAAAAAAAAATTAAGCAAGACACAGACGCCTGATCCAACTGGATTTGGTAAAGTTTATTCCGTTAAACTTTTCCGTTTAAACAAAACTTGGCACCGGAAGTGTATTACTCGTGATAGACGCTACTATAGGATTTTTCTTTTGTTCACATCATGAAGGATGGTCTTGAACACCAGGACGCGAATGTTTTTACTCCACTAATATCTGCCAAGGAACATCATTTGTTTCAGCTGCTCTAGACTGCACTGTCACAGAAGCTCACATTCCACAACCTAGTTACATTTCAGCCATTTTTATCTGTTGATCAGCATAGCAAAAACTCCTAGTACTTGTTTGGAATGAGGTGGATCAGACTATACATGAGCAGCTACCACAGTCAATTATAAAATTCCTTTCACCACCTAGTGCTGGTGCAACTATTCAGATCCACTGGCACAGAACAAAGGGAACAGTCATGGTGGTTTCAGAAATGAGACTACAGAAAGGTGCAGCCATCTTGAGCCAACACTGCCAGGTGAAAACATCAAACCTCTTGTAGGACTCTTTGGTTGAAACTAGAATACCAACATCTCTAACAAAATCTGGTATTTTAAGAGCTCTCATTCTACCTACCTACTCTGTTAAAACCTCTAGAACAGATCCCATAGCAGTTTCCTCTAGAGCAGTATCAAGTCAGTAATTGTGCAAGACAGCATTTCTCAAACCCACTTGGTAAGTGAGGACCCAATTTCTGCTGGGTCCCACAGAACCTCCAACAAAAACAAGGGGCATGAAAAGATCAGATAACAACTAATTACCTCAAGTCCTGAGGCTATTCAAAAAATCAGATAGTTGCTATATGGCCCTGCAAAGAGCTGAGCTCCTACAGTTTGCAAGAAGCTCAGCTCCTGCAATTTGCAAGCTCATGTAAATATAGGGAGATAAATGTTTGAGAATCTTTTTCTGCTTTTTTTTTTCCATCAATGACAGACAGTAGGGAGCAGATGAAGGCTGGATAATATATAACTAATCCCAGGTCTTGAGGCTACTCATTAGGGCAGCCTCATTGCAAAAAAATGGATTGAGGTTTTTTTTGGGGGGGGGAATAATTAAATATTACTTGTAAATAACAAAATTATTTAGATTAACATTTATTTAACGTTTCAATGAGTATTTTCACCAAATAGGAGTAACAAAGCATCGAGACAACCACAGGTAGCTTGCAAGAGTCACAGAATTCCTCTGTACTGAAGCGTATATTTGGATCAACTTTGCAATTATACAGCTTCAATATCTCAAACTCTCAATTCAATAGAGCTCATTTTCTCTGCACAACAGATAGAAAGATCACCAAAGGAGGAAGATAACTGATGAAAACAGGACAGAGTGAGTGGGAGAGGGAACTTCTGTTTGCACAGAATTATTTCACCAAATTTCCCAAAAAGGACATATTTTTCATTTGTTGATATACAAGCCCTTAAAAGCTGCAGTAATCATGGGAAATTATCTTCAAACTGCAAGAACCTATTCAAGTCAAATGCCTGAAGCTTTAGAATTGCAACCCCTTCACCACTCCCAAGAGACTCCATGATATACATGTCGGCAGGAAGACTCCATACATCTCCTACCTCTCTGACTTCATGGAGCTGGCCAGGGTGCTGCTGGCTCTTGGCTCTTCGAGCGGCTGCAGGCGATTTGTGGTGTGTAATGGTCACAACTGGTGGTCCACACTGATTCATGTTTTTCTGAGACCCAGGAGATGTGGAATTGACTGATCCGTATGGCGACAATGATAGGTTTTTCATTCGTGAAGTTGGAGTGCCCTAGAACAATCATAGAGATATTATGATGGCATTAAAAATTGATTTAAAATAACTTTAATACCATGAGAGCACTGCAGTTGGTATCAACAGAGCCCAGTTTAGTTCTGCTCCTACATTTTTCAGAAATGTGTACACAGGACACACAATCTTTAAGCCAAACGTATGAAGTTAAAACATGGGCAGAAATCAGCTGGAAGCAAATAAATTTTCCACCATATATGACTATTGAAAATGGTAAGACAATGAAATCTGAGAACTATCAAACCCACCAAGGCATAGCTTGACAAGGAGAAATGATATGCACTAACAGAAGGAATGGAAAGAGTGAGAAAAATAGTCTCAAGGAAAAATAAGAAATTCATTAAAACTAGATCTGTTAAAGACAAAGCAGATGACCATGAGAAAACGGCAAAAAAGATAAAAGATTAACATAGAATGATGGCAATCAAAGATAGGAAAGAAATGTCAACCACACTGGAGGTCCCACTAGTGAGGGACAGTACAGGATGTAAATATGTACATTTCTTTACATATAAGAAACACAGCTGAGTATCAAAGGAAGAAACATGAAAGTACCAAAAGCCAGTAAAGGATGAAATGTACAAGAAGCCTAATAGAGAACTGAAGGAAAAGAGAAGAAACAGCAGAAGACAGCAAAGAGGGAAAAGAAGCCAAGAAGACTTAATAGTGGAAATTGAGAGGCCAGCAACTGAGTCACTACACTGTGAAAACAAAGATCTGCAGAAAAGCAGCACAGAGCAAATAACTATCCATAAAAGACCAATTGCAAGAAAAGGAAGGAAAAGTGGTCTTGAAAATGTTGTTGGGCTGAAGAAACTGTAGTAAGCTACATCAACAATGATGAAGGAGAAAAACAAAATTGTCATGACTTGCACCAACTGAAAAAGGAAGCAGCAACATATTAATTTTAGCAGAATGGATGCAGGGGCCAGGGAGGAGAGTCAAGTACAAATCAGTTAAATATATTTGACCAGCCAGCAGCAGGTTTGTCCAGAAAAATAAGAAAATCTCAATTTGAGCCTTCCATGTTCCCCCACTTCCTTTAACGTTTTGCACAATTTCTATTCTAAAGTGCACAATCCTAAGTGCTTGCTCAGCTATGCAGTGGCTGCTGTGCCAGCCAAAGGTGTCACAGACATGCCATAATGCGTGTTCGCAGCACCCAGAGCATAGGCGGCACCACCAGGGAGGCTTATGCTGCCCCACCGACATGGCATCCACGGCCCCCGCTGCCAGCTCAGACAGGCAAGGCAACAAGCAGCTCAAGGGCGTGGAGAGGGTCGTACGGAAGCAGCGTTTCTGAGCTGGCGGGAGGCAGGACAGATGTGGGATCAGCAGAGCCTCTTCTGCCACATCCTTCCTAACCCCTTTCCCAGGCCAGGCACCCCATACACAGGACCACTTGGAATTCCACCAGCTAAATAACTGGTGGTGATCCAAGTAGGCCCATAGGGCTAGGTGGGGCATTACTCGAAGTAAGGGGGAAAATACCCCTTACCGCAAGAAGGAAGGCCTCCAGGCAGCTCCAGCTAACACTAGATACTGCGCAGGCCTTGCAGCCTGGCTGCACTAGCACCCGTTAGGAACGGGCTGCCCGACTGCAAGTTGGACGTCTAAGGCTGGCTGGACTCACTAGGGCCTACTTTTAAAACAGGTGTGAACAAATAGTGAATAGTGAACTGCTAATGCCATCGTGATTTTCTCCTCCAAATAAAAGCCAGTTGCACTCAGTAGAAGAAAGCACAATGTCCATGCAGAGACCATACAGTTCTATTTTATAAGTCTTAAATGATGAAAGAGAAATCTGCAAAAGCAAAGACACCAGGAATGAGATACAGTACAGGTGGAGCCTTTTTATCCAAGAGCCTTTTTATTCCTGGAACTATCATTAATAAAAAAAAATCTGCAGGAAATTAAGCCTGAAGATTTAGCCCACACTCTTACTCCAAACCCAACCAGACCTATGCTCCAGTCAGGTCTGGAGGGCTTTAGAATGGCCGTTTTGGCCAACAAAAAGTTACTTCCAGTTTTCACCAAAAACCATATTGTTTTTGTACAGTCTCTGCATGGACATACTTTCCCCCCACCCCTGAAACAGACATTCTGAGGTCTGCCATCGGCATGGGAGGACTCGCATGGCCTTGGCAGGCCTCAGCAGGCCTCAGAAGAGCCTCTGGAGATGACGGGAACTATGCTCCCGTCATCTTCAGAGGCTTCAGGTTGAGTCTGATCAGGCTCAACAAGGGTCCTGGGGACCTGCGTTGAGCCAAATCCGCAGATATAAAATCCACTGATAATGAGGCTCAACCTGTATTCCAGAATCAGTTTACTCTGCTAGATAAGAGCATCTAAACTCTTTCCCTCTAAGCGGAAAGGAGATATGCTTTTGGTCACATCAGTGCAATCATTTAGGCTTATGTTTTTAAAAATTGGACTACTGCAGTAGTTCACCAATATTCAGAAAACATCAGCTGAACAAAAATTAAGAAATCAATTAAGTTATGCTGTTTAATTTATTACTGCTAGTAACATTGTATAATCACAGCCTCTTTGAACAACTCACTGTTCCAGGAGTTGAAAATGGCAATGTTTTTGTTCTTGGTATTTTGAAGGGGAAAAAATGGAATTCAGACCAATTCTGAAAGCAAAACACAAAAGCAGCAGTTTGTGCTGAATTGATGTTTAACATTTATTCATTTTAATGGTAGGTCCTCACCTTCCAGAAAGTTAATTGCTCCATTTTTCGTTTGTGTGTGTGTTCT
This sequence comes from Lerista edwardsae, assembly GCA_029204185.1. Classification (NCBI taxonomy): domain Eukaryota; kingdom Metazoa; phylum Chordata; class Lepidosauria; order Squamata; family Scincidae; genus Lerista; species Lerista edwardsae. Next base: position 2,346,827 of record JAJKFI010000009.1, on the reverse strand, counting down.
TTGCCTGTCCGCAATAAATCTTATGCAGGTCATATTTGTCCAAAATAGTAAAGTTTTGCTCTCTTGTATGTACTCTTTCTTTGCAATGCATCATACGTGACAAAGGGCTGTACGTATCCTAAGAAAGTTAGCGATTGCTAAGTTCCTTCAAAATTAATAGGGCAAGTTAGTTACAGCTAACTTGTTACACCAATTTCAATGGTGCTTAATCCCAGCTTACTTTCTTTGGCTACAACCCACTGCAAACTAGTTGGGAGAAGCAAAGGCAAGGGCTGTGTTTGTTTTAATGAAGAAAGAAAATTGTTTAAACTGGTTCTCTCAATACTTTGAAATAAAAATGTCTTATAAACAGTGGTGTAGCTAAGGCATTTGCTAACCAAGGTCAAAGAAGATTTGGGGGGGGGGCACAAAGAAATTAATTAAATATTTCCTGGCTAATTGGCCATAACATTTGATGGAATGCAGATATTCTAACAAAGATGTTTCATTGTATCCTGCATTTTCTATCATTGGAAATGTAGCTTAACATGATGTAGCTTAATATTTGTACTTATCAAGGTTTTCAAAATTTTGGCCAACAGCATCAAGCTCAGCTTGTTGCCCCCCTAAAGCCAGTTGCCCAGTGCAATTGCCCCCCTGCATCCCTTAGCTATGCCACTGTTTACAAATCTTATTTGCTAAGAGGAACATACCTCAGTTGTTCCAGGTAAGCAAAGATGAACTTATGAATCTGCCTTCTACCAAGGGGAGCCATCTGGTTCAGCATTGTCTGCAAAGATCAAGGGTTTCAGACAGGGGCCAGCCCTACCTGGTGATGTCCTAGGTACTGAACCTAGGAGAGTCAACACACAAACCATGTGCCCTAACATGGAATCACAGCCCCATCCCAAACCAAAGGATTATCCTTCACAGTCCAGTCGCCATAAAAAAGCCTTCTACTAAGAAACGTGCTTGCCTTGAAGAAAGGGAGAGAGAGGCAGGTTAGCGACTACTTATCAAACTCCTAGTCATTCCAGTTAAGTTGGACCCTCTCTCCATCAACTGCCACAAAACAGCTAAAGAATATGACTGCCCTGAGGGGAGGGGTAGGAAAGGCCCAGAGCCGTTCTAGGAGAGCCAGTTATCAACGAGTTCATGGGGTTCCAGCTAATGCAGCCCCTCCCTTCATCCAACTGCCATGGAACTTGAAAAAAAATTGCTTGCCCAGAGGAGGATAACTTAAGGGCTTCACATATGCCTGATCCAGGACATAACTTGGAAATCTCCTCCCCACATTTCGCTCATGCTGCAAAGAAAGCCAAGTTATTGGAAGAGGGAAGCAAGCCTTGCTTCTGAACACATCTGAAGAGTAGGGGGCCTTCCATACAACAGAGGCTAGAAAGTGGCAAAGGTTGGAAGCTGTATGAGTTTTGATAGCAAATTTAGTGGAGGGAGAGAAGAGTGTGGCTGACATTTCAGGGAACAAAGAAGAGTTTCACAAATGGTGCCTGGGCAGTCATAAACCTGGGAAGAAAGTACAGAATGAAGCAGAGAGGCAAGAGAATGTGGCAAGGAAACGGGAGTCATGGATGATGGAAAAAAGTATTTAAAGAAAGTAACTATTAGAAAATTTAGATCTCGTTTCATTGTACCTATATGGAAAGCTATGGGGAAAGGTAGACTTTAGAGGGCAAATCACCTGTTTGAGTTTATAAAGAGACTCAACAACACCTCTGCAGGTTTCCGTCAAGACTTTCACATTGTTAACTTTCACATTGTTAAGTTAATTAACTTAGCATTGCTAAGAGATTATCACCACGCATATATATTTATACTTTTAAGCTTGTTACAAGATCAGCTTAGCTGCATATCATCTTGCAATTGATTTTGTTGTATCCAAGAATTTTTATCCCTCTTTTTCAGAGGTTCCAAAAGTGGGCATCAGGGCATACTCATAGGGACACTGGGGGATGTGGTCCCTCTTACCGGTACCTTGGGTGACACTGCCTTGGATCTTTGAGATTTTGGAGAGCCAAGATTTTGGAGATCTTGCAGAATTTGGGCACTGCCATCTTGGATCACATGAGATTTTGCGTGAGCCAACATGGTGGCTTCTGGCTGAGCCAGGAAGAAGGGGCTGCGAGAACGTCCAGGTATGTTTGGGAACCACTGCTCTATAGCCACACATACAGCCACAGACTCCCTTGCTTACTATCACTCCATGCATCATGATATTCTTTATAGTATCACAAAGATCTGCTGTTTTTGCTGCAACAGACCAGCCGTGTCCAAACTGGAGAATGCTACAACATGCAAAAGCCTCCATGGCACGACCCATGCTTACCATTCTCTACTACAAAGCAAAGATACAGTCGCGCTTATAATCCCCAAGTGTCGCCACGCCAGCCCGCCTGCCCAGAATGCCGTAAGCATGGCCTGTGGGGTGATAGAACCCAGAAGTGGCTGGCCATGGCAACATTTGGGGACTGTAGGCGTGGCTGTATCTCACTCTGTGGTGGAACAGTAAGCACGGGTCACCCGGCGGAGGGAAACAGTGGTCACCAGATCTGGTCCACAGGCTGGAATTTGGAGACCTTTGCTATAAACTAACACAGCTAAATCACATGAAATCTATAGAAATCTAACAACCAGATTTCAGGATAGGAAAAACTATCAAAACCTGACAGATATCAATGGCATTTCCTAGTACAACTGAAGGAACAAGAATGTACTGCATAATATACAAAACCAAGAGCTACCTCTAAGTTAGCAAGCAGCCAAGTCCTTGCCTATCCCATCCCTTAAGGACTTATAAGCCAGTATCAGAAGCACACATGGTGTCACTTTTGCCATCACTAAGCAAAACAGAGAGCTTTGGGATAATACCTGTAGTCTCTGGTAGGAGGCAAGCCAAAACACTTTGTGGAAAGAGGGCAGGGCTTCATTTAGCGAGTTAAAACATGCCTTGCCCAACTATTTGGAATATGAATTCATGGTTTGGATTTTAAACTACAGTTCACACCACCTGAGTTTAATGGGTCTTCAGTTATCAGCAGTTGGTTATTAAAACCCCTAAAGCAGCACATTAGCGAAACATGAAAACCGCAAAACCAACCACATAAAATAGTTGTCTGGCAGAACAATTTCAGCTGACCAGCAAATGCACACAACATTGCAAGGATTTTAATTTCCTATTCAATAACAATAGCTGTTATATCAAGAAAGATCTTCATCTAGTCTAGATATCACAGTCTGTGGAAACTGAAAAGCGACAGTACTTTCTATCTCCTGTGCCAAGATATTTAATAACCATTTCCAGAAATGTGTTCGGCAAGTTTCTGCATCCTTGCTCTCACACACAAACTCCCGACTATTTACATTGGAGTCAGAAAGTATTTTCTTACCTAACATGCAGAAGTCTAATATCACCCAACAGACCAATGTCCTAGTAGACTGAATATCAGTACAACCTATTTATTTGAAATCAAATAACCTTAATTGCAGTTGATGAACTGAATGTTTTCAGGTTCAATTCATTTCTTGTGTCATGTCCAAAAACTTTTTGTTTGACCCCTACACAGGAGTTGGCACCATCTCCCTGTTTACCAGAAATGTGCACAGTATTTGTTTATTTTAAGCAGAGTTCCATATCCTGAACATCAGTAATTCAATTTCTTGAACAGGTCACATTACAGATATTAAAGCTAATTTTGTCTTCCTGCAGCTATTGTCTGTTTTAATATATTCTTTTGTTTTCTTTTATTGCCCCATGAGTTAGAAAGTTAACTTTTTTCCCCCTTCTCTGTATTTTCTGTAACTTGCCTTGATCCCACAGGGATAGAACAAGCCAAGAACTGATGAGAGAAGTAGAAATATTTTTTAATACAGAGAACACATTATATCAGCACTGGACTATTCTGAAATCTATTGCAGCAGCTGAGTAAGCACTTTGTTGCACAATCCTACATATTTCAAGTTATGTTCATCTTTGGGAACACTTCACTAAATATTCTGAAGGAGATCACATTTCTTACAGGCTTCTCTGAAATCTGCCCAACAGTAACTCCCAAGCATAAAAAAAATGTGATTGTGCTTTCGAGCACAATCCACACTTACATTGGGGAGGGCAGGGAGGAGCACAAGGAAGAAAAAGTGTAAAAAATTCCACTTCTTCATTCTTGCACTATGAGACACACCTATCGTCTGCCAAAGTGATGTTAGTACATCGAAAGCTCAGGCTCACTTCAGCATAAGAGGTTTCCATTTTATACCAAAATAAATGTACAGTATTTAGTAAGTTCAGTTCCCTCTACCATTTTCAAGCTGAAGCTATAAGAACCACACACAAAGAAACACAGGCACTGCATCATAACATGGGCAAAATTTAGAAGCAAAAGCATTTGCTTGCTCTTCTCTTTAGCAATCAGCTCCCTTTCAAAATGCAGAATGTCCAAGAAACACATCAGCCACATTCAGTGTGTTCATTTCCTTCAAGACTCCTCAGGATTGGATAGTTTATTTCCCTTCTTAACAGCCACTGGCAGGGGCATAGCTAAAGAAGTGCAGGGGGGGCAATTGCACTGGGCAACAAGCTTTAGGGGGGCAACAAACTGAGCTTGACACTAATGGCCAAAATTGTGAAAACTTTAGTATGTATCAATAATACCATTGTGTTATATGTATATCAATCGATACGGGATTTAATGCAGAATGCAATGAATCCAATTGGAGTGCAATATCTTCATTCTAGCAAATGTTATGGCCAAAAAACAAGAAAATGAACATACAACTGTGATGTAACTTCCTGTTGTGACATCACTTCCACAGCATCATTTTGCCCTCTGCACCAGGCTGCACTTTCATTAGCTACGCCTGTGGCCATGGGTGACCCACGGAAAGCTTACAAATGTTGCTATTACCTAAAACATGTGTGTATACAACCTGTTTTGCCAACTATTCTATAAGGAATTGGTAAAACACAAAAGTGCTCTACCAGTTGGCAAGCTTAGCACTATTTTTACAGGGTTAACATTCCTACTTCCGACCTTTACATGCCTCAATACAAACAAAACGCAAGAGTGCCTTTTCCTGGCTATAATTATTTACCTTTGAATTACCTTCCGTGTGATACTTGGCACAGGAACGGAGCTGAGTCACCCAATACTGTCTCTCTTTTGTATCACCAGCTAGAAAAGAAACAAAAAAAGGGTATTCTAATCTGTAATGCAGTTAATTTTAAAATGTGAAAAACTACAATTTAAGCAATTAAATACTATTCCCACTCAATATAGTTTATGAATCATGAAGGAAAACAGAAAACCACATGCCAAAGAGCAGATAAAATTCTGCTTGTTAAAAAAGGCTTAAAATACCATTTCTGCATTGCTGTTTACCACACATTGCAAATACAGTATCTGCGGAATAAAGAGAGAGGTAAAAATGTGACTATGCTAGAACAAAAACCCTCCCAATTCCCTGCATATAGAAAAATAGTATGCTAGGGAAAAGGGTAAGCTTTCTTCCCAAGATGCCCACCATGATTCTCAAAAGGTGGAAACAAATTTCATCTTAGCAGAGGCTCTGCAATTGCAAAATGCAAGTGGCTGGAACTCTATTCATTATTTCCCACTTATTTTTTCTTCTAAATATAGAGCAGTCCACAGGTGCACCGTGGGAGTTTGGGGGGGGAGGGTCAATGGAGGATTTGAGCGCCCCGGCAGCTGTGTGATGTGCCTTGTCAATTATTTTAAAAACCTGATGGTGTGCCTTGACAAAGGTAGTGCCTATCAGTGTGCCATGAAATAAAAAAAATTGAAAATCGCTGTTATAGATTGACCGCCAACAATACTACAGAATACTGTAGTATAGAATACTACAGTGTATTCAGTGTAGTATTCAGAATACTACAGTGGGCCTTTGGTATCTGCAGGGGATCCATTTTAGGACACACACGCCCCAATACAAATTTCCATGGATAATCAAATCCACAGAGGAGCCCTGCCAGCCAACCAGAAGTGCCTCTCAGAAGCCTCTGGAAGGCCTTCTGTGGTGCAGGGAGACAGCGTGTGACTCCTAGCGCCTCAGAATACCTCCCTGGTGTGACCAGAAAGCATGTCAAATCAAATCCCTGGATGCAGAGGGCCAATTGTATTTCATAGCAACATCACCAAAACCTGTGTTTGATCACACTGATCAAACACAGCACATACATAAAATTGCTGTGTTTTCAGTGGCAGCCAAGAAAAGGAGAAGGAATTTCATGAAGCTGGATGCAGCTAGGGAGGCACCGATCTCAAATTATCCATAATGAAATAGATCGGCTAATGCAGGCCTGCCCCTATATCCGCTGGGGTTCCGTTCCTGACCCAACCGTGGACACCTGAAACAGTGGAAACTGGGGACGCTTTTTTCTCAGCAAAAGAGAGGGTTTTGCCGCATGCAACAAGGTTAAAAAAAGAGATTTGTTTAATGTTCCCTTATCTTTTTCATAAGCGTCCCAGTATCCATGGTATCAGTGGATAACTGAAACTGTGGATGCTAGTAAACACCTGTACTTTGATACTCAACTGCTGTTATCTTAGAACTCTGTGGGAACAATATATGTCTACAATGTGGAATGCTACAATCCAGAAAGACTTCTGTAATGAGATTTCGCTAACGGCATAAACCAGCTCCTAGTTAAAAATCATTAGATTTTCTTGGCAGGTTCTTTTCAGTCTCAAGAGACTTAATTCCAAGCTAAATAAGGCAGTCTTAAAACCAAAAATTAATCTAATGCTGACATAAATCTTAGAATCCAAAACAATATTAAGTCAGCACAATCTTTTCATGAATGCACTGTAATGATAATACATAATGCAGTGGTTATTAAAGATGTAGTTGGCAGGTACTTTTGAAATGTTAGAGGGATAAAACCCAATTTTCCATGCATGTTTCTTATTAAAGAGAACCTACTTCCTCCAATGCCACACATTGGTAACCATGCACCACCTTCTATTTGGATTTCTATTTAATTATAGAAGGAGTAATACAGTGAAGAACTAAATACCAAACCCATTAGAACAGCCCCAAAATAATTTGGAGGGGAGCAACCTTATGACAAAGCCTTATAACAAGCATTTAATAGATTCAGGGCACAATCCTAACCTGTAGCACATGCAGAGACTGTTGCAAATAAGCTTTACAGTGCATTTGCAACACTCCTGGGCCGGCACAAGGAACTTGTGCTGGCCTAACTCCAGGTTCGGGTTGCACTCGTAGTAATAACTTTCCACAAGTAAATGCATATTTTAAAAAAGAGAAAATAGCAAAATATTCCTTGCAGAGCACATCCTTGGCATACAGAAGGTCCCAGTTCCACACCCTGGCATCTCCAGGTTGGGCAAGGAAAGATTCCTATAAGACCCTGAAGAACTGCTGTCAGTCAGTGTTGACAACACTGAGCCACATAGACTAATGGCCTGACAACAGAAGGCAGCTTCCCTTTTTCATCCCCCTCCTAGGCTGGCCAAGGGTGGGTGGATTGTTCCATTCTACACAAAGAAGAGGGGACTGTTCCATTCTACATGAGCCACTGTGTGTGTTCTCCATTCAGAAAAGGTGCATGTTGCATCCACCGGGAGGGGTCAGATTGGGAGACTTCAGAAGGGGAAAGGGATTAAATCTCTTCAGGGACCCAGAGGCTGCAAAAGAGGAGAATAGGATCTGGCACACGCCATCACTGCCAGGATCCACCCCCTCTTGCAGCCTCACTGCCCCTGCTGTCTTTCCTGTTCAGGTGGGAGTGGACATCCTATGACACTAGGGAAGGCTCCAGACTTGCCATTGGTGTTGGGGCAGTACCCTATTTCACATACTACCAGAAGAACTTTTATGACAGCAGTAAAACAGGTAGCACTGGCAGAATACTGGTCCTGTTAATGAATTGGGCTGTTAAGCAAAATGGAACTGAAGATCGGACAATGGCATAGGTAAATTTCAATGGCATACTAAAAGAAACACACTGACCAACATACCTCTCAATTTATACATTTCTCCATTTGCAGAGTACACAACCAACATGTTTGGAGCTTCATCACTGAGAGAAACTACCGCTCCAGCCAAGGACAGCATACCTCGCGGCTTCTGGTTTTTACTTTGCTCATTCACAAAATATTGCAGAATTCCAGTCTCAAAATCCAGCATGAAGTACCTGAAACACACAGATGCGTTATTATCTATTTTTCTGAAAGCTTTACTATGAAGAATGTTATAAATGCTTTATTAATGTTATTAAAATGAATACCGTGTATAAAAGTGTACCGTGCTCAATTACTGTGGAGTTTTCCAGGTTCCACATTTATATGTCTTCCATCTGCCCCATAGTAACTCTTTAGCAAAGAAACAGAAGAATTTCTATTTTCCATGTGTAATTCTAATTGCCTGGTGACTCTGAGGCTTTGCAGACTTAGTTTGACTATTTTTACTCCTGCTACTAATGTCATACATGTTTAGCTGCTATAGGTTTTTACACTTCTGTGCCACTATATTCGTGGGGTGCAAAACTAGTAATTTTGCAATGCCAAAATAATTATATTGGGTTTTTTTAAAGCTTACTATTACTCTTAAGTAATCAATAGGTTTGGATGAGGAGAGGGAACACCATTTTTCCCTGTTTGTTGGTACAACATACCAGCAAAGTTAAGAGTAGCATAATACCCAGCTATAAGAGGTGAAAGTTTTGCAATTAAATGAGCTATAAATTGCCTCCTTGTCTTATATCAAGGTGAGTCCGGGATCAGGGCAGTTCAGGAATGTCAGCTGCCTGCTGACTGTCTGCAAAGTGTCTGCAGACACTTTTATGCTTGCAGAGAGTTTCCAAGTTTTATGCTTGCAGAGAGTTTAATTACACGAGCTGTCCTTTCTGAGCATGCTGTTAACTCCTTAACATCCCAAACTTTAAGTTACTATGCTGTGGTGCGTTTTTAAACCTGTGGTTTTTCTTCCTGCAGTATGATTTTTTTACTTCAGTTCTGACTTGTATCATTATTTGGGGAGTGTTTTATGCTCCTCTTCACAAGCAACATTCCTCTCACTCCTCACTGCAGTGATTGGCTCCTGACCTTCTAAGCATGGGAGAAACAAGGAAGAGTAAAATCAGACAAAATGATAGACACCCTCCTAAGTTTTACCCCTTGAGATCGTAGAATAGGATCTGAGGGTCATAGAAAATTCCATGATTTTTTGGCTCAATATCTACCCTCAACTTATCTGTGAGATCAATTTGTACTCAAGTATCTACGTTAATTAAAATTCAACAACTAGCTATGTGAAGAGCAAACATTTGTTAATATAATTAAAAAGATAAAATGTGTGACTATCCAGGTGTTACTGGCATACAGCGGGAGCACAGATTGGAATGCGTAATTCTGAAATTCAAGGAAATCTGTTACAACTTTCTCCAATCTACCAATTGTTGTGGGGGGGGGGGTGTCATTTGTAAATTGCAGACACCAAATCTCGGCGCATTCTTAAATGTAATGAAAAATCTATGGACTATATCCAGTGAAAGTTAATCCAGACGAAGCACCATTAAAGCTAATAGGACTTAAGGAGAGACAACCCAACTTGTCTCATTGATTTCAGTGGTGCTTAGATAAGAAGATTCCCATTTTCTGGATAAAATCCAATGGCATTTGTACTCAGGAAAGTGACTTACACACACTTCTTAATTCTGCTTAGCACATCTAACAGCTTCTTAGCACACCAAACACACCAATGGGAACACACTTCATAAATCAGAGCCTCCATAAATCAAAACCTCCATAAATCAGAACATTTCTCTGCACACCTTGGAGCCATTTCAAGCATTCATTTTCCTAAGGGGGTCACTTCCTTTTTTTTTTTTTTTTAAAAGAAGGTGATGTAAATACTTCAAAATGCAGTATAGTGGCCCCTAAGTATCCATGGGTGATCCTTTCCAGGACCCCACCACAGATACAACTGGAAGTGCCTTCATTCATTCATTCATTCATTCATTCATTCATTCGAAGAACTTATACCCTGTCTTTCCCATGCCGAAGCCCAAGGCAGCTTACAGAGAACAACTAAGTACAATGTAACCATAATAAGTAAAACAAAAACATTTAAAGTTGCCTCAAGGATATGATACAGGCAACAATTAAGTGCTACATAAACGATCCATAGTCGTAGAAACAACAAACTACACTCTTTAAGGCAGTGTTTCTCAAACTGTGGGTCAGGACCCACTAGGTGGGCCATGAATCAATTTCAGGTGGGTCGCATAGCACCTAATGCAGCCATCATTGAAATATGGGAAGATGAAAGGGAGAGGGTTGTGTGGTTGTTTTGCTTGCGCCAGGGTTGTACATTGGCTTTTTCCCCCCGTTTCTGGTTCACTTTGCTATTTGGAAAACAGCTGAGAAATAGCTCAACTTCTTGCTGCATTCTCAGGAAAACAGCAGGCTCTGGCGTCACAATGATGGCGCTTCCAGCCATAGCATCACTTCTGGTGAGTCCTGGAGAGATGGTCATTCTAGAAAGTAGGTCCCAGTGCTAAAAAATTTGAAAGCCATTGCTTTAAGGCATTGGAAAAATGGACCTGTGCAAAATCAACACTGAGTTACCAATCCTATACAAGACCTTCCTTACTGAACTTTGACCATAGGGGGAAAAAATCTACGTAAACAGACTCTCAGTTTAAGAGGAAGGTCCACAGGCCCAAAGCTGTTCAATGGCAGACACATTATTAACTTTTATTATTAATCAACCAGCAAAAGATGTTTTCACTGTGTGTTGCCAATTTCCTGTACAGTGTGCTGCATAGTGGAACACAATACAACTTCCGCTTCTACCAACTCGTTGTATATTTAAAAAAAAACACCACACATTTCTAACACTATGATGGGGCAGAGGCGAGGGCCACATGGCCCTACAAGGAAGTCTGGACCATAAGGTCACTGCAGGTCCCACCCCCCCCCCCATTCTGCCCCTCCTCCAACCCCTTTACGCCCTCCTGCCTCACCTGGAATCCCCACAACGCTGGCAACCAGTTCAGTATGATCTCTACACAGCATGACTTTGAGTTGTAAATGTATTTTAGGAAGTTGTACATGGTGAGTAAGTCTGCTGAAGCTTTTTGGCGCTTATCGTTCTGTTCACATCCAAGAGATCTACTGCTGCTCTCATTGTGCAATATGATATACATATTAACTTGGCTAGCTTGAGTCAGCACAGTTCAGTGCTGAAGTCATCACTGGCGCTCCCTCTCCTCACCAGGCAGGCCTTCACAGTTCACCCACCGCTGTAGCAACTCTCTGCCCTCAGCAAGAATTATTGCTACACACCAGCAAATCTTCAACGTTAGGAAGGAAAAACATTAACTTTTATAGACAGATAGCCCCAAGCTGTTTCCTGTAACATATTTCTACCCAGCAATAAAAGGTAAAAAAAAAAGTTACATTAATATAGCACAGTAACAGCTGAAAGTATATAAAACCATTTTGGCCCACAAATAATCCACTCGACTAATTTTTTTTATGTCATTTAATTGTTCTGATTTTTATTGCTGTTTTTGGTGTGGGTTGTGTGTGAGGGTTGAGTTTTGGGGTTTGAATAGCACCCTTCTCAGGGGCGTGGTGGCGCTGCGGGTTAAACCGCTGCTGCTGGGCTTTCTGACTGGAAGGTTGGGAGTTCGAGACCACGTGATGGAGTGAGCTCCCATTGGTTGTCCCAGCTCCTGCCAACCTCGCAGTTCGAAAGCACATAAAAATGCAAGTAGATAAATAGGGACCACTTCAGTGGGAAGATAACGGCGTTCCACGCGTTACGGTATATAGTCATGCTGGCCACATGACCACGGAAGCTTGTCCCCGGACAAATGCTAGCTCTACAGGCTTGGAAACGGAGATGAGCACCGCCCCCACAGTCAGTCACAACTAGACGATCCGGTCGTGGGGAAACCTTTACCTTTAGCACCCTTTTCACATTCAATTGTTTATATAGCACTCACAGTCTCCTCTTGAAGAGCAACACAGAAGTTTCCTAAATAAAATCAGACTAATGGTTTCAGCTAAGCTAAGACATCTCTATACCTAGCTCTACCCAGAGCGTCACTGGTTTAAATAGTCTTACACAGATTCCCCCCCAAAATGTCCAACTTCCATAAGCCACCAGATTTGCAAAGAGTGGAACAGTCACTGGGCTCTGCTCAATGTATCATTGGATTTCTTATTTTTTTATATAAATTGGTGTGTAACATTGAACCTGAACATTAAAAATGTAAGTCAGGACAAAGCCATTCGACAGGAGGAAGTCAGGATGAGTTGTCACAAGCATATCTGAAGTCTCAGTGGACCCTTTGTGTGAAACTGAATATTCTAGTTCAGTGGTTCTCAAACGTTTTAGCACTAGGACCCACTTTTTGGAATGATAATCTGTCTAGGGTCCACCAGAAGCCATGTTATGGCTGGAAGCACCATCATTGTGACACCAGAGCCTGCTGCTGTCCTGAGAATGAAGCAATAAGTTGTGTTATTTCTCAGTCATTTTCCAATAGCAAAGTGAATCAGAAAGAAAAAAAGCCTATTTGCAGCCTTGACACAAGCAAAATAACCTCACAATATGGCTGCCCTAGGTGCCTAGGTGCTTCAGGGAAAAAAAAAACCCTGACCAACTGGTGGGTCCCGACCCACAGTTTGGGAACCACTGTTCTAGTTTATTTCTGTGTTCCAAAAGAGAATCTCACGGGAAGAGATCCTGTCTCTCACCAATATCTACACAACTTGTAACTAGTGCCTAACCAATGAAAATTAGCCTCATGCACACAATTTACTGTTTTAAGTATCCTGTAAGAGCACATGAAGGGACATGGTGGCGCAGCAAGTTAATCCGCTGTTGCTGGGCTTTCAACTGCAAGGTTGGGAGTTTGAGACTGCGTGACAGAGTGAGCTCCTGTTGCTTGTCCCAGCTCCTGCCAACCTAGCAGTTCGAAAGCACCTAAAATGCAAGTAGATAAATAGGGACCACTTCGGTGGGAAGGTAATGGCGTTCCGTGCGCTACGGCATAGAGTCATGCTGGCCACATGATCGGACAAAAACGCCAGCTCTACAGGCTTTGAAACAGAGATGAGCACCGCCCCCTACAGTCGGTCACGACTAGACCATTCGGTTGTGGGGAAACCTTTACCTTTTTTAAGTGCACATGAGGTAAATGAAAAGCAATGAAGAGAAGCAATAAAATTAAGAATGAGAGACCACGCATCAGACAACCAAGGGCCCTTGTGAAATTGCTGGCAGTCTGTCTGCTATGAATATCTACATAAGGTCCCTTTGTTATCCATCACTTTTTTTTCATTTTCAAGTAAATATTCAAAACAAACATCTCTCAAATTCCAAGATTTACCTCTCTCTCTACCTCTTTTTTTAATTAAAAAAAGACAAAGCTCTAGTCTCGAAGGCAGCATGATATAGTGGTGAGACTGTTGGACCAAGGAATCCCAGGTTTAATCCCTGGGCTCAGCCATGAGGGTCACTGGGTTCATTCCAATTTAACTTAGGATGCAACCCTAACCAAATTTCCACTTGTTTTATGTCCTGACCTATAAATCTTCCCATCAGTGCAAAATACTGTCACTTCTGCTTGACAGACATTTATTTATGCAGACTTCTCCACTTGGGATTTTATTCTTCTACTAAAGCAGCAGTAGCCTCAAGGGAATCAGTAGTAGTGAAATGTACCACAATGAATAGGGTTATAGTCAGCAACAGGATCTACAAACGACCTGGGGGAATGCTGGGTGGGACTTATGCGGGGCTTCCGCGTGATTGGCTGCCCATCCGCAGCGTTCTGCAGCTGTCCTGGCCTGGGGGGGGCTGCCCCTGGTTAGCGCGCCCCACCGCTGCTCACCCAGGCACCCGGCGCGACCCTCACCCATCCTCCGCAGCTAGCAGGAGCCCCCCCCAAGGCCAGAGCAGCTGTGGATCACCGCGGACGGGCAGCCAATCACCCAGATGTCCCGCCTACGTCTCACCCAGCGTTCCCCCAGGTCGTTTGTAGATCCCATTGCTGGTTATAGCCTTGCTGTAGAGTTGCCTTACTGTCTGTTGGTGAAGGTTTTATTTTCAGGTTTTATTCAAAGTCTCCTTCCTCATTGTACTGGTACAGCAAGTTGTACGCTACCTCAAAACAAGCAGAACTTTTTTTTTCAAAATTATGTCAGTAGAGGGGGTGCTTATTATCTATGATGGTATGGGCACTGGCAAATTGGTGCTCGTTATAGCTGTGCAACTACATTCCATGAAGTAATCCTAACATCAGAACACTGTGTGGGCTGAAAACGATCTCACTGCAAAAGACATTCTAGCCAAGGAAGAGATCGTTTTTGTGTGCTCATTACTATGTTTTATTTTGTTGTATTAGGTTTGTTGTGGACACCGACCTCTGCTCTTTTGCAAAGAGAATACATAAATCTAAATAACAGAATAGCCCCATTATAGGACATTCGCAAACCTTAACAACTGCAAATCTATTGCAAAACAAATTAACTGTCTGCAAACACACACATGCACTCTCATCGAACCAGTCTTTCATGACTACCAGCTTTATATTTAGCCCCAGCCAACTAGTTTGGCTGCTCACTTTGTAGGCCCCCTCCTGGGACACAGTTGGGACCAGTCCCAGGCTGGTTGTTTTATATTTAAGCAGGAAACCATCTGTGACACCTCCCACACTCGCCTAATGTAATGACTAAACCAGTTTATAATAGTCACAGTTTCCAACCGATAAATTGAAGGTTGGGGCCAACCCAAACTAATATTATCTTGCTATAAATTGTAATCTACAACACCAACCCATGATTCTCTCAAACGCCAACTAATGAATTAAATGCCAGAATGAAAAAAGGTGACCACATTACAATCCCTACCCCAATTCAAATAGTGTACTATTCGGTAGTGCTCAAGACCAACATGTTCGTATCATCAAGATGCTAAAATGAGAGCGCAGTCCTAAACTGGAGTTAGGCTAGGCTAGCACAAGGGCCACCATAAAGCATGTTTGCACCACTCTCTGAGTCAGGGAGGATGGCTCACACACACAGGTGGTCCAAACATAATTTATGGTATCCCTTGTGCTGGCCAAACTTTGCTGGCTTAGTTTATGCCGGCCTAACTCAGTTTAGGATTGCACCCTAAATCTGATGAGAAAAGATAATACTAAGAGCACAATCCTAACTGGAGTTAGGCCAGCATAAACTAAGCCAGCAACGTTTGACCAACACAAGGGCCACCATAAAGTGTTTTTGGACTACTCTAGGAGTCAGGGAGGATGGCTCATGTCTGTGTGCTGGCCTCTCTGACTCCAAGAGTGGTCCAAACATACTTTACGGTGTCCCTTGTGTTGGCCAAACTTTGCTGGCTTAGCTTATGTCGGCCCAACTCAGTTTAGGATTGCACCCTAAGACTGTGGAGGAACAAAATAAAGAAACAGGGATGTTGGGTATCTGTCGTGGGGAAGAATTGCTGATGCATGCTGGGTGTATCTTAGTTTCAGAATTAACAACATTTTTAATTTCATTTTCATCATCTTGGAAAGCAGTCCCTTAAACCAGTGGTTCCCAAACTTTGAGCCACAGTGAACATATAGGGGCGCCACAAAATGTCCCCAGTAGCCTCCTCTTCGTGGTTGTCCCAGCACCACCATTTTAGCCAGGCCAAGATCATGCGGGCTTCTCGCAGATCTCAGGGAGAGTGCTGGTGGACGTCTCATCCTTGCATGATACGGCACTGCAGCAACAGGGCATCATGAAAGAAGGGCGGCGTGACCAAGATAAGTTTGGGAACCACTGTCTTGGAGTTGCAATGTTCTGACAAATATCAATTTTGTACAGATGACTGATAGCAAGCGTATGAAAAACACTCCTTAAAGCCTATTTTCTCAGTAAGGGTTTTGGCTTACACCAGAACATGAGGTTACTTTGGATCTAGGAGCCAGCCCCAAAATTCAGGAGTTGGACCTTTCCTCCCCTTGTGTATTACCTCCTTGGACATGCAGGCAACCTGCAATGCACAACTGCACCCCTGCAACAACCAAGAAAGAAATAGGGCCAAAATGAAAGTGTTGGAGTCAGGGAAAAGAATTTTAAAAAATAAGATAGCTTAGAGACCTAGGTGAGGATGGCAAAATACGAAGGAATTAATATTTCTTCATATGGAGGGTGGAAAGGCTGGATGATAGCAGTAAAATGATCCTGAAGGTTTAGAAGAGGAGCAAAAAGAAGCTACAAGAAGATAATTTTTAAGAAAGATAAAGCAAAACAGAGTTAGGGAAGAAGAGCAGAGTGGAAGAAGAAGAAAGCAGATTTTCTAGCAGTGACCTCATGTATGCACACACCCATCGAGACTCATCCTTTCCTGGGTTGAAGGAGCTAAATGACAAAATGCCATTGCACTTCACACCCAGTACATGAAGTTGGCCAACACCCAGCCCCACTCTCGGGGGACCACCACATTCACAAAGCAGGGAGGGAGGGAACCCTTCTTGTTCTGACTCCGTGTCTGCTGCTTGGTTGGGCTGGCGAGCTGAGCTGGACTGAAGGTCTGAACACTCTGCACAGAGTGGGCAAAATGCCTTTACTGAAGGAAGGGGAAAAAAGAGAGGAGACTAGGACTAGAACCGGATATATTTAAAAAGGAGGTAAGCCCTAGTGGACTCAGAGCACAGTCTTAACCTGGAGTGAGGCCAGCACAGTTAGGCCAACAAAGTTTGGCCAGCACAAGCAACACGTATGTTTGGACCACTCTCTGAGTCAGAGAAGGAATCGGAGGGAACAGTGACTGGAGGGGACAGGTGGGGGATGGGGGAGAAAGCAAGAGAGAAGAGCAACTCAGTGGGATGCACGTGGAGCAGACTGGCCTCCAGAGAGGGAGAAACTGAAGGAGCTGTGAGAGGGAAGACAGACACTGAAGGAGGTACGGCTAAGGAAGAAAGAGGTGGAGGGAGCCACAAGAAGATGATGGTTAAGGACACACATGAACAGAATCAGAAAGAGATGAGGCATGGCAGTCCAGAGCCAGCCCATTCATGGAGGCCAACTGAAGCTATTGCCTTTGGCAGCAGACCTGCCACTTTCACCCACCCACTGGATTAGCAAACATAGGAGGGACAAAACAGAAGTGAAGAGGAGAGGACAGTGGCAGGCTGGAGTGTACGAGGAGCACATGCTGGCACATCACGGCACATTTGACAGGCTGACTGAAGCACCTGGAAACCTTGGGCCAGCTCTGCAGAGGTCTTTAAATGAATCTCTCCCTAGAACATCCTTTCTGTTGAGAGGTCAAAGTAGTGGTTCCCAAACTGTGAGCCATGGTTCCCTTGGGGAGCCACAGAATCCTCACAAAAACCCCACCACCCTATACAGTGTATAGGATTGTAGACCTAATGGGGGGGGCTGCAGCCAATGGCCCAGTCGGTCAAGGGAGCTGCCAGGTGTAAAAGTTTAGGAACCACTGGGTTAAAGATAGTTGTGAGTGGAGTGGGGAGAGAAAAGAGAGGGAGACTGAAAAGAGCCACATTGTTACCAGCAGCAGCAACCATCACAGCCTTCCAAGAATCACCTTTACCATGCTGCCGAAGCCCCCATATTTGTAGTCTGCTGCCAGCAGGACACATGTCCAAGTAGCTACTGAGCTTGGCAGCAGGATGTAGATGCAGGACAGCAGACCTGGGACAGCTGCTCAAATCTGCAACACCCCTCCAAGAACCAGGCAGATAAGAGTAAATATTCAACCTCCTTCTCACCATGGTGGCCTGGCGTCCGCACTATAACCACAACTGTCCAGATCCTTGCTAATCTTATCTCACCTCCTATTCTCTTGTTTTTCCATTACCTATTTTAAAATGTTTAAAATGGGGGCAAGGACCCATCTATTTCAAGCCTAGTAAGTGGCATTCCTACAGGGGGCAAAACACTAAGTTTGGCAGGAGCCTAAACTCCTAAGTAGGGACGTGGTGGCGCAGCAGGTTAAACCGCTGCTGCTGGGCTTTCCAACCGGAAGGTTGGGAGTTCAAGACTGCGCAACGGAGTGAGCTCCCATTGCTTGTCCCAGCTCCTGCCAACCTAACAGTTCGAAAGCACATAAAAATGCAAGTAGATAAATAGGGGCCACTTCAGTGGGAAGGTAACGGCATTCCGTGCACTATGGCATTTAGTCATGCTGGCCACATGACCACGGAAGCTTGTCCTTGGACAAAACGCCGGCTCTACAGGCTTTGAAACGGAGATGAGCAACGCCCCCTACAGTCGGTCACAACTAGACCATTCAGTCGTGGGATAACCTTTACCTTTTTAAACTGCTACATAACTCCTCCCAGCCATAAATAGCTCTGAAAGGGAGGGGCAATGTGACACAGAAGCTCAGGCTCATACAAAACTTAGCATCCCCCCCTCCAAAGTAGCCACTGTGCCTAGTAACTCTACAACTCATGGTTCTGTATGCTTCAAGAGCGAGAGCACAAGGCCAAGAGGATTGCATTGTGCAAATAAGCCCTCTTACCTCCAAGTACTCCATCATACCCTATGATAAAAATGTACCCACCTTGCTGGCAGGAAGACTAATTTAATTATTCATTGGCTCTTTTTCCACAAACAGTATCAAAAAAAAGTTCTGCTCTGGACCAGCCTGTAACAAGCACAGTGCATGAGCTGGGTAAGTAGCTTTTTGCTACAGGCTTTGATACCTTAACACCCACACACCGCACAGATATTAGCTTGATCTTGTAACACAGGCCATTGTTCTCTTCGCAGAATGGGAACTAAGCTGAGTGGAATGGATGCTGAGCCAAGAATCTCTGGAATCAAAATCTCAGAAAAGAGGCTAATATAGCTGGTTCTATTTATCAGACTCTTTTTCTACACACTTCAGTAAACTCTCCTGTTCAAAAGAAACTGGAACACGTTTATTAATTCTTCATCAGCAACCATGCTTGTGCACCCATTAAAAAATCCCACCCCTGTGGTATCTGCATCCTTCCAGGATCATCCACAATATACAAAAGCCAGAATGGTGTAGTGGTTTGGGAGGTGGCCCTAGACCTGGAGGAGCCAGGTTCAAATCCCCACTCAGCCACGAAACTTCCTGGGTGACCTTGGGCCAGTCATTCTCTCTCTGCCTCACCTACCTCACAAGGTTGTTGTGAAGACAAAAGGGCGAGAACGACACACAACGCTCTGAGCTCTTTGGAGGAAGGGCGATAATGAAATGTGACAAAATAAAATCATTACTTCAGCTGTGGCTGGTCCTCAAGCAACATTTGAAAGCATCAATTCTAGTAAGAATCACATCCAGGTAGGAATCCTTTGTAAATCAATTGCAAGCTGGGTCTTATTTTGATTCTCAGGCCACCAACTTATTACATATTATCAACACAAGACTCTGTGAAATAGCAAGACTAGTACTGTTTGTTCCACTACTTGCAAGGCTAAGAATGGAGATCATGGAAGGATCTCCTCCAGGTAGGTGGGTCATGAGCAAGCCTCCACTCTGGTAGTAGAGAGCAATCAAAAGAGGGATGGGGGTGCAAGGAATGAGCCCAGCTGCTCCAAGCACACCATGGTTCCAACTTCGTCAAGGTCTCTGCCTTAAAAAGAATTCAAACCATCCCAAATCTTTTTTTTTTTTGCTTTCCTTTGTTGATGAATAATGTAACACAAATATTAGAATTGTAAAATGCAATATTATTATATCTATATATATATATAAAGAAGAACGTGGGTGTGTGGGTTTGTGGGTTTGTGGGTGTGTTTGTACGTTCTGAATAGGCTCCTCAACGCCTGGAGCGATCGGCATGAAACTTGGCACGCATACACCTTGCGGCCTGGCAACAAACACTGCGGGGGTCAGACCCCCCTAGAGCCCCCGGGGGTGGGGGTACGGGGGGATCCCCACGTGAAAATGGTAAAAAACGGCCAAAATTGGAGTCAAATCCACAGTTTCCGGGGTCGCTGAGATGCGCAGTGATGCTCCTGGTGCCGTTGGAGTCTGGGTTCAGCCCCCCCCCCCACATGGGGGCCAAGAAGGGGTGCGAAACACAGCGTCCGCCATGCCCTGCTGGAACGCCTGGACCGATTGGCACCAAACACGGCATGTGGAAGCCTAGCAGCCCGGCCACAAACACTGCGGGGTCGGGGGCCCCTACCACCCCCGGGGGTGGGGGTACATGAGGGTCCCCGCGTGAAAATGGTCGTAAATGGCCAATATCGGTGTCAAATCCATAGTTCCCGGGGTCGCCGGGACGAGTGACGATGCTCCCAATGTTGTGCGAGTTCAGGTTCACCCCCCCCTCGGCATGGGGGGCGGGAAGGGGTGCAAGACACAACATCCGCCGTGCCCTGCTGGAACGCCTGGACCGAGCGACATGAAACATGGCATGCATACACCTTGTGGCCTGACGACAAACACTGTGGGGGTCAGACCCTCCTAGCACCCCGGGGGGGGGCACATGAAAATGGTCAAAAATGGACAAAATCGTCCTCGGTTCTGTAGTTTCTGGGCTCACCGAGGTGAACAGCGATGCTGTGGGAGTTCGGGTCCGCACCCCCCAATGTGGGGGACGGGAACGGGTGCTAGATGAGATGTCCACCATGCCCCACTGTGATGCCTGGAGCAATTGGCGCCAGACTCGGCATGCGTATGCCTTGCGGCCTGGCGACAAACACTGTGGGGGTCAGGCCCCCCCCGTGCCCCCGGGGGTAGGGGTGCGCAGGGGGCCCCAGGTGAAAATGGTCAAAAACGCCCAAAATTGGGAGATCGGTCAGGGATGGGTCAGCGATGGGAGATATAAACACCTGGGCAAAGCCGGGTACATAACAGCTAGTATGTTTATAAAAATTGATAAAAAAGTAGGAAAGAAAATATAAACAATAAAGATACCAAAGTTTGCAGATATTATATATAAAGCTAGTGTCAATAGCAAAGGTCTGTACATAAATGTCTAGAAAAGGCTTCCAAAAAGGTCAGTACAAGCTCTTACTTTAAATCTGTTTATCCACAACCCTTGTTCCAGCTCCAATTCCAAAGCACTAACACCTACTGTCTAATGTCTGACAACACCGAATGTGGCCATTCTATACATTCTCAATTCATTGTTGTCTTTACACCTAAAAAGCAAACTGATTGTTTGTACTGAAAATATTTCAGATCTATAAATCCTAAAAAAAAAGTTCCATGTTTACTTCTAAACCCTGACTGGTCTGGAATACTGCTCGCATGCAGTAAAAATGCTTTGAGGTAGTAGAATTCCAAGACACAATTGCAGACCAATTATTTTTAGAGTTAAGGACAAAATATAGAATATCCTTAAGCTTAAGTTAACTGAAGAAAGGAATGTTCTGCATATATGATCATCTAGCGCAGTGTTTCCCAAACTGAAGGTTGGGACCCACTAGTGAGTGGTGAGCCCATTTTTGGTGGGTCGCAAAAAGTTTTTGAAACATTGCAACAAACCTTTCAAGCACCCTTGCCCTGTTTGTAGAAGAAAATTGTTAGCTGGAATGCTAACTTGTGGAATGAGGTCAGCTTTACACCCCCAAATTAAAATGCCACATTTTCTCCAGTAACTGGTGTGCCGTGAATCACTTGTGAACCCAGTTTCAGCCTTTTGTCTGGCCTGCAGTGTGGTAACTGCACATCTCCAGTTCGGCCTTCTGGGAACCCTGGAATGACTAAAGGTTTGGGGGAACAGTCCTTGCACTCCATTTCTAGGGAGAGTTGAGCAAATGTCTACACACACACACACACAGTACTATATGTAAGATCTCTAGCAGCCTTGAGAGCACATGACCCCAATTATTAATGATTTATTATGAATAAAATATTTCTTTTCTAGAAAGAAAACCTAGATCATTTTTTGGTCTAATGAGTTGTGATGGATTGTCATGTTTAAAGGTGGGTCCCGGTGCTAAAATGTTTGGGAAGCAATTATCTAGTACAGTGATTCCCAAACTGTGGGTCGGTATCCACCAGTGATTCACAAGCCAATTTCAGGTGGGTCGCAAAGCACCTAGAGCAGCCGTACTCAAAATGTGGGAAGATGGGATACTGGAAAGGGTGAGAGGGCTATGTGGTTGTTTTGCTTGTGTCAAGGTTGTAAATAGGCTTTTTTTTCTTTCTGATTCACTTTGCTATTGGAAAATGGCTGAGAAATAACCCAACTTATTACTGCATTCTCATAAAAGCAGTAGGCTTTGGCATCAGAATGACATCACTTCCAGTGGGTCCTGGACAGGTTGTCATTCTAAAAAGTGGGTCCTGGTGCTGAAAAATTTCAGAAGCACTGATCTAGTAGACCAACACAAATCTTGTTCACCACATGAAACAACCAGTTCTAGAGAGAACAGAATAGCTCATACAATGCAACACAAATATCAAGTATGGGTAATATAATTTGTTGCCAATCTTCACATTACAGTAAACTAGGTTATTCAAACATATTAATTATTCTTACTTAGAATGAGTTCACCATTTCCTGCCAATTATTTTGAAAAGTATTTCCACCAATATTAATAGACTGAGAATGAGAATTCAAACAAAATACACTTTTGAATGCTAGAAACACAAGTCAGGGAGCTGGGCGATCAGCATCCTAAAATATTAAGACATTTCAACAAAGCATAAAGCCACATCAAGCAGCAACTTGCAAACCGACCTTCCTACAAAAGCAGTATCACCGATTAGAATAACTATACTCTTAAATGAACTTCTCATTTAAAGATTTATTATGTACTCCATATATTAAATTTCTGTTTAACTGATTCACAGATGCAATAAAAAATAACTGATACTCTGCATAACTATATTTCCAACAGTGTGACAAAAGGTTAATATTAACTAATTCACAACAATAATGGTTAGTTTATATAGAGCATAAGAACAGTTATACTTTAAAAGCTAAAGCTGATAATGGATAATTACAGGCTACAGCACTATATTAAGGAAAAACAGGTTAACCAAAAAAAGACATGTGCTTAAGTAGCTCCCAATTAAATTAATGGAACCTTAAAATGCTTAACTAGGGCTGGGTTGTGCCTCCAATTATTAACTGATGGGTTTTTGTAAGTAATTTAACATGGCTATTGCATTACAAAAGAACCCAATTATTTTTCTGAAATCACAATTTTGGAAGAGGCAATAAGACTAACAATTAGCAGCAGGAGCTAACGATTTCCTATAAATCTTCTGTGGACATCCAGACAGCCCTTTTAGAACTTCCAAACACCAGAAACTGCTTTGAAAAGTTTCAAAAGCAACTTAAAAAGCAAGGTATGAGAAAGCTGCTGCTCAGGACAGGAGTGGGAAGTCAGAAACAAATTTTATGTGACACAATTGACGAAGTTCACAAAAACATCATCGCACTATTGCTACCTTCCAAGATTATTTTCTTGTATTGATCAACCGAATGAAATTTTAATATTGAGCATTTGCATAGTGTTGCGTGTGCAAAATGTGTCACACATTATTTGATGCAATTCTTACAACTACTTTTAGTATTAGCTCCATGACTCCAGCTGAGGTTGAGGGGGAGTGGTTTGCCTAAGGGCATCTAGTACAGGACTGTCAAACTCATTTCATACAGTGGGCGGAATAGCGTTCATGGTGCCTGCTGAGGGCCAGAAGTGAGGTCACTAAGAAGCTAATGACCAGAAATAAGCACTTTTTCCTCACTTAGGAACTCATTAGCTGCAAATGATAGAAGAGGAAATATGCATAGCTTTATTGTATTTTCAGGATATGGGAAAGTTCAAGTATCACATGGGTCACCCTTTCAGCAGTGCCACTTCTACTGAGGTGTAACAGTGGAAGCAGCTGAGAGGTGCTCTGCAATGTCAGCCGTTGGCAAAAGCAGAACTATTGAAACGGTGGCCTGCCTAATAACTGGGCTCTCCCAGCTCTTCAGCAGCTTCTCCCTTTCTCATCACTCTGGGTCTGTCCCTTCCCCTGTACCATTCTTTGCCGTCTTAGGTCTCCTTCCATCTCTCCCTCCCAGTGCCTTGGTAGAGGTGGTGCTGCTGAAAGGGCAGCACCGGAAGAGCCCAATCATCACATGGCCTGCCCTTTCAGCAGTAGCGACACTGTCGGAAGGGTGGGCTGCATGATGATTAGGCTCTCCCAACACCACTCTTTCAGCAGAGCCACTTCTGCCAGTGCAACACTTTGCCGCTTAACGTGGCTGGTGGTAGTGCTGGTAGAGCCCAATCATCACAGGAACTGGGTATAGAGTGCCTGTGGGCCATTCTGCATGGGGGCCTTATATTTGCCACCCTCATCTAGCCAGAAGCAAGATCTGAATTGGGGAAGTCCCAATCTGCTGCTCAATTTTAGTCACTACACTAGCTCCCACTGTACTGCCTATTCCACCATTGGGTATGTCTTCCTACCGTTTGTGACTTTGAAGAGGACAATCATCTGCTTCGTAAAGCCTAAACTTTACAGTCCTTTACTATATTAGAGTTTTACAAAGAGTTCTAGGCTAATCACTTCCACAAACAAAACATAGTAAATAATATAATTATATTATCTGATCCACGGAAAGCGCACTCACTTTCAAATATAAAAAAAAAAAAAACCATTGTCAAATAACGTACATCCAATAGGGACTTCAAACATTCAACTTCAAACATTCAGTAAGTACAAACTATGGTTCAGGAAAGATGAACATCATCAGAATCTACACCAAACCCATACAATCCCTATCCTCATGTGGCTGGCTGCAAAAATATGAAGCTAAGTTTTAACAAGCCAGGATGCTTTCATTGCAGCCCTGTGTCCAAAAGCAGGAGGAAAGAAGGCATGCATTGACACAGCCGATCACATTCCCAATTTGACCAATCAGTCATGGGCCGCTGGATCACATGAACTGGGCCATTATCTAGGTCGAAAAGCAAAACTGTTGACATGGGACATGTTTTTAACAACTTGATGGACTGAATAATTCAAGGAACAGACAATTAGCTGCGTGGGAAGAAGAGAAGATGTGGCTACATTGGCAAATAGGAAAAGCAGTAAAATGTTTTGAACTCTGCAATTGTTTTCCAGGAAAGGTGGAATTTTAGCAAGAACTTGGCAGCCCACACAGGAAGCTAAAAAAACAAAAGCTATGCATAGCCTATGTATCATCCAACACCATGACAGTACAATATAGGTTCAAAAGAATATAGTTACCATAAGTTACCAACTCTAGGATTTTCAGAGCCATTTTCTACTATTACTACTGTTCATTCCTAACAGACTCCTCTGCAGGGTTCCCCAAGCCAGTAAAAAAGTTTTTTTTTTTTTTAAAGCAATCAGAACCCACTTCCTAGTTTGCAATTGAAGACAGGGTTCCTATTGCTTTTTTTAGGTGCTTGGGGAGCCCTGCAGAAGTATCCTCCACAGTTCCCCACACCCCCAGATTGTCAGGGCTTGCTCAAGTAAGTGGAAAACAGCCTTTACTTTCCCGTCCCTGCAGCAGCACAATCCTGGGGATCATGCTGCTACTTCTGCCCTGCCCCTACACAGAAGCAAGGCTTTGTAAGTTTGTAAACCTCTATAAAAAGGATCAGAGAGTTTACAAATGTGTAACTTTAGCTTTTTAAATGAACGCAACTTTCCTTCACTTTGAATTCATTGAAAAAGAAGAGTGAAACATATAGGTGACTGGCTCCAGAACAAATTTTGCCGAGAAGAATTAGCATGGCTTTTTGGAAGGAAAAAAAACTTGTCTCACTGATCTGCAGGGACGTGCAGTAACATGCCATGATGCTACCTTGTTCTAGTCACATCTGGAACCTTTCTGAAACCCATAGAGACCACAATGTCCTCCCCAAGGGTGGGGCTCTGCCCAGCCTTCACAAAAGCCATAGCAAGCATCCCAGAGAGGACACTGCTACATCCTTCCCAGAGCAGAGAATTTCCAGCTTCTGCAAAGTCAGGAGCTTGAAGACTGGAAAACATCTCCAGTCACATCTAGGAACCAGAGCCTTTCCTAGGAACCAGGGGTCACATTAGGTATTAGGTCAGTTGAGCCAGTGCCTCACCTGCCTCTAGTGACCGCATGTCCCTGCTAAACTGTTGACATTTTTTCGGCTGTGGATAGGAAAGAACTAACAAACATGGAGAGTGAGTGGGCTCTCCTTATCCATTGGCTGGGCACCCAGATACTGAGCCCATGCCATAGAAGGCCACAGGGGGCTTCCCAGACACGACTGAAAGCCACTTCCAGTCCATGCCAGTGGCTTCCTGTCAGATCCAGGAAGAGTTCTGAGGTGTAGGAAGTCCAGACACAGCCTCCAGAGGGCTGGGCACGGCTCCAGGTAAGTTTTGCTGTGCTGCGCACACGCACCATTGATTTCATTATCTATGCTGGGTCCTGGAATGGATCTTCTGTGGATACCGAGGGCCCACAGTACTTGGATTTGCAACGTTACTGAAGTAGTCATGGATCAAAAGTGGTCTCCTAGATCCTTAGCTACTCAAGAAGGAAATAGGGCATAGGGACAAACACACAGACAAGAAGTAAATTGTATCCCAGCTCTCACAGATGTATAATTCATAAATGAAGTGGAACTAGGGGTAAACAAGGTCTTCAGGACAACCAATTATTAAGAAAAGGGACTTGAGCAAGTTAGCAGCATGAGACATCTATGCTACCCAAGGGGAAAAATCAACCTTCTTGTGCACTTGTGGCATGGGCTTGAGAGCTACATGCCCCGAGTGCAGGAAAGAAGAAGAGGTACCCAGAGGGAGCTTAAAACACCCATTTCTATGGAGTACAGTAGTGACCTGAGAGTTTAATTATTGTAGTTTCTGAACATACAATGAGCCACTTTGGGAATTTGCTTAGGTAAGGGAAAGGGCCGGGGGGGCATACATTCTTTAAATAAATATTCAGAATGGTGAATCCTCAAGCATACTGGATGAGTGGGCAACAAAATATCGGATGAGATTATGCAAGATACATGCAAAGACAGACACACTGGGACATAAATTATCTAGCTCGGCTGAATGTGACATTTATGAATTGGTCTCAGTACCACCACCATTCCAACATCACAGCTTCACAGTAAGCACCAGCTCAATGTGATATTAGAAAATCACATTGAAAAACTGAAAAGGAACTGAAAACTTTTTAAGACAGATCGAACTGGCATTGCAAAGACATCACCACTCAAGAATGCCATGCACAGTTCTGATTAAACCATGTCAAGAAGGGTATTGCAAAGACAGAGAAAACACAGATACATATTTATCTTATTAGTTTTAAGCCACTATTTCCAAGTAATTATGTGTAAGACCAGAGTCTGTGAAAGCTACCTTTTTCCCTCCATTTCTAGTAGCAGAAAGAAACCAGAACAAATCCCTGGCAAGAAAACTGGCAGTAACTGGCAGCTCCTGGGACAAATTCATTATCCTACCGAGACGCTGCCTGACCTCCACTGCCAATCCATAAAGGAAAATAAGATGGCAGGAACAGGACTTAGTAGCAGGTCACCCTGGGGTGGATTCATACTGGTTAGTTCCAGGGTCTTGGTCCACTACTTACTTTCTCAAAAGTAGTTGCTGGCCTGTGGTGTAATAACTCTTACTGAGCATATCTGCCTTTTTTGTCTTGTTTTAAGAACTATTAAGATTGTCTACTCCTGTATCCTGTTTAACGGCCAATTATCTGTTACTGAATTATCTTAGGAAAGCAGAACTTCAACTCTGATAATCAAAAAGCAAGCAATTGGCATTACATTCTCCCACGTACTGCTGCATAAATATGACAGTACATATTTTTTGCAGTTGTTGTGTCCACCTCCGATCTAAAGTCTCTCAGAGCAATTTGTCAGGGCAGTGGCATCTGGGAGCTCTGCAAACCCAGAAGACTATTAAAAACTTTTTCAACAAAGAAAGACCACCTTTTGGGAGGAGGCTATTCATGCCATGAGCATTAGATATACAATACTGCAACAGCCACACAAATAATCAACAATATTTGTACAGAGGAAATGGGTAGCTTAAGGAACTGCTTAAACAGCTTGAAGCTCCTCTCTTCTCTCACGTGTCTTATTTGTAGGAAAAAGCTGTGTCTTTGGGCACGAAAAGAATTGTCCAGATTATTATCATCAGCCAGCAGAGAAACAATGTTTTGCTTTTTACTCAATTACTAGTATTCAGTTATGTCGAAACAAGAGCCTGGAATTCAAAGTTACTGTCATGACTTGTCAACCACTGCAGTAATAGATTTTTCAACATTCATTAAATGAAGTGCTTCGTAATGAAATTATGTTCATTTACATAAAGTGTACATACAGCATGTTATCCCACATAACTGGATGTGGGAACCAGAACAAGAATGGTTGCTGCTGCACAACTTCGTACCCCATAGTAAACAGAAACAGCTGCTAAACCCCAAGCTTCGAAAATCACAAACTGTGCAAGCCGATGTGGGACTACTCATGAGTAAGATCTATTTTGTTCAATGGGGCTTACTCCCAGAAAATGTTATAGGATAGATGCCCAAGTCAGAATTCCTGTTTCATCCATAGATTTCAACTGGTTGGGAAAACCCGACACACTCTACATATATCTACTCATCCTGAGCATGAAAACAATGGTTAATCCAGGCAAACTAATCTGATAAACTCATACAAAGAAGATCAAAACTCCATCTTAATCAACTCAGAATGACTACAGTCCTCAGAATACACACTGAAAGACATGTTATAGTCTCCATTCTATCCTTTTACACAGTTAAATGGTGACATCAATTTTTCCCCCAAATCCCCCCAGTTGTGAACATGACAGGGTAATAAAGAGGCATGCTAAGGGATAACTGATTAGGAGGACCACCAAAAGAATACTGATCAGCCCAAACATTTCTCAGATTTATCCAGCCAGTTCACAACAGTTAGGCACATGCTGATCAAAGGAAAACCTTGCACATAAGTGCCCTTTGTTGAGCTGGTCAAACACACTGCTACTGCCACATGCAAGATGCAGCAACCACCATGTGCCAGGAAGCTTCAGAGATAAGAGCATATGCTTAAATAGCCAGCTGCTGACAAATAACTAAATGTCCCAAATGTCTACTGTAGAGAGGAGGTGTGCTGTATAGAACGTATGCTGAAGAGTAGCGAGGAAGGGCTACAGTACATCCAATGAGCGATAGGCATCCAATTCCAGCCTACACTTTCTGGAAGGAGCAGCTCCCTGACATTCGTATACTAGAATGCGCTGCGCATCGCCCAAAGCCACGCAGGAAATCGGCTGCAGGAAGAAACAAACTTCGACCGACGTCGCTTGCTGGAGGAGGATGCTTTGGGATGAGGCTGCAAGGGCCTGTCAGAAAGACGAGCGGGCAAGCGGCAGAAAAATCCTACATGTAGGGAATGGGGGGGGGGAGTCCGCACGACTTCTGGGACGGGGAGTGAGTGAGGGGTCGAAGGGCCAGCTGCGCTTAGGGGAGGTGGGGGCGGAAGTCGGAGCCCGGCGCCCTGGAGAGGCTCCCTCTCAGCCTTACCTGCTTTGCCAGCCCTGGATCAGGTTGGTGTACTTGCTCAGGGTTCCCTCCAGCACCGCCTCCAGCCTCCTGCCCGACGCCAGCCCTCCGCCGCCGCCACCTGGGCTGGCCGCGGCTGAACTAGGGCTGCTGCTGCTCCCACCGCCTCCATCCGGCCTCCCGGCGGCCGCCGCCGCTGCCGCTTGCCTGGCCGGGAGCCCCCGACTGGCGGAGGAGCAGGGAGAGGAGCCCGCCGAAGTGGGGCGGCTGCTGCTCCGGCTGCTGCTGTTGCTGCCGCCGCTGGCAGCCGGGGCTCCGGAGGCTGCTGCTACCGCTTCGCCGCTGCCTTGCGTCGCCGCGGCCGCTGCCTTCTCCATGGAGCCCGCCAGGAGGATCCGAGGCAGCTCCGGCCTCGGCTGCACAGAGTTGTCGCTGCTGCTGCGGCAGCCGCCGACGAGATGGGAAATACCTGACTCATGCGCGGGGAGATGGGGAGGGAGGGCCCGGCGAGACCCGCGGCCGCCTCGTCCTCCGTCCTCCCTCTCACGGGCTGCTAAAGCCGGTGGGAGGGGAGGTGGCGCCGGCGCTTTGTGTCCAGTGGCAGAGAGATCCGCCCCGTCCCCGAGACTCCCTCAAGCCCGGCCTCTCCATCTAGGCGCAGCCGTGAATCTCTGCGCGCTCGCTCCAGTTAGGAAATTAAATGAGCGAGGGCAGGAGATAAGATTCCCATCCAGCTGGGGGAGGAGGAGGAGGAGGAAGAAGCGACACTATTCGCGCCAGGCTCTTCCAGCCACGCAGGGGTGGGGCTGACCGGTACGTGCATGCACCCGCCGGCGAGCCTGCTGCTCCGGGGTAACTGATCCAGGATAATTCCTACCTCAGGGCGTCCGTAGCCACCATCGAGTTGCAGCGTTTTAGTCTGGAGTGGAGGCGTAGGAAGCCGGGTTGGTAGAAGTAAGTAGGGCCGGGTCTGGTGCGTTGTCTGAATCGGAGACGCTTGGGCAGTCTGTCTTGCATTACTTACTGGAAAATGGATCTATAACAGATAAATTCTGCACCTATGAGTTCAGTTTAGCATAACTACCTAGGAAGCATGCGTTTCTTTACAGCACCTCAGAAGACATCAAACCTGAAACAATATAGCCTGCTCCTATGCAAAGAAGTTTATACCAGTGGTATTCAAACTTTTTAGACTGGGATCCACTTTTTAGAATGGCACTCATGTTGGGACCCACTGGAAGTGATGTCATTAACCTGGAAGTGATGTCATAGTCGGAAGTGCCATCATCAAGCAGGAAGTGCTGTCATTGTGACATAATAAGTTGACACTCCTGAAATGCAAATTGGCATTCTTGGACTGCAGCAATTGTATAGCCATGAAACATCCCTGACAGGAAGCAAGACTAGGACAAACTATGATGTAAAAGCACTGAACTAAAAACAAAAATTTTTTTAAACCCTCACTTGAAAATTCAAACTGTTAACACTCACAAAAGGAATATAGCAAGAATAAGCTCTGCAGCTTCCAAGATGGCTGCTCCCAGCTTTCTGCAACCCACCTGACATCAGGTCGCAATCCACCAAGTGGGTCCCAACCCACAGTTTGAATAACACTGGTCCATACCAGGATGTGGTGGCGCAGCGAGTTAATCCGCTGTTGCTGGACTTTCAACCGCAAGGTTGGGAGTTCAAGATTGCGTGACCGAGTGAGCTCCTGTTGCTTTGTCCCAGCTCCTGCCAACCTAGCAGTTCGAAAGCACCTCAATGCAAGTAGATAAATAGGGACCACTTCAGTGGGAAGGTAATGGTGTTCCATGCACTATGGTGTATAGTCATGCTGGCCACATTACCACAGAAGCTGAGCACCGCTCCCTACAGTCAGTCAGGACTAGACCATCTGGTCGTGGGGAAACTTTTACCTTTTTATACCATTGAAGGCCTGCCCTGCACATACCACAGAATAGACTATGGGCAGAAAGATGCCACCTTTGAATGCCCCCTTTATCTTGATTAAGATCTTGCAAGCAAAATACTAGCACTGCAAGGAGTGACTGCCCAATCTTAACTAACTTTCCAGTGCCAATATAGCTATGCCAGTGGCCATGAGCTGCATCTTGTTGAGGGGGGGGGGTGCATCACAGAGGCCTCCTCAAGGTAAGGACTATTTGTTTGCTTACAGTTGCATCAGCACTGGAAAGTTGGGCAGGATTGAGCTGTGAGTTGGGAAAGAGTTGTTCATATCTCCCAGATGTGTTAGTTCTCTGCTTGCAGGGAGTTGTTAAACACACACACACACACACGGGAGCATTTCCAAAGGGTAATCTCTTGCCTGCACAAAGTGTGCCATTTTATTGTGCTCATGTCAACTAACCTGAGTTGAGTGGTCTTTTAAAAAAATATATATCCCTAGGCGTGTTTACCTTTGAGTAAGTCCTGTTGAACCCAGTGGGATTTGGCTCCACACAAACATGCACAGGGTTAGGCTATGAACATGTTTAGATTGCAGCTTTAGCCAGCCCCACTTAAGGCTGACAGAGGAGATGAGAGTAGCTAATCTCTGTCAAATGACCTCAACTTTGCTCCTGTCATGGTAACACAACAATTGTGTTTCCAGACCACTCTGCACAAAAATATAATTAGATAGGGAAAATATGAACTGTAAACAGGCTGTTCAAAACAGTGCAGTCATCCCTTGTCAAGCAGGGAGGTGGGGTATGCTTTTGTGACTTGGCAGGTGTAGAACCTTGGTTTCCCTGATCCTTGGTGTCTCATTCACTGGAATATATATTGCAATAGATCCACTACTCTTTAACCTTTTTACTCCCAAAAAGGGGACTCTTTACATCTTAAAGTAGCAAATAAGGCTGCAATCTTTTACAAAATGTTGCTTCCTGGGAGTAATCTCCATTGAACAGAATGAGACAGTTTGGAGTAGGTGTGCATAGAGGTGTAGGCTGCTTTGAATGACTCCTAGGGAGATAAAGCAGGGTATAAATGTGTAAATAAATAAATAAATAAATAAATAAATAGGTATGTCTTTGCTGCTCTCCTGACAATTGGCAGCGACTGGGCCAACTAACAGTGCAATCCTAGGCATGTCTACTAAGAAATAAGCCTAACTGAATTCAATGGGACTTATCGGTACTTCTAGGTAAGTGAATAAATAGGATTGCAACCTGAATCTCCCAGGGGAGAGAATACTGCTGCTATGGAGAAAGCCCTGTCCTGCAGCACCATCAACTGTATATTGGAAATTGTATATATATCAACTATATATTGTACTCTTCTGTTGAAGAGTACAATGAATGGGCAGGTTTGTATCAGAGTGTAGGGGTGCATTGATGTGATCAATTATTATTTGGATTACTTGATCCAGAATAACATCTGTGCCTGACTTAATAACCATTAACCTAAATCAGAATCATCTGCATAAACAAATATGCTCTTGAGAGAACGCTGGGAAGTAACTAAGCCACGTTAAGTAGTGTTTTTAGCATTCACATGAAAAATCATCCAATTATTTTAAGCAATCTTGTAGCAGGTGTTATAAAGTAAATACCAGTACCCTTGTTATGAGTCTATCTCTGTAGTCCATCTCTGTAATGAACACTGCTGGAATGGAATCACTGGCAGCCTGAGAGCACAATCCTAACCTGGAGTTAAGCCAGCACAGTTACGCCAGCAAAATTTGGCTGACTCCAGGGCCACCATAAAGCACATTTGGACCACTCTCTAAGTCAGGGAGGATGGCACACATCTGTGTACTACTGGCCTCTCTCTCTGAGAGTGGTCCAAACATACTTTATGGTGTCCCTGGTGCCAGCCAAACTTTGCTGGCCTAACTTTGCCAGTCTAACTCCAGGTTAGGATTGCACCCTGAGTGCTGGCCATTACTACCAGTGTTTCTGCTTGCACTGCCTTTTTATTGATGTTGCATTGCACTTAAACACTTAATGGATCAATGCCTATGTGTATTAATTGAAGCAAAGGTAAAAGGTTGCCCCCATTAAAGCAAATGGAGTTTGCCACTTCAGGCTCAGCTGACTCACCTTCATTGTGATTTTAGTATTCTATATGTACGTACTATGTTAAAAACGTAACAGATGAGCATGGACAGAGCAGGAGATAATGCTCCTCTTTCCACAGCTTTGATGATGTACCTGAATCCCTTCAACCAGTGGTGGGATTCAAATAAATTAACAACCGGTTCTATGATGTCATAGCCGGAGCCAAAATAACCCCGAAGCCAGCCGAGGTAAGTGAGTGGGCAGGGCCCGGCCATTTAACAACCGGTTCTATAGAACCTGGGCGAACCCCCTGAATCCCACCACTGCCTTCAACACACATACGGTGTATGAAATTTATAGAGCAATCCTAATCCTGCACTGATACAGCCAGGCCACATGGCCTGGAGGGTAAGAAGGAAGTGACCCACAGTGGTGCGAAAAAGCTCATTCTGAGCTTTTTCATGCAGCTGCAAGCAGTGCCTATCCCCTACTGGGATAGAGTGGGAGAAGGTAGTATTGGAGAGGGTGGGCTCCGGTTATAGTGGCACAAAGCAGCTCCCCAGGAGCAGTTTTGCATCACTACAAGTGGCACCTATCCCCTCGGATGGTCAGAGAAATCCTGCACCGCTGCAAGCTTGCTCAGAGGGGGGCAAAGGCAGTGATGTCATTCAGGGGGAACGGACCAGAACGGGCGTTCCGGATCCTAACGGGCTCTATGGCTGGTTCCAGGTTCCCGACAAGTGCCAATCAAAAGTGAGTTCCGGTTCCTAAATCATTTGAATGACACCACTGCTGAGGAAGTAGGCATTGCTTATAGTTCCAGGGAGCCTCGCTGATTCAGAAGCAGCTGGGGGCTCAGGGCACTGCCCCCTGCTGGGTGGCGCCAAGGAGCATTTGCTCCCCTTGACTCTCCACTAGCTATACCACCAACGCTCCTCGGCTGCCGTTCCTCTCACTCCTTGGATTTGAAAAAGAAAAGAGAAACAAAATGGAAAAGGAAGTGCAGAAGAAAGGGGAGTGCTAGAGCATCTCTGAGCTCTAGCCCACAAGTCTTCTCCACATTTCCTCTTCATTCTGCCTCCTTCTTTTTCAAATCCAAAAAGGAGAAGGAGCAACAGAAGATGTACTATGAAAGAAAGAGGATAGCATTTGATGCAGATCATGAGCCAGGAATAAAATAGTGAAGGATGAAATACGATTTCCTACAGATAAATAAAAGCACTGCAGCCTGATTGTAACACTACATAAGTAACACTATGATCCTATGCATGTCTATTCAGAAGTAAGCTTCAATAGGACTTACTCCAAGGTAAATGTATACAGGATTGCAATATGAAGGTATGTGGAGTATTGACACTTCCATAACACTTAAAGTGCAAAGTGTTTTTCAACTCCTACATTTATTATCACAGCAATTTTATGAAGTAGATCAATACTATTCTTATTTTACAGATAGCGAATTGAAGCCAAGAGAGAATGACTTGCCCAGGGCCACCCATGACTTGTAAGGCTGAATGGGAACTGTATCCTACTGATCTCAGATCTCCTACTGGGTACTAGTCCATCACTACTGATAGGACAAAGTACCTTCTTACAGTTGTGCTTTGTGTCTTGTAACATGAAGTTATTCAATATTGCTATAGGCTAACACGCATATTTAAGAACAAAGCACTAGCCTGGCGAAGTGTGGACATGAATGGCACAATAATGGTCTATATTTTTCAAGTGAGCTCACATCATTGTGGAATTTAGGGACATGTTAACTGTGTCACTCAGCTTTTGTGATTCATTTTTATATTTAGAAACTTTGCACTTCTTAAAGCCCAGAGCTAGCATACAAATACTGGATGCTGTCCTAACTGTAAGCCAACACAATATGAAAGTTATT
Source organism: Lerista edwardsae (assembly GCA_029204185.1). Classification (NCBI taxonomy): domain Eukaryota; kingdom Metazoa; phylum Chordata; class Lepidosauria; order Squamata; family Scincidae; genus Lerista; species Lerista edwardsae. Next base: position 2,311,438 of record JAJKFI010000009.1, on the reverse strand, counting down.
CCATGATAAGCCTTTTAAAAAAAAAGAGACGAACAATAAAAAAAAAACATTATGAAATGGAGCAAGAAAGTAAGCCAACTTGGTTCATTGAGCTGTACATCTCAGTTAATGTCAGACTGCAGACACAAGGAAAAAGGTGCCAAAAATGTGGACTTGTGTCAGTAGCCCAGCTGTCCATGTCTAATACTTTGAAATTCAAATGTAATGATGCATACAGTTCAAGTGAATTCCTATTAGAGTGCAATCCTAACCTGGAATTTGGCCAGCACAAGATCAGCCAGCAAAGTTTGGCTGGCATGAAGGCGTGCGTTTGGGCCACACTCAGAATCAGGGAGAATGGTGCACATCTTTGTGCTGGCCTCTCTGACTCTGGGATTGGTCCAAACATACTTTACAGTGTCCCTTGTGCCAGCCAAACTTATGCTGGCCTAACTTTGCTGGCCTAACTCCAGGTTAGGATTGCTCTCTTAGTGTCTCTGGAAACAAAACCATTCAGCGCAACTTAGAAGTGAGCGCCACAAACATAGCCTTCTTTCCTCCTCTTCAGAAGACCTCTGAGTTCTCTTTATCCAGTCTGGGCCAGTATGTTCATAAGGTGAGGTGAGTCACCTCAGGAGATTAATTGGCAGAAGATGTCCACTTCTGCCTGTGGTTCCACCTCCACCGCTCCTCCTCCCCCTGGGTAGTTTCCTGGAAATCCTCACTGATAGTGAATTTGCAGGTAACAACCATTTATCCTATGGGATCAGTGAGGTTAGATGCAAAGGGTACCTTATCTGCCATAGAAGAATCCAGCAGAGACCCTCACAAAGCCAGCATAGTGCAGCGGGAAGTGCCAAAAGATCTTTGGAGGCTGCAGGGACCTTCAGAATGGCACCTGCCACCAGCACTGGCCCCTTTAAAATGGCTGGCAGAAGCATCTGCTGGCCAAGTTTAAGGGTCCACGCTGGTCACATGTGGCATTCTGAAGGTCCCTGCATAGTGGATAATGAGGAAAGGGGCACAGATAATGAGGTAAGAAGCAATTCTGCCCCTCGCAGATAAGCGAATTCCCAGATAGTGAGCTCGCACATTAAAAGGACTGACCACACACACACACACACACACACAGAGTAATGCCTCCTGCTTTTGTATTTAAAATCTGGCACTGCATAATGTGCATGTTCGACTGGCTGATCACTAGATGTGTTGAGTTTCACCATAAGGAGCGGCAATGTGATATGTCACACGAGTGTGGCACGCGAGCAGTTCAAAATTTGGTGAATGAATGTACTTCTGCAAAACAAAGGGCTGCGATTGAATTGACAGAATCACTGGCGTTTTCAGCATCCACCAGGTGCAACTTTCTGTATTCAAGCCCCTTAATTACGGTCCTCACAGCTGGCTTTCCAATGCTCCATTAACTCGCATGCACTTTTTAAGCACACATTCTGATTGCTTTCCATTCTACCATAAAGTCTATAATAAAAATTATTTATAGCTATAAGATTCTGCAGAGCTTGACAGTGAATCTGGGTCTCTGCCAAAAAAATGTTTCCAGTTGGGCCCCACAGCTCCTAAAGCTGGCCCTAGGGGCATCAATTAATAGTTGCAAAGCATTTTGCCTGGTGTCAGACCAGTTTATTGCTTCCTGCTCCTGATGTCTCTCCACAACCTCTTTGAGATGGAGCTGCCCAATTGGGGGGATGAGGAGCAGACCATCATGGTTACAGAGACCCAATCCTATCACCACTATATCTGTTGCAGCACAAAAAGCATTCTGTGCAAGTCAAATGGGGCAAAGCTGTTCAACTCTGCTTGTCTTTTAGAAGTTCTCTACCACCCAATCCAGTACGCTACACCAATGGATTTCAAACATTTTAGACTGGAACCCACTTTTTAGAATGGCACTTGGGACTCACCAGAAGTGATGTCATTAACTTGGAAGTGATATTGTAGCAGGAAGTGACATCATCAAGCAAGAAGTGCTGTCATTGTAACATAATACAATGACACTCCTGAAATGCAAATTGGCATTCTTGGACTGCAGCAATTTTACAACCATGAAACATCCCTGACAGAAAGCAAGATTAGGACAAAATATGGTGTAAAAGCACTGAGCTAAAAACAAATTTTTTTAAAAAAAACCCTCACTTGAAAATTCAAATTGTTAACACAAAAGGAATATAACAAGAGTAAGGTCTGCAGTTTTCAAGATGCCTTTCACAAAGGCAACAAGGATACTGCATGGCTGGTACCTACCCAAATTGTCTCACAATCTGCCTCAATAAGTGGTGTGGCTTGATGCTAGCTAAAAATCTATATATATAAAGAAGAGCGTATGTATGTGTGTATGTATGTGTGTATGTATGTTTGTTCCACATAGGCTCCGCAACGCCTGGACCGATTTGCGCCAAACTCGGCACGCGGGTGCCTTGGCCCCCCGAAACCATCGCTGCGCGGTTTTGAAACGGATCGCGCCCCCACGGGCGCGGGTACAAGCGAATTTGTGGTTCTCTATGGACGGCTATGGGCTGAACCGAACATTCCGAGGCTCTGGTGATGTCATGATGAGATGCAAATGACATGCGGAATCTTCAGGCAGCAACTGAACTCTTGACAGTTGAAGACCAGGGGGTGGCCATGCCCATTGAGTTCAATACAGACAGATTGACTCCCAGGAGGCGGGCTTAGCGGCCATGTTTTTATACTCAAAATGCTGATTCCAAGCATTTCAGATTGCTTTGCGCGTAGTAAAAACTTACGAAAATAAAACCGTGTGATCGTGGAGTTCCGTATGCAGAACACGTAGGCATGATTAACAAGGTTGATATTAACTTTTACACACGGGCAGGGAGATTTTGATTCGTGAATTCGTGGCAATCCTCCTTCGCAGCAATCCTCCGAGTCAGCCATATTGTTAGACCCATGGAGTTGCGTCGGCCATATTGTTTGACCAGACCACGTGACCAGACCACGGACCAGACAATGGCATCGGCCATATTGTTTGACCAGACCGGAAGTTTCAAGAATATGACGTCATTTCGTCTCCATGTTTATAATACCTCCATGTTGAAGACAAACAGCAGCAAACAGGTTTCACGCAGGCAAACCGATACAATGTGTTCTGTGAACATGTGGGCGGTCCCTGCTTGGCAGTGGACAGTTGGCACAAGGTGCTGTGGCTGTTGCTCTCTCTGAAAGTTTACTTTCACTGTGTAACGTAAGGCAATTGGGCAGGTGCAACCAAAAGGCTACAAAGATGAAACAACAGTGTACACAGTTTCCTGTTTCCACCTGAGGAAAAGAAAACAACAACTTGCAATGCTACGTCACAGAGCTGCTACATCTAGAGCAACACAAACAGTACAGCAGCGTGACAAAAGACTCCACGATAAGAGAGACAGAGCTGCTACATCTAGAGCAACACAAACAGTACAGCAGCGTCACAAACAACTACAGGATATGAAACAGAGGGCTACTACACCTAGAGCAACAGATACAGTACAGCAGCAGGGATGGGACATATAAACACCCAGGGACACATGTGAGTGGGGGTGGGGTCAGGGATGGGACATATCAACACCCAGG
>JAJKFI010000009.1:2255237-2307858 GCA_029204185.1 Lerista edwardsae | reverse complement strand
ACACATGTGAGTGGGGGTGGGGTCAGGGATGGGACATATAAACACCTGGGCACACATGTGAGGGGGGGCAGGGATGGGACATATAAATGGGCCATCTGTATGCCTGGTGAGTAGCTGGGGGTCGGGGATGGCACCTATAAACACCCGGGCGAAGCCGGGTACATAAAAGCTAGTGCTTATATATAAATAGAACAGTGGTTCCCAACTGGTGGTTTGCGACCCACCAGGAGAAGCAGAAGCAGGCCATTCTCCTTTAAGAGGGCATCACTGTGACATCATGACCAAAGGCTTTTAAACGCACCTAGGGGGTTGCACTGCCCACCCAGAGGGAGCTCCCTGCACTCTCCAGATGGTCAACGCAACCTCCAAGGTACATTAAAAAAGCCCCTTAGTTGCAGTAATGCAGCAATCACTGCAGTACCACTGCTGCTGCTGCCGCCACCCCTCACCCCCATCCCACCCCCACAAATATTTACAGGGTTCTCAACTTCTGAGCAGAAGTTTGGGAACCACTGAAATAGAACACACACATATGACCACTTTTTTTCCTTCCAGAGAAAATATGCAAATTATAAAAATGCTGATTGCATGTGTTGGTTGCTGTCTTGTTCATTTAGATTCTTCTTATATCCTTATCCCTAAGGCTCAAGGTGGATTATATATATAAAAAAACTGAAAAGGAAAATAAATTGTAAAAGGTATGAATATTTGAAATGTAAAGATAAGAACCACCTAGAATCCAATGCCATTACAATGCTGAGTACATGAGACTTCCAAAGAGAAAGATCAGAGAGAAAACTATTTGGTGGAAGGGATTTAATCAAATAAGCCTCAAGGGGAGAAGAAAGTGATATATTATAAAGATGATTTCCTGGTGTCCCCTATTGATCCATGAACTAGATAAGTAGAATCCCTCCACAGAGCTGCTATGCAGGCTGCATACAGAGCAAGGATTCAATTGCAATATGAAAGTCAAGGACGTACATAATGTAATTTCTAGACTGTAAGTCCACAATCTGATCTGTAGCAGCAAAATCATTATTTGTTCTTGCTAGAATTCTTAGAGCACAATCCTATGCAGGGCTTGTTGTTGTTGTTGTTCAGTCGCTAAGTCGTGTCTTCGCGACCCCATGGACCACAGCACACCAGGCTTCCCTGTCCTCCACTAGCTTCCAGACTTCACCCAGTTTCATGTTCATTTCTTCGGTGACACTAACTATCTCATCCTCTGCTGCCCCCTTCTCCTTTTGCCTTCAGTCTTTTCCAACATGAGGGTCTTTTCTAAAGAGTCCTCTCTTCTCATGAGGTGGCCAAAGTATTGTAGGGCTTACTAGGAGATAAATCTTACTGTGTTCAATGGAACTTACTCCCAAGAAAGAATTAAGGCGGCCTTAATTCTGCTTCATACTGTATAATTCTTCAATATAAACTGTGGTTCTGCCTTTCGAAGGGTCATGTATGATACTAAAATAAAGAGTCTGAAATAAAGAGCACTTAGCTTGGCTGGGCATCTTTATTTTACAGAGACACTGAAGTCTAGCACACACTATCACAAGTGTAGGAAACCACTGGAAGTACCCCAAGATAACAAGAGCAATGAACTCCAGCTATTGTGTTGAGCAGAGCCAGGAGTCCCAGAGACAACTGGATTGTGTTATTGTGGCCTGTAGAGAGCACTATTTTTGTAACAAGAGTTTTCCAACACATGTTTGTTTCTGTGGCTGGCCAATGTTCCGTTTGCCTTTGCTTTCTTCTGATCACTGCTTGTTCCCCACCTCACTTCTTTCAAACCATCATTACATGCATTTTTTTATACTGGCAAGCAATACTTGGCCAATTGCCTTTCAGATTTGTCCATAACATTCAAGCAAGAAATATGATGGCTAGGATTTATCAATATGGGACTTCTCCAAGAGGGCAAAAATATGCAATGGTATTTATTTCTGTACTCTTACAAAAGTCTACAAGAAGTCCTTCTCATAATGGATCTCCAGGTCAGTCAGACCTGGCCACAGTGGTCTATGCCTTAATATCCTGATTAGGCTAATGTAACACCCTCTACATGGGACTGCTCTTGAAAGTGGCTCAGAAACTGCAATTCATGCAGAATGTAGTGTTGCGAGTGGATGCTGGGGTTCACAATTTCATTTCGGTTGAGCTGCTCCTCTGGCGGCTACACTGGCTGCCCAATTGGAGATGTTAGCACTAACCTTTAAAGTCATATGTGACCTGGTACTGGGTTACCTTAAGGACTACCAGCTTCCGTATAGTCCAGCCTGTTCATTTAGGTCATCTGTTAGTTCTGCCACTGTCAGAGGTAAAAAGGGCCTGCAAGAAGCAGGGCCTTTTGAGTTGTGGCAGCGTGTCTCTGGCATTCTCTTCCAGAGAATTTAAAAACAGCCCCTTCAGTGGAAAATGTCCAGCAAGGCCTAAACTCCTTTTTGTTTCAGTTGGCTTTTGAGGGTGGGTAGGAGGGTGTGCTTTGTTATGGGTTTTACTATTTTTGCTTCTACTTACTATTTGATGCCTTCTTCTGCCACTTTTATTTTGGCAACGTGGGGTTGTTTTTATAGTTGCATGATAAACAGATATAAACCTTAAGTGTGAAAATGACACACAGCACTGATCAGTGCTGCCACCAGGTAGCTGGAGGCCCAAGGAAAAGCCCGGCACTGGGCCTCTCAGGGCACCCTGGGCAATGCCAATGGTGCTGAACTTTCAGGAGTTAGTTACGATATGTAGGCCATATGATGAGTAAGGGTTCCCAGCCAGTGCCCAGGTGATACCACACCTGCTTCTGTGAAATGATATGTTTTAACTACACCATCCAGAAAACATGGTTATCTATCCATCCATCCATCCATCCATCCATCCATCCATCCATCTGAAGAATTTATAGACTGTCTTTCCCATGCTGAAGCAAATGTCCAAGGCGGCTTACATGGGTAGGCTAGTCTACACCACCATGATTCACTGGATCCTCAGTCCCAGACAGTGTGGTTCTCTCTTCTGGTTGCGTGCCATTGAGCTTCAGCAAGCAATTATAAGTCCAGACTGGATAGATCCTCAAGTGCTCCGTTCTTTTTCCAACTGGCCTTCTCAGACACTTCCCTGTAACTTGTGGTGACTAATCAGCTCAACAGCGACTCCATCCTGCCACAATGGGTACAACAGCTTGTCACAGCATGACAATCTCCCATCCAAAAATAAGACCATAGATTTTCCTGTTTAGCTTCAGGAAGTACTGGCATCAATCCACACCTCCTGCCCAAATCAAAGTAGATTTGTGTTTGGGGAACATTACATAGAAAACATGTGTTGATATTTATAGAGATCTAAGAAAGAAAATATAGAATGTGCTGTTTAAACATGCTTTCTGCTTTATTAACTGAGTAGAATCACTTCACTTTGTGATTGTGGGTATTAGTGATAAATGAAAATTCCTGAGAGAAAAGAAATCCCCCCTCCATGCTATTTGTCATGCATTTAAAGAGCAGGACAGGTTTGTTAATGTAAATAAAAGAAGTCATAATATCTTCCTGCCATTGGCCTGCCATTTCCTGAACACCTGCTAGACCTCAACAAAACGGTCACATTAATTTTGCATTTCCACTCTGAAAGAAAAGTTAATATATCCTGGGTTATTTAATCCAATTTGTTATAAAATCCCAGAGGTGTTAGAGGCATTAAAAGATATGTGCTAGTTCAATGCCCTTTTCTTTGTTAATTACTATAGCACCAGTTATCAATGTAAATGTAATTGAATATGTTTGAGAATGCTGGTGATTTGATTGCATAATACATCTTGAAGGAGTTGAGTACACATTTTGTATCATTTTTTCCCCAATATCCCTATAAAGAGCTCTTTCGATCTTTTAGGTTCTGAAAACCAACACTGCAGTTGCAATACATTGTGCCTTTGGATCCTATGGATCCATATCCAGTGCAAGCTTGGGGCTGGATGCAGCACAACTTGGAGTAAGAAGAATTTATTAGCTAGCGCATATACCAATGGCTGGTGTAAGGCCAATTGGGGTGGGGACTGGGATTAGGATTTAGCCTAAGTGCCGGAGGCCAGTTCCACTTTACCTCCCCAAGTCATCTGCTAACTGCCCCTCCCCCTCTTCCCCCTGCCCCAATCCACCTTTTCTGCACTCTCCCTCACCCTCTCCAACCCCCCACAATGGACTCCCTTGGCCAGCCTTACCTTAGCATTGCTGGTCTGGGAAGCAGCATGAATAGGCCAGTGCATGCCCATGCTCCGGCCTCCCCAACTTGAAAGGAGGCACAAACGCACTTTATAGCACATTTGCAACACTCTTGTGGCAGCACAAGGGACTTGTGCCAGCCTACAGAGGATAATGTTTGCATTCTTAGGCACAATCCACTTCTGAGCCGGCGCATGTAGTTTGTGTTTGCTCAGGGGTATCACAAACATGCCGTAAGGCATGTCTGCAGCAGTCCAAGGACTGCATGTCTGCTGCAGTCCAAGCAGTCCAAACTATTTGGCCCGCGCGGGGAATTTTCAGGGTGGTGGAAGATGGGAGGGAAGCAGAATGGGGTGGGGGGAAGGTGGTGGGAAGGTGGTCCCTTGGGCAGGGCAGCTCGGGGCGGGGGAGGAGCTGGGATCTGACCAGGGCTGCATGGCCCCAATTCAGGCTACTATGGGCAGGTCGGACTTGCTATCGGGCTTACTAGGGCTTACTGCAGGGTCAGGGGAGAAATGTGCACATTTCCTACCTTGAGTAAGATGCAGTGAAGGCCCAGCCGGCCGGCCTGCTCCTGCCAAAGTTAGGATAGCTCTTCCCGTCTTCCAGGGTAGAATTTGTTCTCTTATGAGGTCAGGGCCAACTGGGAAATGCTCACTATCAATGACTCTCAAAAGTTTCAGTGAGACATAGTAAACCAGCCGCAACTGGAAAACGACCAAAGCATGTTCTCATTCCCCCCCCCCCATCCCAAAATGTGGTCACTGCAGTATGTTTAGCCCTACTTCAGCCCTGTGCACATTTTTGCTTTATTTCGTCTAAATTAATGCTTAGAGTGTAATCCTAGTCTGGAGTTAGGCTGGCACAGTTAGGCCAGCAAAGTTTAGCCGGCACAAGGGACACCGAAAGTATGTTTGGACCACTCTCGGAGTCAGGGAGGCCAGCACAGAGACGTGCCGTGCGCCATTCTCCAAGAATAGTCCAAATGTGCTTCATAGTGGCCCTGGTGCTGGCCAAACTTTGCCGGCCTAACTATGCCTGCCTAAATCCAGGTTAGGATTGCATCCTAAATTAATGCTAAAGTAAAGCTTCCGCAACGGTCTGGATCCAGAAGTGAGAATAGTTGATTGTTTAAAAAGGATCCCAAGCACATTGGCGGTTCAAGCTCCACAGCATCAATCAAAATGAAAGGACGGCATGAATTGTCCTTACACAAGAGATGGGCTGCTCAGATGCAGGCCCGGCCCAACACCTCCAGATGATTCAATGGCAATGGGGGTATATTGGGCCCAAGAGGGGGCAGAATCACCCATGCCACTGCACACTGTAGCTTATCACTCTTCCTGAGCCAAATCTGCACAGATTAACTTGAACTTTCATCAGCAGTAGTGGATCCACTGTGGCTGCTGGGCATACCTGGGGCAAGGGGACAAATACCCCGAAGTGACTTACAGCAGCCAAAATTCTCTAGCGGGATACAGTATAGCCTGTGCCATTGCCGTTGCATTGCAGGATGGCAATATAGTTAGGATTGGGCTATAACTTTCTTTTAAATCTGAATATCATTATATGCACCCCAGTCCAGACTGGATGATGGTGCAGAATGGTTTGCACTGATGTGGACAAAACAGCATCTTATATGCAAACTGCTATCTTTTCAATCAGTTGTAATCTCATTAGGAAGGATTGCTATAATATGTCAGCAGCATAGAAGTCTGCCCACTTCATTGGCTTTGCGAGGACCAAAAGGTCTTAGTGATAGGATATACAATATCTGAATTCTCTCCAGTCCAAGACCTAACCTAACCACACTTCCCACATCCCCTCTCTACACATTTCTGTCATTCATGACACCTTTGTGGACCAATGCAATACCACAGCTGGAGAGAGTGGCTGCCAGCCCAGTAGTGCAATAGTATTGCCCCATGCTGCTGCTGCATGGTGCAACTTCCTGGTAAAACTGTGTGATGCATCTTAATGCCGCAAGTTCCACTTCTCCAACTAGCAAGAATATATTATAGGCCATAGAATCTGTACTCCAGAGACGTGTTTTTAATGCAGAAATTAAAATATCGGTATGCTCATATGGGATCAAGTTCTAATATACTGGTTTTAAAATTCTGTCTCAGCTACAGATCAAAAGGCACTTTGAATTATAATTGTACCTTCCCAGTCTTAACGAGATCGTTCCATCCAATATTTCTTACTCTCCTTGGCCATGCTGTATTAAGCCTTCAGTGATCCATGTATAACATCATTCATGTGCATTTTGTATTTTTCTAAAAGTGCACATTTCTCTCTAAAGAGTACCATCTATTTGGTCTAACTTTAAGCATGATATTGTGCAAAAGAAAAATAAAAGAAATCTACGTATCCCTCAAGCATAAATATATAAATGTAAACACTGACAATAATTTGAATTTCAATCATAATAAAATCCTTAAAACTTATTATTACTGTGCTCATGCAGCAAGCGTTCCTTATGAAAATGACATTGATAAAAATACTGTCCACACTTTTTTGCCTATTATTTAAAAGTTGTTATTGGAGAATTAAAATATTTTTTTTTTAATATTGATGAAAGGGAGCCAAAGAGGATGAAAGGGGAAGAATGGGACACTTTTATCAGCCCACACATCCAGTGAGGCTGTCTTGGCGGCTGGCGTTTTTGAAGATGTTTACACAAACATGTTTTCCTGAATCTATATGGGACACAATCAGACATAGTATTTGAATAGAACAGGCAAAGTGGGCCAGTACAGACAATAGGTCCAAACAGTTCCAACCCACACATGATTAGGGACATTCTGGGTCAAACCAATTAGGAGAAGGGTCATTCTGGGTCAAACCAATTTGCTGGAAGAAGGAGTGGCTTATATTTATGCACATCCTTAACTGCATGTTAATTGGGCCAGGTCAGACATATTGTCCAACCCAGTCTAGTTTGAACATGAATTGCTGGCCCAGTTCCTTCTCTAGAGCAAGAGCATTTGTACAAAGAAATTATGGAGTTTGTACTCTGAGAGGCAAAGAGAAGCGTGCCACTCTATGTGACATGTGTTCTTAAAAACTGTTACGTCCCAGATGTCCTTAGTTTAGCAACAGTGGCATTCTTACTGTTAAGTGGGGGGGGGGGGAATTGCCCCCAGGCAGTCCCCACTGCAGGCCTTGTGCAGTGTCTGGGTCGCATGATGAAAGCATTCTGAGGGCATCACTACCCCTTTACACAATACTTCTAGTTTTCATTCCCTTACCTTGAGGAGGCTCCTGTGACTGCACCCCAATCCAGGATATCTATCATTAACTCCAGGATACGGTGCACACCCTATAGGCACAGCTGCAACAGTGCTAGAAAGTTGGATAGGATTGGATAGGATTGTCATCTCTCATAGATATTTGGTGAGTAACTAATAGAGTGATTGGATGAACACCTAGCAAAGCACTCACTTGTTGCAATCTTAGTTACCAAAGAATAAGTTCCTGTGAAGTTTGTGAGACTGTGCTAGGTGTTCATCCAGTGAGGTCATGCAGGGGGAACGCGGGGGAACTCAGTTCCACTTGTTAAAATTAGGGCTGACTCCGCCCACTTCACTCTCCCTCCTCCCCCCTCCCAATTCCTCTGCAAAGAGCTTTTCTTCTTGGTTGGCCGGCACTCAGAGTGTTAAAGGGAGCGACTCCGGATTCCTTGGGGGGCGACTTGTCAACTTCCCTGGCAATTTTGAATAACTCCACCTTGCCTAGCCACAAAGACCAAGGAAAGGCTTTCGCCGCTGTCTCTCCAGTCCAGAGCGTTTCACTGGCGCTCTGGGTGTGAGGTTTCTTTTGGGAGACTGTCCCCATCACTATTGGAGCTGCAATTGGGGAGGGGGGAATTCTTCGCTTTCTGTTCTGTAGGCGCCAGGTTCTGTACAGAACTGGCTGGCTCCGCCCACTCGTCGCTGACATCGTTGCTGGCTAGGAACCAGCCGCGGGTAGACCTGGGCTCCACCAGTCTCCGGAGCCCAGGTCTACCCATAGGAACCAGCCGCGGGTAGACCTGTGCTCCGCCAGCCTCCGGCTTATGATGTCACTTCCGGTGGGCGGGTCCTGACACGTGCCAATTGAAAGTGAGTTCCTGTTCTTAAATCATTTAGATGACACCACTGTGTTCATCCAATCACTCTATTAGTTACTCACAAAATATCTATCATTGTGATGCATGGGTGTTTATGAAGAGTTTACAAACTTCATTGAAAGGATTCCTTAGGAGGGTGCAGTGTACAGTACACATGCTTAAACTAGCCGCAAAAGGCAAAGGATGTTCAAGAAACGGATAATAGTTTGTGGCTATAAGCAGGTTCTCTTTCAGCAAAGGGCAGGCCACCTAGTTAAGTGGCAAGAGTGGAAGATTAATTTTGCTTACTACAACACTTCCCATAGGAGTGAATGCCAACCATCTGCACACAAAATAGAAGGCTTATTTAGAACCAATACTTCTGGAGAGATGTGGATTAGGACCCAATCCTATCAAACGTTCCAGTGCTGATGCAGCTCCGAAGTGAAGGATAACATTCCCTTATCCCGGAGGAACCTCCTTGACTGCTCCCCTCTCCCCGATGCAGCATTCTCCCTGTTGGCACAGCTGCATCAGCACTGGATAGGACTGGGCCCTAAATCTGTCCCCTGCCCCCATCCATTGACTCAAAATAAGCTTAGTACTTGAGAAACAACTATGTTTCTCTTTGCATAACTGAATTATGGGTTCTGTTTCATGGTCACATAGAATAAGAATGTCAGAAATGGTGGCTAGGTAGGAAGATTCTTGCTGAAATACTTCTAGGAACAGACTAGTCCATGTGTAGACTTTGATTTATTTTTTATTCCTTTTCCTTTTTATTTTGTACTTTGGCAGTAACTATGCCCTTTCAACATCCTCAATACACCAACCAGGCATCTGGGCTCTTATCTCTAATTGTCCTTTTGCTTCACCCAGCACGTTCCCCTTTGATCTTTCCCTGTGACTTTCAGCTTACTCATCCAATATACAGCTCCACCTCAGAATTTCTTAACAGTTGAATCATGCCCTTTTGCTCTCTCAAAGGCTACAGACGTGTCCACATTTTACTGGGAGTGAGTAAAGTTGAGCTTAATAGGACTTTGCATGTTTACTTGGGAGTAAGTCTTGTTAGGGCATACATACACTCATGCAAACCACATTATTATTCAACAGGTTATTATTAACTGTATATTATTGGCTGCAAAAAAAAAAAAAAAAAGCATTGCTTGGCAGCATTAGCAGAGGCATAGAGTCCGGATTACAAGAAGTAATAATTCAATTCTATACTGCGCTAGTCAGATCTCACATGGATCAGTTTTTAGCAACCATGTTTTAAGAAGGACATTGACAAGATGGAATAGGTTCGGGGGCAGCAACTGAGAAAATGAGGGGTCTGGAAACAAAGTCTTTTGAGGTTAGAACTTGGTATGTGTAGCCTGGAAAAGCAAAGTAAATATGATCACTCACTGCCTAAAAGAATCTGCAGGGCTGTCACATAGAAGATGGGAAGGAGTTCCTTTCTGTGGGTACTGAGGACAGGACTAAAACGAATGGATTGAAACAACAACAGATTCCGCCTAGACGCAAAGATTTTCCTAACCGTAAGACGGTGCTAGCAGCACTGGAACAGTTTGCTTCATAGAGCTGCTGGCCTTCTGTCTTTGGAAGTTTTCAACCAGAGGATGGATAGCCTTGGGACCAGATGTCAGGGATCCTGCAGGTGTCTGCACTGAGCAGGGGGTTGGACTAGATGACCCAAGATCCCTTCCAACTCTATGATATAATTGGGGAGTTGCAAGGAGAGTGGGAAAGATCCCAGTGCAGTTCCCATATTATCAGAATCAGCTGCCGCAACGTGCCTGCTCTGGACTTAAGCCTGGAATTCTACACACACTGACCTGGGCGTAAACTCCACTGAATACAGTGGAACGTGCCTCTAAGTAAACATGCATAGCTCTTCCCGAATTAAAGTTTTCACCTTAAAAAGAAGCAGCAATGCAAACCAACCCCGTTATACGTGTGCTAGGCCTGTAAGCGCTGTTTTATTTTGCACCTTTTTTTTTCAAATGGCAGGAATGCAAAACACACTTTGGGTGAGTAAAACGGGGACTACAATTCCCATCAAGCCTCTGGGAAGGAGGGTGGTCTCTGGCAGTTCTGGAGGGCGGAGTTGAATCTCCTGTCTGTTCTGCATGGGTGAAGGCAAGGAGGTTTATTTGCAGCGGCCATTGGAGGGTTTCAGAGTACTGCTTGCTCTTCCCCTCCGCCCCGTGCTGCAACCTGTGTCTTCTTTTGGCGTAGTAGGCAACAGTGTGTGTTTAAGGAATTGCAATGGCCCATGCTTCGGCACCCTTGAAAGTCTGCATCGTGGGCTCAGGAAACTGGTGAGTCCGGGGCGGTGGCGACGGTCAGCTCAGAAGCTGCAGGGGCTCAAGAGGGGAATCTATTGCACACAGTTTTTATTGCTTGAGTGTCTGGCGGGTGGGATCAGGTATGTGCTCCTTTTGGGCACCCGCCTGTCATTACTTTCCTATAATATTAGAGGAAGTCCTTCCAAAACGAGAGTCTGGGAAGGCTATTACCGTTCGTAACACGTTTGACCGATCCCTGCTATATACTTCCTTATTGGATGACAGAGCAATTACACGCCTCGCCTTTGCAATTATACTTAACGGCCAAGTGTACTGTTTCCCTTCTTGAAGGAAAATTCGCTCCTTCCGCTCTAGGCTGAGACCCTGGGCCTGAATATCTGCTGGTGTGTTCTAGCATGAGGTGGTTTAACCAAGTGGTGGTTGTGCTGGTTAGGAAGCTCTTACGATCTATAATAGTGCAATGTCTACTCAGAAGTCCCATTGAATTTAGTGAGACTTACTCCCAAGTCAGTTTAAGGGCATGACAGTTCACGTGGCCAATTAGGAAGGCTTGCATTGGGAGATCAGGGTAGTGATCCTCTGTAAACTATATAATGGCTCTCTAAAGCACTATGCAATGTTTAAAACTATTTCTTTCTTTTTTTCTTTTTTTTGGAAATGCTTTTGGTTTAGTGCTAAAAACATTGCATGGGAAACTGCCCCATGAAAATACATATTGTGCACGCATCCTAAAGTGAATGTATATCTGTTGTACTTTATTTCCTATGGGGTCATGGCTCTTTTATTTAGTTAGTTGCAAAATGTCTTAAATAATGGTGCATGTAGAAGTTACAAAGTGGGTGCATTTGGCCTTTTTTTAAAAAGCCTACTTACTCTCCCAGGGTCTATTTTAATTTGCAACAATTAAACAATTATTTTTGTGTTTCCTTGGTATTTTGAGTGTGAAACCTCAGTTGACAATAAGTTCCTAAAAATCTCTTCAAACACACCTCCACTTTTTATTCTTATTAACACCACTCACAAGTGACACTAAGAATGCCTTTTACTTTGGAATGCATAACTTGTGAAAACTTGGCCTGTGCATTTTTAAAAGCCTGGTAAAAGTGGAATAGACCAAAACTATACCACTTTCTACTAGTTATGTTTTGCCTAATGGCAATCAAAAATTATCTGTTTAATTGGCTTCCATACCTCTGGTAACATGTGAGAGCCATAGGTAAAGGTTTCCCCACGACCGAATGGTCTAGTCATGACCGACTGTAGGGGGCGATGCTCATCTCCGTTTCAAAGCCTGTAGAGCCGGCGTTTTTGTCCAATCATGTGGCCAGCATGACGCCGTAGCGCACGGAACGCCGTTCCCTTCCCACCGAAGTGGTCCCTATTTATCTACTTGCATTTTTTAGGTGCTTTCGAACTGCTAGGTTGGCAGGAGCTGGGACAAGCAACGGGAGCTCACTCCGTCACGCAGTCTCGAACTCCCAACCTTGCAGTTGAAAGCCCAGCAACAGCGGATTAACTCGCTGTGCCACCACGTCCCTATAGCATAGGGTATAGCATTTATTTGAAAACTGAAGTTTACTTCCAAAATGCAATTTTTCTCCACAATATCCATATATGCTCGAGTTTAACAAAAAGATGAAGTATTTGAATGTTTAGTTCAGATGAGAGTCTTGCTTTCTCCTTGCTTCCTAACTAGCAAGTCTTGCTTATTACTCCCATTCTGCTCCCTACTTAGATCAGTTGTATAATTCAGTAATAACTCCAGCTTGATGCTTTGTAAAAAAAAAAAATTCTTTTTGGGTGTCCTGCAGTGTAGTCCAATGCAAAGGGAGACTTACTTCTGAGTAGACAATTTCAGCCGTAGAATAATACTTAGAGGTGTTTGTTTCCTATGTAAGATAGGATTACAGCCTAATTCTTAACTGAATACAATGGGTTTACTTCTGAGTAAAATAAATAATGCAGTTTTCAAACACCTCTAGTCATACTGAATTTGTAACTTGACTTTTGGCTTGGCCCACTGGTATCTTACACCATCAGGTAACAAGGCCCATTCAAATTCAAAGTGTTAATCAGTGACTCAGTGCTGACTCTGTTGCCTGAAGGACAGAAGTCTATATGATCCCCAGTTTCAAACTAGCAAAGACATTATTTTATTTTGTAACCTCCTGTACAAACTGTCAAAAGCATTTTACAGAGAGCTGTAAGACTGTAGACAGCAGACTGTCCAGCATCAAAAAACGAGAAAATGAGATGGTCTGATTATCAGCTTCTTTGAATCAATAATTGTCATCTTGATTCGATGACCACTGTCATCTGTTTATTTCACAAATAGCAGACAGAGAACTGCAGTCTGTTTATGACAATTCCTATAGACTTGTTTAGTTTTGTAATCCACTATAAAGACACTAACTGAATATACTATTTCATTTTAGTCTGCCTATTGATTCAAACGCCTTTGAAAAGCCTTTAAGATACAGTTCCAGTTTTTGGAAACACCGGCAGTGTGTCTTGGATGTCTCACAGGCATTCACCATCCAGATGTGACCGTAGGAAATCTCCAGTTGCGTTCAGAGATTCCCCTGTGGCCCAACCGCAATTTTATCATGGTTTTTGGCATCTGCGGAGACTCCGAGAATGGAACCACCATAGATGCTGAGGTCCCACTGTAATTGCAGTGAGGTATTTATGTCACCGCAATTACTTCTGGGTCAGGGATGGCATTTGAAGGGATGTCCCGGGATGGCACAAGTCCCAGGAACACCTCTGTTATGTAGTTATTTACGTTTTTTGCCAGCCAAAATAAATGCAAACTAAATAAGACTATGCTTTGACATTCATCCATTTTTTTACTTTCATCCATGCTCTGGTTCCTAACCAGGTGAAAGTGCAAGGTATTGCTATATATCCTGTGAAGTGATGGGGGGGGGGTCACTGGGTGATGGAATTGTTTGATTCACCTTTTGCACATCATATAACATAATAGTGCTAAATAAAGGCTTGTTGGGCACTTCCCATAATTATCAAAGGTACAATCAAGGCCCTGGTGCCCTGTGTACAATGAGTTTAGCACATTACAAAACATAGTATATCTGTTTTTCGGGGGTGGGTTCTTTTTGCAGCTGATAGTCCAAGCAATATTAGACTGCTTCTTCTGTGTATTGTTTGACAACACATAAAAGTTTGACTTCATTAAAATATCAGATTGCTCCTGTTTCTACCACAGTCCCATGTGATGACTTCTAGCCAGCAATCATGATAAAGAAAATGTGTGTGAAAGAGGCTGGTTGTGTGCCCCTATGAGAAAGAAAAAGCTCTCTTAACGCTTGTAGACGCCGCCACGAGGCTCAATCGAGTCTTGATACAGAAAAGCCATGTGTAACTTTAAAATCTGCCTTTACTGTATTTACAGTATTTGGTACCACCATACAAGTAACAAGTTCAGTTGATGCCAGTTTGCAAACTGTGCTTGGAAACATGAAAGTAAAAATGTGTTTTTGGCTTATGATGAAGCATGAGCATTATCTGGTATCTGGATTGCAGATCAATTTTGTTCTGAGAGCATGAATTTTACAGCATTTGGGCAGAGTTTTGCATTTCAAAGTACTTTGTTTAAAAGTGGAAGAGGTTTAAGATAGGATCCGGCCCAATCTTATCCAACTTTACAGCATCGATGCAGCCACAATGCACGCCCAAGGTAAGAGACTAAAATGTTCCCTTACCTTGTGGAGGCCTCCATGATTGGTCCCCCACAGCAGGATACAGTGTCCCCCCCCCCTTTGGTATGGCTGCATTAGGGCTGAAAGGTTGCCTTGTCTTTCAAGGTGCCAACCTGGCAATTAATGTCAAAGTCTTATCAAGTAACTTTCAATCATTCAATCAGGCTGCCATAGGCACATAATTTTGCATACAAACCCAAACTGCCTAAGAATCTTTATAGCAGGAACGATGGCCTGGCCTTCTGCCTTGGATGTTTGAAAATGCTCAGCTAGCAAAAACCAAGGGCATTCAGTATAACAGAAGCCAGATTTTTGGTTTCAGTCTGAGGATAGATGAATGAGGCTGCAAGTTGATGCAGTGGCTCAGAGAACAAGCCACAATGGCTCTGAAAGCGAATGGCTCTGAAAGCAAGGGGAAGGGGCTGAGTTACGCAGGGGCTGAGTTCAGGCTCCTGCAAAAGTGTTTTCCCCCTGCCCCCCCGGAATGCCACTGGTACAGCACAAAGGTTTTCCCAACTATCTGGGGTTAACAGATCAGATGTAACTAAAAGCCAGAAACTCACCATACAATTATGCAAACATTTTAAAGCGGTAGATTTTTAATTGTAGAATACTAACAACCATCAAGTGAGAGATTCTCAAGAAGAGAACATCAGTTGGATTATATTCATTCTCTATTTTGTTCCTGTAGGTCCCAGTATAACCCTTCTCTTGGTGACTATTTGCTGGTGTCTCTTGTGATTTTTTTTCTTCCTCTATATTGAGTCACAATTTTCTTACTTCTTCGTTAGGTAAATCACGTTGATAATTTTTTGTTGTTGAAAAGCAATATATAAAACCTCATAATAATTTATTTTACCCACTAAATAAAAATGTTAATATTGACAAGGCAAGTGTATCTTTCAGTTCTAGATTCTTTCCTTTTGTAATTGCTTTATTTTGTTTCCGTGGGCATGGTAAATTACAACATCCCTTGAAATAGCAGTTGGGCTGCAGCCAGGGCCGGCTCTAAGCCAATTGGGCTCCACACTTAAGGAGGCCCCACTCTAATCTAGTCCTGTCAAATATACCCAACAACACATTGCAATGGACACCTAATACCACATTACAGGTTTTATGGAGAACAGCAACAATCTTAATTTTCTTCTGAATTCTTAAAAACAAGTGGTTTTGTAACTTCAAAGACAATCTGTTTAGCTAGTTTACTTGTAGACTTGCACATACACAATTTGCATTAAAATAAGCATAGATCCATTTGGTCCATTAACTCACATGCATGCTTTACGTGCACATTTTGACTGCTTTGCATTCTGCCATAGAGATATAAAAGCCCATAATTCATTTTATTAACAGTGCTAAGATTCTACAAACCTTGGCTGTGAAACTGGGGCTCCTGCAAAAAAAACATTTCCAGTTGGGCCCTTCAGCTCACTATAAGCTCAAGGGGCTGCCATCTGCATCTTGACAGCAAGCATACTGTTCAGATCATACCACCTGCACTGGCAAAATATACTGTTTCTTTAAGCTTCCTACACATTGCATAAGAATTGGCAAGAACTCTCAGCGTGTTTGCAGTGTAAAATATAATTAGAAAGAAATGTACCACTTCAGCAAAATAATTTTTCAGATAAAGCAAAAGCTGGAAGAGTAAAGTCTTGAAGGGTAAGCAGAAATCGTGCAGTGTCCCTCAGCTGATAGCAGTCACATGGGCAGATTTAAATAAAATGCTAATGCGTATTGAATGATAACTCTTCTTGGCACAAAAAATATTTTTCCTCTCCTCAGCTGTTTTTTTTTTCCTCCAGATTATTAAACCTTCCTCCAATGAGCTCAGGGTGGTGTGCATAGTTATGCATATGCATATGCATATGCATAGTTGTGCATATTGTGGTGTGCATCTTAAGACTTTTTATTTAAGGAGGCATTTTGCTGCGGACATGCTGGGCTGGCATTTTTAACTTGAACAATTGTAACTTGTGGAATCCATTGGGGTCTGCTCATTTTAACATTGTTTTATGTTGATGTTTTAATCTTTTATCTCTAGTTATCTGATTTTATTGTATGCAGTTTTAATATTGCAAACTCCCTGAGGCATCTGGTGGGCCACTGTGAGAAACAGGAAGCTGGACTAGATGGGCCTTGGCCTTATCCAGCTGGGTGGTTGTTATGTTCTTATGACCGCCTTGGGGAAGCCCCAATATGGGGAAGAAAGGCAAGATAGAAATAATAATAATAATAATAATAATAATAGTCCTCGCAACAATACGTTTTGTCCTCACAACTCTGTGGGATAGGTCAGGCTGAGATAGTGAAAGGCCAAAGGTTACCCAGGAACCCTCATGGCTGAGCTGGGATTTGAACCTGGATTTTCCAGGGCTTTGTCTAACTCCCAAACCACCACATCATCCTAGCTATGTTTGATGCATATTAATTTTTGAAAGATATTCTTGTGCGTTGTTAGGTTACGTGCATCTTACCGTTGTTCCTCTTTCTTGTGTCATCATTAGAAACACAATAGTTGCTTCTACAACTTGCATTTTATACCTTCGATTCTAATAAGGGGGAAATTGTACTCCCCTCCCCTAAAAATATCCACAAGAATTCCTAGTAAATACTGTTTATTTGTTAAACTACCTGAAATTGTTGAATCCACTGACTGGGGGCACTATCCTAACCAACTTTCCAGCACTGGGGTAAGGGCAGTGCAACTCTGAGGTAAAGGAACAATCATTCCCTTACCTTGAGAAGGCCTCCTTGACTCTCCCATCCCCCAACTGCCGTATGCAGCACATGCTCCATTGGCACAATTATGTCAGTGCTGGAAAGTTGGCTAGGATTGTGTCCTGTATCAGATACGTCTGTCATATAATTAAAATGTTTTCAACACAAGCCTTTTGAATTTGTTTGCATTTAATTATTGAAATCTGTTTCAAATGTGAAGATGAGCAGGATAAGCCGTTAGGAGTATGTTGGTTTTAACTAACAGTCAGGTTTCTGACTGATAGAAAGCACCTGATATGAATGCATGCATGCGTTTTTTCAATTCAAGTCTTTTAAATAAGAATTAAATTTCTCCCTCTGACTATTAAAACTGAACGCTTTCTCTCTCCTTCCCCCCCCCCCAATCTTTCTTACAGGGGATCTGCTGTAGCCAAAATAATAGGCAACAATGTCAAAAAGCTGCAGAAGTTTGCTTCTACAGTGAGAATGTGGGTCTTTGAAGAAAACATTAATGGAAGAAAATTGACAGAGATAATAAATAATGACCATGAGAATGTAAAGTATCTCCCAGGATATAAGCTACCAGAAAATGTGGTAAGTCTTTGGATGTATTCACTGGGGCCAGGAGCCCAAGAACAAGGCAACTAGTTCTGCACATGAGGGGCTTTAGGCTTGGTTTTCTCCCCCATCACAGCATGGAAAACTTCTTTTTAAAGAGGGTTTTTAAAGAGACTTTTAAAAGCAGTGTCAGATATGGCAGAGTGCTAGAATGTCTTTTTGGAATAAAGCATGTCAACAGTCTCATTGGGCATGCTGTATAGCTCCTGGTCCTGACATGCAGTGCAGTCATAAGAACATAAGAAGAGCCCTGCTGGATCAGGCCAAAGGCCCATCTAGTCCAGCTTCCTGTATCTCACAGTGGCCCACCAGGTGCCCCAGGGAGGCATGAGACAACAAGATGCTTGCATCCTGTTGCCACTCCCTTGCACCCGGTACTCTGAAGTAGCCCACCACCTTTGTAAGGAGGTTGCACAATCCATCATTGCCTATAGCCCACGATGGACCTTTCCTCCAGAAATCCGTCCAATCCCCTCTTAAAGGCATCAAGACCAGATGCCATCACCACCTCCTGTGGCAAAGAGTTCCACAGATTAACTACCCGCTGGGTAAAAAAGTACTTCCTTTTATCTGTTTTAACTCTCCCAACCCTCAGTTTTAGCGGATGCCCCCTGGTTCTGGTGTTTTGAGAGAGGGAAAAGAACATCCCTCTATCAACTTTATCCCTTCCATGCATAATTTTGTATGTTTCAATCATGTCCCCCTTCAGGCGCCTTTTTTCTAGACTGAAGAGCCTCAAACGCTGCAATCTTTCTTCATAAGGGACGTGCCCCAGCCCCGTAATCATTTTTGTTGCTCTCTTCTGCATATGCCTGATTATTTAGAAGTAAGTCATCCTATGTCAGTGGGACCTACTTCCAAGTATGTTTATGTAGAAGTTTCCAGCAGCCATTTTAAAGGGATCAGTCACAGGTACCATTCTGAAGGTCTCTGGATGGTCTCTGCATAATGGATAAGGGGAACAGAGCCACAGATAAGGAGAGGTAGGAAGCAATTCTGTCCTTCCTGGACAAGCAAATTTGCATATAAAGAGAACCGACTGTACCTTAACAAACAAAAGACATGACATTAGATTTCTCTTTTTTCTTGTTAATGGAATCTGTGAATTATACGTCCTCTGATCCTGTTCTTGGTAATTCCTTCCGACAACTTTTTGAAAGGGGAGCCTTGAACTTTCAGTGACATGGTAGTGGGTGGAAAGTGAGTGTAAATATCATGATCAATTAAGTTGTTGTTGGTAGTTGGGCCCTAAATAATAGAAAATGTGAAATACATAAAGACCAACCAATGTTTGGCGACTGTCTGTGTGCTGGCCTCTCTGATTCTGAGAATGTTGCAAATGTGCTTTATGGTACATTTGCAACATTCCTGTACTGGCACACGTGACTTGTGCCAGCCTCACTCCAGGTTAGGACTGTGCCTTTAGTTGTATAGATTATTTATAATGCAAATTGAGATTTTTAGATTTCCAACTGGATGCATGTGCCATGATAGTGAAAAGGCACCGTGTAAGACTTGACACAACGTTTTGCTATTTTGTTATAAACTGTTGCAATTTTTTAAAACAATATGCTAAAAATGTTATGGTTTTCTTAAACAAAATGAAGATTCCGTTTAAAATAACATCTGGAAATTGAGACAGACTTTTAAAATAACTGTTTCATTTCTCCCTCCCCCACCTCCACTTAATTTTTTGTACAGGTTGCTGTCCCAAAATTGAGTGAAGCTGTGCAAGATGCGGACTTGTTGGTTTTTGTCATTCCTCACCAGTTCATCTATAAAATCTGCGATGAGATCACAGGGCATGTAGCCAAGAAAGCAATTGGTATAACACTCATTAAGGTATGACACATGCTACAAGCATTTTCGGCATATGAAGGAATTTATCTGAACCTATTATATGTATTTACTCCTTTTTCTCTCCCCTATTCTTTTGTTGTGAGGAACCATCCCTCCCTCCATTTTCTTGGCTTCTGCTATTCTTGGCAGAGCTCATTCTGGATTTTAATTTCATTTTGTGCTTTTCCATCAAGGTGCTCGTTGCGGTGTATATGGCATTCCAGTTTCAGTCAAATCTATGTACTGGCCAGATCAGACTTGCTTAGTTTCAATGGTGGGAGATTACATTAAGTACCTTCAGACCATCTTCTTGTGAAAATTTATGTATGTATACATGCTACTTTTTAAAATCCCACCTTGTCTTCAAGAGTTCTGGGCAGTGTACATGGTTCTCCCCCAAGCCAATCTATCCTCCCAGCAACCCTATGAAGTAGATTAGACTGAGAGAGAGTGGCCCAAATCTTCTTGCCCAATTTTTTTCCCCAGTCTTAGTCCAACACTAAACACTATATAGGTTGAGCCTAATTACCTGCGGATTTTTAATCTGCAGATTTGGCTCAACAAGGCCTGCCGAGGCCACGCACGAGGTGGCCTCAGAATGACCGTTTCGGGTTAAAAAATGCAACTTCCTATTTTCGGGGAAAACTGGAAGTTGCGTTTTTAATGCTTTATAAGGTATTACAATGCCTGAGAGAAAATCCCTCATGCTGAGCCCTGCCGAAGCTATGTGCAAACGAATACAACTTTGGTGGGGCTCAGAAAGCTCTCCGGGGGCAAAATCCGCAGGTTTTATTACCCATAAATTTTTTTTATGCGCGAGGGTTCTGGGAACAGAATCCTCAGGGATAAAAAGGGCCCACCTGTACTGTGTGGTGATGTAAGCTTTTAGCCCTGAACTTCATGAGTAATTAGCAAATTTTGTTTTGCTTTTTACCAGAAGCACTGCTGTAGTAGACTGTGTGCTTTTTAGTTTTCCCTTCTAATTTTATCCAGTGATTTCCCCCCTGCAAAAAAAAACCCCGATTGGAATGACATTCCATGAAGTGATTAATGATTTCCATGTTAGTTATTGTACAATTGGTAGATGTCTGATTTTTTTTTCCCAGCCTATTGGCTGGAATAAAAACATTAATGCAATGAAAAAAGCCTTCTTCCCACAGGCAGATTTCCCTTTTTGGCTAAATGTTTAGTGGATGTACTTAAGAAATGAAAGGAAGTCAGTAACACAAATACATTGCCTTCTGCCAGATCTGTAGCTATATTGGGCACAATCCTATGAACATTTACTCCCTGGTAAGCCCTTAGTGTGGTATCAAGCAGAGGTTCCCAAACTGTGGGTCCAGGAACAACCAGTAGGCTATGACCCATTTTTGGTGAGTTGCAAAATTGACAAGGCAGATTAGGCTATGTATAGCAAGGGTTAAACAATGTGCTACGGGGGTAGGGAAGTGCTGCTGCCCTGTCACCATTATAGTCACAGAGGCTTGAGTTGCTGGTAAACAGAAACCTTTTTTTTAGGTGGGTCCTGATGATAAAACATTTGAGAACCACTGATATAGAGTGTTTTTGTGCTTATTTGTGACTAGTGATTACCATGTCACTTGGAAGATGCTGAGACCCAGAACTGTAGAATGCTTTGACTTACTGCAGTATAGCAAATACTCAATTTCCGAAAAGTGTATACCCCACAAAAAGTCAGTTGTGACACTGCTAGTAAGTGAGGCTGCGGCATAGTCATCCCTGTAGTTGTAATGGTTCCATTTGCTGCTAATGATCTATAGACTCCATTGTAAATTCCATCCACTGCGAAGGGTAATTGACAATCTTCTTCCTTAGTGTGACTACTGACTTGAGCAATTCTCTTTTAATGTTTACTGCAGGGAATAGACGAAGGCCCAGAGGGACTGAGACTCATTTCTGATATCATCCGGGAGAAAATGGGAATAGACATCAGTGTGCTGATGGGAGCAAACATTGCCAATGAGGTGGCCGCGGAGAAGTTCTGTGAAACCACAATAGGTAATCTGGAGGAATAAATAATCTGATGCTTTTAAATAAACACATTTCCAAAGTTGGTATGTTCAGTAGGAGATCCTGTATCTTCTCAAATGTAGCAAACGCAAGCAGCAGAAAGGTCATGTAGAAAATGTGGGAGGGAGGGAGGGAATCTTTTTCAAACTTCATTGTTCCTCCAGAGCAGAAATTTACTCTTATTTTCTAACTGATGTCCCAAAATTACAGTGATGCGTTTTTATTACCAACAGAATTGCTCAAGAAAATGCTTTTAGGGGTGGTAAGTAGCCCAATGCTCTTCAATGGCCAATACAACACGCAGGAGAGATTGTAACCTCAATTTTATTGCTGTCTGTTTCCATAAATCCTCTTTTAAAAAGTATATAGACTGTCTTATAACTAACAAGGCTTCCAAATTCTTTGCATGGATTATTCTTGGTCTGCAGTTGAAATTGGCAACATGGCCTCCTGTGTTGTAGTTAGTGTTTGGTTTTCAGGAGGCCTGGGGGAGAGAAGCTTATCCCTGCTACAGGCACAATTTCCAAGCCTCCTCAGGATATTTGCAGAGTTGAAGGGTATTGCTGTGCCTTGTCCCTTCTCTGTCCCTCTTGCTTGCATTGGCCTCGCTTGGGTGTATTTGGCCATTAATGCTCATAGACATTTAAGCATGAAATCTGTGCTTTGGGTGGCTGATGTCCAGCCCCACATAAAGATGTCCTAGTTTGTATATGAACATTCTTCAAACACATCATAATATTTATTTGATAAAACATGTGATGGCTAATTACTCACAAAAAATTGGGGACAGACTATGAACATTTGACAACATAGAATTGACATAGGCAGCATAGAGACATTCCAAGAATAATACACCCTCCTGGGACTTATTAATTACATTTTTATTCTTCATCCAGGGGGTCAAAGGGCATGTGTGGTTCTCTTTTTCCATTTAGACTTGCAGCATGCCCATGAGGTACCAACATGCTGGAAAACAGTAACTGCCACAAGGACACCTTGTGAAATCCAACATTCTAGCCCTATGTCACGTTAGCTCTAAATGTGCCCATTTTAAAGGTTGCTAAAGCATTTGGAACATCTAAGGATGTGAGGGAAGCTTGTAAATACTACTCCCCCTCCAAAGATAATTCTTGTGTCTGCTCTCAAGAGCCCTAAACCTTCGCTTCCCAACTGTGGGTTGCAACCCTCTGGTGGGTCACAACTCAGATTTTGGTGGATTGTGGGCCCACCGCAACCAGGAAGCTGCATGGCAATATGGTGCATGATGCAGAAACCACTTCCAAGTTGCACTGCCTGTGATCTGCATCATTGGCCACATTGCGCTGCATCATGCCCCAGAATCCCATGCAGCACATCAGCTGGTGATGGACCATGACCCATAGGAGTCAACTGAATGGGTTGTGGAGATAAGAAATTTGGGAACCACTACCCTAAACTGTAGGAGATGTCGGCAGCAACCCAAGCAAAGGACCTGTAGGCTTTGGCAGCTATTTCCAGGCCTGAGTATTTCCTCTGAGATTTGCCATGGCCCAGAGATTTGGCAGCAGAGTGACAGCTGGAACACCTGAGGATAGGCTTGTAAGCACTTTTGCCCCTTTCCGATGGTAACGTTTTCGTTTGCTGCCAGGAGCCCCAGGAGACATCCCTGACAGTCTGGATGAGAAAGCCCAGTCCAGTGTAGGCTTCTAACATCCTGCTTTGCCTGTTTTTATTGTATTTTAAGTATGTAGTAAGCCACCTCAAGAGCTTGAAGTACTAGGTGGAGTAAACTTGTTAATAAATTGATAACAAATAAAATTTCAGTTTAGCCTTTTTCCTGCTTCCTTCCACCTGCCAGGTTGTAAAATTTTAGAGAATGGTTTCCTCTTCAAAGAACTCCTTCAGACTCCAAACTTTCGAATAACTGTGGTGGACGATGCAGATACCGTTGAAATTTGTGGTGCTCTTAAGGTAAAATGTGTTTGGGACAGGAGAAGGATTATTAAAATGTGTATTGAAGTAAAAGTTCTATCCCTTTTTAAAACCATAGAGAATTATCTGGAAGCTTGGTACCAGGACCAGCTCTGATGCTTTCTTCCTCTGTGACCTTGAACAATGTCTTGGTACTTGAGCAGGATTAGAGGGCTGTTGCAAAATTCCCCTCAGTCTGCCTGCATTACAGGCACCTTCCTCTTGTGTGTCTGAGGGAAAGCAGTGTGGTATTGAAACTATTTTGTTGTAGTAGAGTAGAGGGAAAATTCCTCCAGTGCACAGTATCACATTTCTGCCAAAGGCGAGGAATTAAGACGAAGCTTTAACTTGCCAGTGCTAGTGTCAGCCAGTAATAAGTTTATTATTTATTCTAAAGATTTGTATCCCGCCTTCCCATTTGCAGGAGCAAATGCTCAAGGCAACTAACAATGTATAATCAAAAATGAACAATATATAAAACAATTTTACAAAAGAAAAAAAGGGGGCAATAACATTTTAGAGGAGAGCAAACTGTAAAACACACACACAAGTCACAGAGATATGTTGATTTAATACCATACATAGCACTTTATATCGAAAGCAAGATCTCTTTCCTGTGGAGCTTATGGTTTAGATATAAACCACAAAGAAGACAACAAAGAATGGTCAAGACTGGGATTATTTGGAGGATTTAAATGTTTGAAATCCAAAAATCTGTCTTGAAGAATAAATGGGAGTGCTGCCTAAAACTACAAGCCCCCAAGATGAGGGTCAGGCCATGTGTTTCCATTAAAATGCTGCCCTTATCAATACAGCGTATTTATAAACTTTTTTCCAAACTGACTTTGCTCATTTTTATTAATTCATCTAAACAGAGATGATTTCAGTAAGGAGTTTTGCCAAAGGATTCTAGCAGATGCAAACGTTTTTAAAGGAAAAATTCTGAATGCAATACTAGTCTAATTGTGAATAATTTTTGGCTCTGAGCACATCCAAATTCAGTCTCTCTATAATAACTATCACAGCTGGAAGGTGATGAGAGAAGAGATGCTGCTCAGATGCTCATGTTCTCATGTGTATCCGCTTAATTAGATGTATTTTTGTTGTCTCTGTCAACAAGCTGATGGGGATGCATACACAATGTCAAATTAGACTAGCACTGGGAGCGATTTGTTTTGTACCTTTAAATAGCAGGTGTGTTAGGTGGCTATCAGCAGTACTGTTACTGAATTTCCTTCGTACCACAGAGACAAGAGTTCCTGTTCTGTGTCCAGTGGCCATGTCTATCACAAGGGACTAGTCTAGTGAAAAAATGCAGAAGTCAAGAATTGGCAACCTATGGCCTGATGGCCAAATGAAGCCTGCCACCCAAAGACATCTGGCCAGTACAGAGCTTAGCTTGGGCAGCAAAGCCCAAGTGCCAGACAGGGAATGGCAGAGCTGTCTGGCCAGGGACTAAGCTTTGCCTGCCAAGCCAAGCTCAGCAAAGCTACTTCTGGGAGCTCATGACAGGAAAGGAATAGTGAGGGTGGAGGAGCAAGGGGGTAGCAGCATGACCTGGCTGCACCCCTTCCTCTCAAAGCAGCCTCCTTGTAGTGTTTCTAAGTAATCCTCCTCAGGATCAAAACTCTAAGAGGCAGCAGCTGCAATTTTGACTGAGCCACTTATGCACCCCCTGACATTCCAGCATGGAACCTGAAGCAGTCTACTCCCTTGCCCCCCACTAGCTACACCATTGACCTATTGTTTTCTATCATGTTGAGGAGCTTCACTTTGGCTATTCCATGTCTTGGAGGTGAGGGAATGCAAGAGACAATCCATTATTCATGTAGGCACTCATCTAAGTTTGGCAAAATGTATGTAGGCAATCTAGTCTGAATTATATCAGTACAGAGTTCTCTCTGGTTCATTGAATGTGAACTCAAGCTTGTGATTCATTGCCTGTCTTTCTGTCCTGTGTACCAACTGGAAGTAGAAACAGCTATAGGCATCCTGTAATATCCACCAAATGAAGCTGCTTTATACAGTGTCAGGCCATTGATCTGACAAATCCAGTCCGCTTTGACATTTGATGATTATTGGGCAGAGGACTTTTCTGCAACCTCCTGCAGGAGATGTTCTTGTTAACTAGAGATTGTTAACTAGAGATTTTACCTATGGCATTAACTATGCACCAAACCCATTGGGGTGTGAGTGTGTGTTGTGTTTGGCATCAGAGGGAGATAAGGAGACAGTCTTGAAAGCAGAGTTTATTGTGCTGTGTTGTAATTTATTACCAAATGTGGATAGGCTATACAGGCCAACACATATTTTGTTGTCTTAAAAGTTATCTCTATTCTTGGGTATATTTGGGGTGCTGATTTAGAAAAAGCATGTTTTGCCCTATCACGTCTAGTTTTGGAGATACTGCATAGCAGTGTTAGTCAATGGTTCAAGCATCTTTCTCGTGAGGAAGCCTACACCATGGCTTCCTCACAAGGAAGCTGCTTGAACCATTCACTAACAAGGCTATGCCGTATCTCCAGAACTAGATGCGATAGGGCAAAACTCATGCCATTTTTTGGAACTGGCATCCCAAATTCATGCAAGGTCACCATAAATTTTGAAATTGTTTTTCTAACCCTCAATTTTGCAGGCTTGTTAGAGCTGCCATCACTAAAAAGTCTTTGTAGCCTTTCTGTGTTATCCTTCTATAAGACTTTGGCTAAATGGGCTTTTTCACATTAGTCAACATTATATCTCTTTTTCTTGCAAATATTACCTTTTGGGTTCTGCATCTACTTAGCAAATCTGTTCGATTGCTCTGCCCTCCAGAAGTAAAGCCATGACTATGCAGATTTCCAGAGAACAGCAAGGAGAGATAGGAAGGCCTTTCTAAATGAGCAATGCAAAGAAATAGAGGAAAACAACAGAATGGGGAAGACTAGAGATCTTTTCAAGAAAATTGGAGATGTCAAAGGACAATTTCATGCTAAGATAGGCACAATAAAGGACAAAAATGGCAAGGACCTAACAGAAGCAGATGAGATTCAGAAGAGGTGGCAAGAATACACAGAGGAACTCTATAAGGCCGATCTCAATGTTCCTGATAACCACAGTGGTGCAGTCACTGAGCTCGAACCTGACATCCTGGAGTGTGAAGTCAAGTGGGCTTTAGAAAGCCTCGCTAACAACAAAGCTAGTGGAGGTGACAACATTCCAGTGGAATTACTCAAAATCTTAAATGATGATGCTGTCAAAGTGCTGCACTCCATATGCCAGCAAATTTGGAAAACCCGAAAGTGGCCACAAGACTGGAAGAGATCAGTTTACATTCCAATCCCAAAGAAGGGCAATGCCAAAGATTGCTCGAACTACCGCACCATTGCACTCATTTCACATGCTAGCAAGGTGATGCTCAAAATCCTACAAGCTAGGCTTCAGCAGTATGTGAATCGAGAACTACCAGATGTACAAGCTGGTTTCCGAAGAGGCAGAGGAACTAGAGATCAAATTGCCAACATTCGCTGGATCATGGAGAAAGCAAGAGAGTTCCAGAAAAACATCTACCTCTGCTTCATTGATTATGCTAAAGCCTTTGATTGTGTGGATCACAACAAACTGTGGCAAGTTCTTGAAGAGATGGGAGTTCCAGACCACCTGATCTGCCTTCTGAGAAACCTTTATGCGGGTCAGGAAGCAACAGTTAGAACTGGACATGGAACAACCGACTGGTTTCAAATTGGGAAAGGAGTACGACAAGGCTGTATATTGTCACCCTGCTTATTTAACTTATATGCAGAGTACATCATGAGGAAGGCAGGGCTGGATGATTCACAAGCTGGAATCAAGATTGCTGGGAGAAACATCAACAACCTCAGATATGCAGACGATACCACTCTAATGGCAGAAAGTGAGGATGACCTCAAGAACCTTCTGATGAGGGTGAAAGAGGAAAGTGCCAAAATTGGTTTGAAGCTCAACATTAAAAAGACTAAGATCATGGCAACCACTCCCATCACTTCCTGGCAAATAGAAGGGGAAGAAATGGAAGCAGTGACAGACTTTATTTTCCTGGGCTCCAAGATCACCGCAGATGGTGACTGCAGCCATGAAATTAAAAGACGTTTACTTCTTGGGAAGAAAGCTATGGTGAACCTAGACAACTTAATCAAAAGCCGAGACATCACCCTGCCAACAAAGGTTCGCATAGTTAAAGCGATGGTTTTCCCAGTAGCCATGTATGGCTGTGAGAGCTGGACCATAAGAAAGGCAGAGCGTCGAAGAATCGATGCTTTTGAATTATGGTGTTGGAGAAGACTCTTGAGAGTCCCCTGGACCGCAAAGAGATCCAATCGGTCAATCCTCCAGGAAGTCAAGCCTGATTGCTCCCTGGAAGGAGAAATCCTGAAGCTGAAGCTCCAATACTTTGGCCACCTGATGAGAAGAGAGGACTCCTTAGAAAAGACCCTCATGCTGGGAAAGATTGAAGGCAAAAGGAGAAGGGGGCGACAGAGGATGAGATGGTTAGATAGTGTCACCGAAGCAATGAATATGAAATTGGGCGAACTCCGGAAGCTAGTGGAGGACAGGGAGGCCTGGCGTACTGTGGTCCATGGGGTCGCGAAGAGTCGGACACGACTTAGCGACTGAACAACAACAACAAAATAAATATGCTATATTGATTTAAGCATCTACTCATGGTTTGGCATGACATCAGATTGATCCGCTGTCTCTGTCATAGTAAACGGTTTCGGTGATCATGAATATCCTAGAGGACATGAGAGGACACAGCACAATGTTGGATCTGAAACCATGTAATATTCCCATTACGGGTAGATGATCCCTTATCCAAACATCCAGACTATTCTGAAATCCAGATATTTTTGTCCAGGACTTTTTAAAAAACACTTTCTGTAGTGTGACCTAGAAAATCTTGTGCTTGTTCCCACGTACAGGCTGTAAGTTCTATTCTCTGCTCTGTGGTGTGCGCCATTGTGGAAAAATGTCAGACGCCAGCAGATACCCAAATAGGTCACAGTGAAAAAGAGCAAAAGGAAGCATTTCTCATTAGATTTATGCAATTATTCCAAAATCCAGACAAATCTGAAATTGGACACCTTCCCATCCCAAGCAGTTCAGATAAAGGACATTCAACCTGTATATATAAAATTGAACTGAAATTTATCTGCCCATGACCAGTTGATACAGATCTGAAGCAAAATCATCCTTGGTCTAGGACTAGCAGTCTTTCCATTGGACCATGCTGGCTTTTAAAGCAAAAATGAGGATACAAAATATTTCTCTTATGTTTTTTCAGGACCAGAAAGACATACAAGTCTTAAAGAATGTAATTATGGCTTTGGAGTCTGCCTCAGCCAGGTACTTATCTTGGTGTCACGTTTTGTTTTTCTCCTTTGTCCCCTAGAATGTAGTGGCAGTGGGAGCTGGCTTTTGTGATGGTCTTCGCTGTGGCGATAATACCAAAGCCGCTGTTATTAGGCTTGGACTAATGGAAATGATCGCATTTGCAAAAATGTTCTGCAAAGGGCAGGTGTCCACCGCCACATTCCTGGAGAGCTGTGGGGTTGCAGATCTTATCACGACGTGTTACGGAGGCCGTAATCGAAGAGTGGCCGAAGCGTTTGTTAGGACTGGAAAGGTACAGTAGCTGAGATTTACTTTGGTCACTGTCCTGTAGTTGACTCCTGTATCTTACTTATCCTCCTGGCCTGGAATGATCTTGTGACTGGAGGCTGTTGAGAGAAAAAGTGTACCTGGGCCTAATAGTAACTTCTTGTGATTTTTATGGTTTACAGCAGGGGTTTTCAAATTGGGGTGTTGCAACACCCCAGCCTGGAAAGCCCTGTGTCTTTCCCATGCAGGGGCAGGGGCAGGAAATGACAGTGACACAATTGCCACAATCGCATCGCTGCTGGCAAGGTAATGGGGCTGGGGGAACTTACCTCTGTCTGCCCCAGCATCTGTGAGGGTCAGGGAGCGCCATGGACCCCTTTGCAGGGCTCCCTGTGCATATGAAAACTTTTTTAAAACTATCGCGACCCACTTCGGGTTTTTGCGATTGCATCACTTCCATTCCCCGTCCCTGCAAACAATGGTTCCTAAACTCCCAGAGAGTTTAGGTAATGCAATCTTATTTCTCCTTAAGTTCTTTAGAGGTAGGGTTTTGATGATGAAGCATGTCCACATGGCTCTGATTTTTGGATACTGAATGTGCTGTAAGGGTCACGGTTGCTTCAGCCTACTGTGATCCTCCTGGCAGTCCAGATGACTCACAAGGACACTCCATTAGCTGCCTAATCTGCACAGTTAGCTCTTGTATTTGAGCACAAGGATGCATTTTCCAATTACTTCCCTTGACTCCTGGTCATATGCTTTAGTTTCAAAACAAGAATACCAGAAGCTGCCTTGTGCACTTGAACTGGGGAAGAAGAGGAGTTACAAAGAGAGGATGACAGAGAGGAAAAACATACACCTGTGAAGAAGGTTCCTATGCAGGATAGATCTATGAATGGCTGTTATCCATAGAATCTAAGGCTCAGACCTGGTGTGCAAAACCCCACATTGAAATGGGCATTTCCCACAGAACAAGTCCACATTTAGATGCAAGGTATCCTTATCGGTAAGGTTCTCGTGAGTGTTGCCATGGAACATCCAAGCACACTACATCTTTCCACCTTTTTAATCTCTTAATCTGTGTATTCAGAGTCTTCCACGTGGGTTTTGGAATACAGCTTGCCCTTGGTATCCACAAGGGCAAGCTGTATTCTGGGGTACTGAACCCGTGGATACTGAAAGCTAGTGGGCCAACAGAGGAGCTCCAGATGCAACTGGCAGTGCCCCGTATTCTGTGACACAGGGAGGCCATGCACAGCCTCTGAGACGCTGTTCGAAAAGATCTTCTGAAATGCACTTCTGGTTCTTTGGAAAAAACAGAAGTGCATCTTTCAAGGCCTTTTAGAACAAGTGGAAAAGCATCTCAGAGGCTGTGTGTGGCCTCCCTGCATCCTGGAATACCTCTCAGGTGTGACTGGAAGGTACTTTGTGTCCAGGAGGTAAGGTGAGGTCCTCTAGATGCAGGTCAGGGACCCACGGTGAGTCAAATAAAAAATTTTTATTTTATGCCCAAATTGGTTTGGGCATAAAAATGGTATCTCCAGTGGTGGCATACCTTTGGTTATGAATGCTGGAAACCAGTGGCGATAACTACTATTTTCCATTTTTTACCCTGCTTGTGACTCTTCTTCACTTAATAAAGTTTGATTTCTTCCTGATTGGATACAGAAATCTAATGGATGAACAAAGTCACCTTCTGATTTTCAGATGATTATCTACACTGATGAATCATTCAGTAGTTAACTTGTTGTTTTTACTATTTAGTCTATTGAAGAGTTAGAGCATGAAATGCTGAATGGACAAAAACTTCAAGGGCCACAGACTTCAGCAGAAGTGTATCGCATCCTCAAACAGAAAGGATTGGTGGAGAAGTAAGTGACACAATGTGAGACACATTTAACTCATGCCAGTCATCTACTAGAATTTGTTGGCCCTGACTTCCAGTACTTTTCTCTCTAACAAGGTCTAGAATGAATTATACTCAGCCTTAAAATCTATTGGCATCAGTGGTCCTGATATTACGAAGACAAAATTACTGACCAACAGTGGAGAAGCCTTTTGAAACCAAATTCATGGCTATTTGTGATAATTGGAATTGGTCAAGGTTAGTTAAGTAGCGTGACATGGAGAGGTTCTAATTTTATGTAGAAATAAACCACTTAAGTGATTGGAAGTATTCCTTCTCTGACAAATACAGCTGAATTCTGAACTAAGAGCATCCAGATTAAAAATAGTTCAACTTTTAGATATACCTGCCCCATGTACCTCCCTTGCAAGGAAAATAAACTCTTCTGCAGAGCTAATCATTGTTGCAGAGTTGGTCAATGTACGGATACTAGGTTTTCTGGCTTTATTTAATAACGAAGTTAGTTTGGGTCATCTGAAACCGAAATATTTCATTTTGTAAACCGCTTTGTGAACTTCATGTTGAAAAGTGGTATATAAGTACCAGTTGATTGATTGATTGATTTCCCCCCCTCAGAATTGTTGCTTTTATGCTAGCTGCCAACAATGGAATGTCTCTTTTATATAACTTTTTTGAAATGTCTGGATAGTTCTACTCAGACCCTAGAATTAGGAATCTTTTCTTCTCTTTTTCTCCATTCACCACCAAGCCCTTCTGTTTTTGAGACATAGTCAACAAAATACTCAGTGTATTCTTTTGACTGGCACCTCCTTTCAAGAGTGTTGCTTTTACCCATCATCATTAAAAAACAATTCTCTTGCACTGTCATCTTTTCTATTACTTGTAGCTCTTGTACAAGACTTAAGGAACAAGATGTGCAATGCAGTTGTTAGAAATACTTTAAAGATATAACAGAATTGCATTTTTAGTTTCTGCTGTTGTTGCTAAGTAAAATCAAAGTAGGATTTTAAGCAGTCACAAATACTCGAAAAATGTCTGTCTCTTCCACTCAGAACAATTGAATGCCAACACTCTTTTTTAAAGGTGGAACCAAATATCACAAGGGGAGAAAGCAGTTTGGGGGGGGGGAGTGAAGTAACATTCACTCACTATTTAAATTCAGTAACATTGTAGCACTGCTAACAGGCTTTATCAAAAATATGCTTCCCTCATCCAAAGCAGCAAAGCTGGCACAAACCAGAAATGCCTTTCTGAATCCATGGCAGACATTTTGAAAGTTAATAGGTCCAGAACTTTCCATGTTGTATTGCAAATCAGTGGATAATCAGCTAATTTCAAGGGTGAAATTTTGTCTCTTTAAATGCATTAGAGAGCTAACTTTTAAAATCCTGACAAAGAGAGAACCCAAGGCAATTAGTGCTAAAACAGAAACTGCCAATTAGTCTAAAGAGGTAGCACCTCTTGATGGGATAGCTGTTTTTTCCCCTTCCCAAGCATTCCTGAAAACTTTAGACACAATGGAAGTTCCTTAAGAAGGAAAGAATTTTTGCCATCATTTGAAATGTAGATGCTAAAAATAGAAATCATTGCTTCAGGTTATAGCCTTTGATACATACAGGTGCCTCCCGCACCCTGTTTCCATAGAGAATACGTTCCTGCTGCTACTGCGAATACCCAAAATGTGGATAGTAGCAAACCCTACTCAAATTCCCTCTATTGTCCTCACGATTCACCTCTCTTGTTTGCAAACACTTGGCAAAAGGAAGCTTTTTGGAACAGGTAGCAGACAGTGAGAACTTAGATTCATAGTTGCTAGAGGAACACCAGAGGAGGTGGCAGAGAGAATGTTAACAGGAGGCAAACACAGGGACAAACAGAGGCCCGAGCGCGCCCATGACAGGCGACGAAACCGCGCCCCCAGGATGTCAACCCGCCCCCGTGCGTCGTCCAGCCACGCCTCCCTGTGCCCGGAAGAGCTCTGTTTCGGAGCGTAATGGAGGCGAGGGAGGGAGGGCCGAACAGCGTGCGGTTTCCTCTGCACAATGGCGCCCCGCCGCTGCCCAGCGCCTATGGCTCACTCCACCACGGGGTACAGGGTAAATATGCCTCTGGGCAAACAGCAGAGGATGCTGACAGCTAGAAAGCTAGACTCCCTTCCTAGGGGAGGGGGCAAAACTGGGTGGGGAGGGGGCAAAACTGAGTGGGGACATGATGGGGAGGCTATGGAAGGGGGTAGATCCAGTGACAATGATGCATGCTGGATGTTATCCCCCATTTTCATTGCCTCCCTGCTCCCTATCCTTGCTAGTGCAGGTCCGAGGAGACCCAGTGATGGGAGGCTTACGTGCTCAATTCTCACATACATGCTGTGCACGTGCATGTGCACGTGCATACACACATGCGCGCAGACACACACACACATTCACTGAATACAGCATGCCAATTTTTGGCATGGCTGTACAAGTGTGGGGGGGGGGAAGGATAGGATTGGGCTCTAAATCATGTGTCATGTTTTGATCTATCATCAGTGCATATTATGTATGCGGGACACTCTCCATCTACTAAGATATTGCCTTCCTCTTCCATCTTTGTGTCTTTTAGGTTTCCATTATTTGTTGCCGTCTATCAGATCTGCTATGAAGGAAAACCTGTCCAAGAGATGATTTCTTGTCTTCAGAGTCATCCCGAGCATATATAAAGCTCCTTTCACCATTGTCACAGCTCCCACCTGTTCATATTCATATGTGGAATTCATGCTATAATGAAACTTCACAACAAGCTGATCCACTCAGCAGTCACAGCAACGAGAATGTGCGTGAACTTGTGTAGGTTGATCTTGTTTAGCATAATACTTCCGCTTCTAGATTCCTCACTCAAATTTTTACTGGCAAAAAAACAAACTGAAGTGGCTTTCAAATATACAACGCACAACTTGCACGCTTCTGTTGTAAGAATACTATGTTTTCCCGGTGTGGAAGAGATTGGATGTTGTTGGAACACTCATTTTCATGCTTCTTTGTTGTGAAGGATCGCACCTGGGGCCCACCAATGACTATGGGAAGAAAAAAATCCTTGTCCTTTAGGAGAATTGAAAATGGCCTATAGCAAAACATCACCATGATGAACTGCATTAAAGTATACACAGATTTAGTAGTGCGCTCTCAACTTTTAATCAGGCTTGCTTGCCTTGCATTGACATTAGCCTGTTTAATGAATATTTCAATGAGAATACTTTGGTAGTAATTATTGGAAGAGGGAGGGGCATTTGACCTTTTTTGAACTGAGATTTTAGAACAGATTTTTAGAAACACAAATATGGAAAGCCATTTTAAGAGGGTGGAACCTCTTTAAAAGAAGTAGGCTATAAACAGTAATCTCTCTCTTTATTCATGTTTATCTTCTATTCGTTTCTCTTCTGGGAACTACTTACCAAATAAGGGCAATGAGGGGCTATGCTTTGATGCGTGGCATCGCATATAATTAAAAATACCAGTGGCCAATATTGGCACTAGGTTTGGCACTAGGTCCTGCAACCAAGCCCTGCACTGCACTGCTCCCCTCCCATGGCATCTCTTACCCCTACCCCCTGATGACTCATTGACCACTACCACTATCACCAGGGCGTAGAGTTTCAGGGATCAGCCCAGCCATTGTGAAAACTCTGATTGGCATTTGCCCTCAGCCAGTGTCCTACCCAATCAACCCCTACGCATGGCTTTGAGCACAAGTATGTGTCCTTGCAGCAGCCCTGTGTCCTTGGTGGATTCAAACAAAACTATGATGTCATGGGAGCATGGGATTGGGCAGGTTAGTTCTCCACAGCTTGCCTAAGTGGTGACTCAGCAACATTACCACTGGCTGAGCTCAACCCAACTTCTAAAGGAATTTCCAGGAGGTAGTGAGATGCATGCCTTTGGCATGCCCTGCATTGGAAGTGGTCGGCAGGTACCTCCTCTTCTTGTTTATCTGGCCGATTCTCACTTTCTTTTTCACAGGAAATTTCAGCACTGTTGATCTTGAAGGTTAATTTGTCAGCTGTATGGGTGTGGCTTTGTTCTTTGGGCTGCTTGTTTGGTGTACATATTCCTAATACTTACAGGGGTATTAGTTTTGGCTAATCTACCGGCTACAAGAAGCATCTCAGATAACTGCACATCAAGAAATGTGAATGTAGTGAGAATTCTCAATAGTGCACAATTGTGTCCTTCAGCAGACTGTTAAAATGTGTAAGTGTGGTTTTTTTTTTAATTGAGGTGCCTGTTGTAACTTCTAGGTCAGCTGTCTGGCCTAGCTTTTAAAATCCATTTTAACCCTTTCGATCCATTGCCTTTACATGGGAGAGCTTCCTAGAAGCTATTTATAGTCCAAACTGCCTTGATTTCCCGGGTGTCTTAAAAGAATGAGAGACTGAAATGATCTAGTCTTGACATAGTGAATTTGGTAAGTTACTGATTTTGTCTTCTCCCCAATTGATGGAAGAAAAATACTTGCACTTTTTGAAAAGCTAGCTATTAAAGCTAGTACTAAGTGAGAACTTAGTCTGGGGAACAATGCTACTGTGCATAATACTAGACATTAATCCTGTGCTAATAAAGGAGCTTGCTGGTTATCTTTACACATACTCTTAGCCCATGTGGGATTGGGTTGGTTATATTCTTCCTTGTTGATTGAGCATCTCCTGTATTTCTTTTTCCCTATGTAAATGCTTTCTGTGTAGGGAACACATGACATGTGAACTGGAGTCTTTGTACAAATGGAGAATGGCTTCATTCTTTCAAAAACTTCAGCCAAATTGCAGTGCTTCATGCTACCTGAGAAATAGAAACATGCAGGGATCCATCCAAATAAAGTGAGTAACTAAGCACGATTGATGTTTATGAGACTTCAGTTCGTCACAACAAACCTGAAGCCACAAGAATGGGTTGAATTTTATGTTGCAGTGTAAGAATTGTTTGAAATCATGGGAGA
This sequence comes from Lerista edwardsae, assembly GCA_029204185.1. Classification (NCBI taxonomy): domain Eukaryota; kingdom Metazoa; phylum Chordata; class Lepidosauria; order Squamata; family Scincidae; genus Lerista; species Lerista edwardsae. Next base: position 2,271,913 of record JAJKFI010000009.1, on the reverse strand, counting down.
GTTCCAGTATGTCAGAGAGAGAGAGAGTGGATGAACCATCTTGGGAATGGATAGTGCACATTCCTCTTGGAGAATAAAGTCTACCAGGCTTTATGTGAAAATTCTGATTTTTTTCTTGTTTAATGATGGTGTTGCCTTTTTTATTTCAAACATGCAATGTTTATAATCATTGCATTTTTGTAATACATTAAGGGCTATGTAACCTGAACATGGTAAGTTGCATGTACTGTTGAAATACTTAGTACTACTTACTCCATTTAATAAAATGAATAACTTTTTTTCTATAAAGGCACTTGGTTTTGCAAGCTGATGAAAGTATTCCTGAACTGTTTCTCTAAATTCCACTCATATATTTTATTATTTCCAATAAAATGTAAGATTTTGGGTTTTTTGTGTGTGTTCATTCCTAAAAGTATTGTTCAATCCCTTATATTTGTGGCTGAATTGTCCTATGTGCCAATGTTACACTTGCCATTTCCTATATTTTACCAGAGTTAGAATAGAAACAGAGCCAGCTCAACCACGAGACCATCTAAGGCAGTGTTACTCAAACTGTGGGTTGGGACCCACTTGGTGAGTCGCAACCTGATGTCAGGTGGGTTGTGGAAAGCTGGGAGCAGCCATCTTGGAAACTGCAGACCTTATTCTTGTTGTTTTCCTTTTGTGAGTGTTAACAGTTTGAATTTTCAAGTGAGGGTTTTTAGTTCAGTGTTTTTACATTATAATTTGTCCTAAGCTTGCTTTCTGTCAGGGATGTTTCATGGCTGTGCAATTGCTGCAGTCCAAGAATGCCAATTTGCTTTTCAGAAATGTCATTGTTACAATGACAGCATTTCCTGCCTGATGATGTCACTTCCTGCCATGATATCACATCCAGGTTAATGACATCACTTCCAGTGGGTTCCGACCTGAGTGCCACTCCAAAAAGTGGGTCCTGGTCTAAAAAGTGTGAATACCACTGATCTAAGGCGTTTGCCTCAAGTGGATTGGAGATTGCTGCCCATCTCCACCATTCCTTTGCCCACTCTTTGAATTTGAAAAGGAAGAATATCGGGTGAAAGAGGAAGTACAAAGGAGTAGTCTGAACTATACTCTAACCCAGCTGTTCCCAAACTTACTGTGGTCATGGAGCTCTTCTTCCACGGTGGTCTCTTCTTTCCAGCTCTGCTGTGCACCACTGTTTTTTGAACACATAGGATCTCATGAAAACTAAGATGGTAACTCCTGTGAGAGCCAGGAAGGCCACTGGGAGCATCCACAGAGCATTCCTGTGAATTTGCCACAGTGCACAGTTTGGGAACCACTGCTGTGACCCACCATGAGGAATGACCATTATGTCTTTCACACCTCATCTTCCATTCTGTTTCCTTTTTTGGATCCAGGGAGGAGTGAAGGTGGCAGCTGATAACAACGGGACTTAATTTTGAGTTGGCAGGCATAGGATTATGCTCACCATCTGCAGAAGCAAAAAGTGTTATGATGCCCTAAAGACTGAACAAATTTACAATGCAATCCTATTCATTTATATTGATAAGCAAGTCCCACAGTGTTATGTGGGGTTTATTCCCAGCAGTGTGCATAGAGTTGTAATCTTATTGTGTGGTCTGCCCAGCTTCTTCCACAATAGTAACAATGTTCCACTAGAGGTCGCTGCTGTGCAAACCATATGCATATGAAGGAAACAGGATGTCAGGGTTCAGATGCTTGTCCAAGTTCCCATTCTAGCTCTGATGTTCTGCAGGTTGAAGTAATACTCCAGTCTTCAGGCTTGTATTTACTAATGTTATTGTCTCAGAGAGGGAGGATACTTTCCTATGAATGATGCCCCAGCCAGATGACTGCCTTAAAAGCAGACCATGTGCCTCATTCACAACAATCTTATCTACATAACTTGCAGTAATGTGGCATGATCATTTGCAAAGTTATATTGCAACTGGTGTTATACGAAAACTGGATGCAAATAGGGTTGTCCTATTCATTCTCTATCTCGAATGGATAGCCCAGAACTGCTGCATTAGAATTTGAGAATCCTCTTGCAACCCACTCCAAACATAAGGTGTAAATAGCCCTATTATAATAAGCACTAGAGTTCACCATTCTTTTGCTTTCTCATGACTTCCGGGCAGGTCCACAAACTCCACATGCTTCCTAATAGGGTTATGCTCTAAGCAGTAACATAAGACCAGTTCTGGTGTAATCTAGAACAAATTCCTCCTCAGAAGTGGTTGTGTGAGCACAATGCATGATGTTGGCATCCTTGCCACTTTTGCCAAGTACATCCACTTGCTCAGAATCCTTGTTGTATGGACATGAATGTTTTTCCCCCTCCCTTTGTTACATCCTTTATTATTTGCTTTCAGACTTGCAAAGTCTCTTTTATCCCGCTATGCTCTGACCATGTGGCTGCTATGTAAACACTTTCAAAGCCATTCAATCATCAATTAAATTAGATGATCCAAAAAGTGGAGTTGGTGGGCTGTTGGTGCTCTGGAGGATTGCATTAAAATGCACAGATAGAAAATGCTACAGTGGGATGAAAAACAGAATAACATGGCAATGTATTTCTGCTGCATTAGCCCACCAGTCCACTTACTTCAATACAGTTTTGCCTGTCCTGACTTATAGCTGTCCACCTGGGTTTCAGGAAGGAAACTTTTCCAGCCCTACCTGGAGCGTCCAAGGAATTATCTTGGGACTTTCTGCATGTGAAACAAGAGCTCTATTTTTTAGTGCAGCCCCTCACCAAGGCTGAAAGGATCTGTAGAGGGCAAAGTCCAATACTTATAGGGTTTGTTCGTTCATCCAGATAGTTATATACAGCTGTTCCAAAACTAAACCCTGTGTCCAACCAATCGTATGTATGTATGTATGTATGTATGTGCTTGCACTCGGGTGGGCCATTCAAAGATGTTTTGAAGCAAGAAGGTCTTGCAGTTTCTTTAGAAAGACAATAGAAAAGAAGCAGATCCACAATTCAGGGACTGTTGTCAAACAGTTTTGGCCCACAACTGCTCCGTGTTGTGCTGACTTACTGGGCCTTAATTCGTGTATTAAGCCCTGTCTCTTCACCTGGGAAGAGACAGGGCCTGTCCAAGACCACTCTGTACCTGAAGAAGTGCACCAAAGGCCTTCCCCTCTCTTTTAACTAGCTGTGTGCCAGTCTCTGCAGCATCTTCCCTCCACTTCTTGGATTCAAAAAGGAAGAGAAAAACCAAGTGGAAGTGTGAAAAGAGAGTGGTAGGCTAGTTCAGTGCTTCTCAAAGTGGTCCGTGGAGTAATGTCAGTTTACAGCATCGCTCCCATGGCTTATGGCTTCCGCAGCAGGTTAAGGGCATAGAGAAAGTGGAGCTGTGCAGCGTCCCAAGGCTTGTTGTGGGACTTGGACATTGGGATTGGTGCACCAAGCCTTGCAAAAGGCAACAAAATTGAGAACAGGAGCCAATGTGGAGGTGGACCCAAGGCAAACCTGGAGAGGTTAAGCTGGAGATGAGAGAATGGTATGTATGTATGCACATACAAGTTGATTATCCCTTATCTGGACTGCTTGGGATAAGAAGGTGTCTGCATTTTGGATTTTTGGGGGATTTTGGAATAATTGCATAAGTATGAGAAATGCTTCCTCTTGTCCTTTTCACTGTTATGCTTATGGATATCTGCTGGCCTCTTTCATATTCTTCAACAATACATGTATAGCAGGGGTCAGGGAACTTTTTTACCTTTTACCCCAAAATATATTTCGATATGCTGACGTTACCCCCCCCCCGCCCGCCAGAACAAAAGAAAAAAAATTACATATTGGAACCCATTGCTTTTTATTTGATTAATTAATGAGCTTAATTAATGCTATGTAAATATGAAGTTGTAAAGGGTTTGGGAGAGTTAGGAAAGTTCTTTAAATATTTTTTCATCTTACTCTTATTGTAAATATCTAACCTGCTTAGATTTGATTTTGTCATATGGGGTGTTACAATATTCTTGCTTGATGATATCACTTCCTTTGGGCCCCGGTGTTTCTCTAAAAAGTTTGAGAGCCATTGTACTGGATTAAAGAAAAACACTTTTAAGGTCAGAAAACAAGATAAAGGGGCAGCCTCCAAATCCTTATTTCAGAATTTAAAAGATTTGTTTGCAACTCTAGATCAAACCAAAAAATGATAGCAGTAGCCATTTTTTTATGTAGACACCTGTTTCATGCACTTGTCAAACAGGGAATACCTCATTTTTACATCACAAGGAGTGTGCATGTAGGTAAGGAGATTCAGCTCACCTCATACAAACATCTCTTAATGTAAAAAATTAGATCATCTCCACTTTAAATATTAACAGGTGAATGGGAGCAAAACAAATACATCTGTTGCCTGATTAGTTTGACCCCTCCTCCCCTCCCCACTTCACAGAAACATAGCTGTGTGCTAATACAAAGGGGGCTATGCAACTTAGCAGCACAGTATCTGCTTTTCCATTTTGGAGAAGGCAAATAGTACTAGTACAGAAACGCAGCAAGCGTTCCTATGTTTTGTCTCCTGCAGCTCGCTTTCCCTCTCTCCTTGCCTCACGCTGTATGCTTGCCTGGCGCCTCTCTTTGGTGTTCTGCGCACGCGCATGTGCCCCACACACCCCACGACACGCTGAGCCCCAGTCCGGATCGGAGGATCGTTGCACCGGGCTACAAGTTGAGGGGGAGGAGGACAGTCTCGTGTCGGCTCAGACTGTTACTCTGCAGCCAGTCGCGTTTGCCCCAGCCTGCACACTCCTTACATTCAGTGGCAAGCTGGCGTCTGTCAACTTCTGTTTGCTCAGAAGTAAATCAGATTGAATTCAATGTGTTTTACTCCTGGGGCAGTGTGTGCACTGGACTGCAGTTTTAATTAAGATGGGGTGCAATCCTATTAATACTTACCCAGGAGTACGTGCCATTTACTATAATGGGACTTACTTCTGAGTAGACATTCATAGACTTGCACTCTTAGGCGATAATTTTTTAAAAAAAACATCTGTTCCAATCAGCCCCTCCCCTGGCAACAGCATCCAGTCTTAGGAGACACCTTCCGTCACACACGGACACTTTGGGACATTAAAGAAGCGCTGCATCTGGCCTTGGGCAGTGATCGAAATGATGGGGCTGCGTGTTCTGCAAGAAGCCTGAGCGAGGGGTGTGCGGTTCCCCCTGGCAGGGCAACGGAGGGGTGGGTGGGGGAAAGACGCATGCCTTCCCTCACCTCCGATGCCCGGCCGTCCCTGGCTTGCCTCTTCACTGCCGCTCTGCTCCGCTGCCGCTCAGGTCCAACACTCTGCCACTCTCCTCGCTGTGTCCACGTGCTCTAAATTGCCATGGTGTGAAAAGCAGAGCAGGCGCAGAGCAGTCCGGGGTGTGTTTTGCTGGCCAGCGAAAGTGGGCAGAACAAAACAAAACAGAGCCAGCGACAGAACCAGAATGGGGGTAATGGACAGTCATGCCGCCAAGACACAGCCGGGCATGCATATAGATTAATATGCATGCCCGGCTGTGTCTCGGGAGTGCGACCGTCCATTACCCCCAGGAATTTCATTTTTACCCCATTTGAGATAATTTACCCCTGTACCCTGACCACTGATGTATTGGGACCCACCACAGTGGAAATGAGCACAAGACCTTCTTTCTATAGAAAGTTGAACAAAAAAGTCTTGGACAAAGATGTCTGGATTTTGGATGTCCAGATAAGGGATCATCTGCCTGTATATACCCCTCTCTCTCTCTGTCTCTCTCTCTCTCTGTCTCTCTCTCTCTCTCTCTCTCTCTCTGTGTGTGTGTGTGTGTGTGTGTGTGTGTGTGTGTGTGTGTAAAAATAAAATTTCCTGTTTGACCCTGGCACATTGGAAATAAAATTGCCAGTCCTTCATATCAGATTTTTTGAGAAGCAGTGGTCTACACCAGTGGTTCTCAAACATTTTAGCACCAGGACCTACTTCTAAGAATGATAACCTGTCTAGGACCCACCAGAAGTGATGTCACGGCCGGGAGTGCTGTTATTGTGACACCAGAGCCTGCTGTTTTCCTGAGAATGCAGCACTAATTTGGGTTTTTTCTCAGCCATTTTCCAACAGCAAAGTGAATCAGAAAGAAAAGAAGCCTATTTACAACCTTGATACAAGCAAAACAACCACTCAGCCTTCCCCCTTTCCAGCATCCCATCTTCCCATATTTTTAATATGGCTGCTTTAGGTGCTTTGCAACCCAATAGTGCAGTAATGGTGAACCTATGACACGCGTGTCAAAAGCAACACACCAAGACATTTTGGGTGACAAACCAGCATTCACAACACCTGAGTTTGTTCTACTAGTATTTCATTTTTATAATGAAATTATTTGACATTTATTTATATAATACATAGCATCACACATGATTGGAGTGTGTGTGTGTGTGTGTGTGTGTGTGTGTGTGTGTGTGTTTAATAAATATGTATAGAAATGTTTCTATTTTTTCTGAAGAGGGTGACACACCAGCAGAGTCAAGTTAGGCATTTTCTGAATTTTTTACACACCAAGCCAACAAGGTTCACCATCACTGTACTAGTGCGTCCTTACCCACAGTTTGGGAACCACCATTTCTGACATCCTAGCCCTCCACCCTTGCTTCCTCTTCTGCCTGAATTCCCTTATTTCTTTTCAAATCCAGGAAGCAGAAAAAAAAGGGGCAGCAGAGGTGCCCAGGTGGTGGTAGATTCCCTCTCTAATTCTACTGTCTCATGGCCCAATCCTATCCAACTTTCTGGCACTGACGCAGCCGTGCCAATGGGGTGGGTGCAGCGGGGTGGAAGGGCAGTCAGGGAGGTCCCCTCCAGGTAAGGGAATGTTTGTTCGATGATGCATTGTGGCTGCACCCGCACTGGAAAGTTGGATAGGATTTGGCTGTCAGTCACTTACACAAACACCGCCAGTTCTAGAGTCAGTCCCTAAAGTATGAGGTGAGTTTTGGGTGACTGAAATGCAGTGGAGCTCCACAGACTGCATCATCTCAAAAGGAAGTATGTGAACTGGGCCTGAACAAAAGGACTCAGATTAATATGCAATTTACAAGCAGTGTGAAGTTAACAAAAGGCAACGATCAGGAAATGTTCACATATATACCGTGCTTGTCACAGGAGTACAGATAAGGAGCCACAAGATAATTAGGTAGAATGACGCAGGTTTGAACTCTGGCAAACAACCTGCTCTCATAGTGGTTTCTGGAGCGGGGGGGGGGGAGGAGCCAATGTGGCACTAAAAATCCCTATTTAAATTATTAAATTTAAATTTAATAATTTAAATTAAATTAAATAGCGATTTAATTATTTAAATCCCTATTATGCAAATAACAACATATCAAGGCGCTCCAGATCTAAGAATTTCCCAGTTATTCAAGTTCGCCATACCTGATCATTCTCAGAATCTTTACCAAAAGGACAATAACAGTATAGTTTACACCTACATAATAATTTCTTCTCTTTTTTTTTTTCTGGGCCTTCAGTTATTTAGGCTAGATATCTCTGCCATTCTTTCTCCATTCAGATAACTTGGACTAGAGCAGAATAATGAAAGCTGAACTTGGAGAGTATTTTTAACACCCATTTTTTATATGCTATGGTTTAGGTTTTTGAATAAAAGTTCAAAGGATATTTCCCAGGTGGCTTGTGTTTTTATTTGTAAAGGAGGGGGAGGGAGCTGGAAAGGATATGAAGCCAACTGCTATTTTGGAAATAAACATGTTTTGATTGCTATGCTAATCACACCAGAGCACTAATTACATACATTGTAGCATGTACTAGATGTATTATACATCTAGTACATTGTATGTAGCAATATAATTAAATAGCTTCAAAACAGTGATGGTTGAGCAGCTTTTCATTACTGCAGGATTAAATTCCAGTTGCCATTCAGTCCTTGTTAATTATACCTTCTATTAAATTCTTTACAGTTAGTCGAGATGGTATTTTCCCTTCTAAAAGGAACTCTGAATGTTTATTTCCTGGAGGCGCTATCAAAGCACTATTGCAGAGAATACATACTGAAGATATTGTTCTATCAACTTTGTATTTCTGTGAATGTGTGTTACACTTGTACACTTGTGAATGTGTGTGCAATTATCTACCATTTTCTGATCTTGTTTGCAACAATTCCATGTAATCCAAGACATTCAATCAATTTGTATATGTATATGGAAAAAGAGTGCAGGAATTTTTAGCACGCATGAACAAAGCTCAAGGAATGGAGTTGGCGGAGGGAAGGTGGATTGGAGGTGTGGGGGAAAGTGGCCCGTGGGTGGACTGGCCCAGGAAGGGGTGGACCCAGCACATAGGCCAGATCCTAACCCCTGTCCCCATCCTGGTCAGCCTGACACAGGCTGCTCGGATTTGAGCCAATTATTTCCCTGGCTCCAAGTAGTTCCATAGGGATGGCTGGGGCTTTACCTGGAGTAAGGGGAAAATATTGCCTTACCCCAAGGTGACCTCCAGCTGCCTCCTAACCTTCGTTGAGTGAGGGGCTGGACTAAGAAGCAGAAAGCAGGGGAGTAAGAAAAAAAAAACCAGCAATTTTACTTACCAGTAATTGTTCTCGGTCACTAACAGGCAGCAAACAAAAAACCGGTAGCCATTTTCCTTCTTCTCCAAACAGGCAGAATGGGGAAGGTGCTTATGGGAATGGTAGTTGTTATGAGGGCTACTGCTATGGAAGGGCTGTACTCTATTCCTTACAAAGTCTACAACTCCATTAGCACCATCATCTGTCTTCCTTCTTGTTTGGAGAATATCTCCATTTCTGTTCTGACTCAGAAGAAAGTGAAATGGTTGACTGTCTGTTGCTGCCTCGGAACAATTACTGGTAAGTCATTTTCAAAGAATTTCATACCCCTCCTCTAAGTTGCTTATCCATGGGTCATAGCAAATTCTATTATTTTTGGCTCAACACTTGCCCTCAACTTATCCATGAGATTGACTTGTACACTTATACAGGATTATATACAGTAATTGAAGACTGTTCTTCTATCTCTTAAATGTTTGGCTCTATGGTTCAATGTCTGTGGAATATTCATTTGCATTTATGTATTCAAACTACAATATATGTAAATAGTACTTTGAATACAGTACATCAATAAATAGCAGTTGCTGCTTAATAATAGTGCATGCCAAATAGCTAGCAGGAAAAATACGTAACAATATACCACTATTTAAAACATTTAGAACGCAATCGTAATCAAGTTTCCAGCACTGGGTTAAGGGTAATGCAGCTCTGAGGTAAGGGAACAAACATTCCCTTTCCTTTGAGGAGGCCTCCATGATTGCCCCCCAACTGCAGGATGCAGCATATGCACCATTGGTGCAACTATGTCAGTGTTGGAAAGTTGGTTAGGATTATGTCTAACCAGTGGCGAATCTAGGGGGGCAAGGGGGGCATAAGCCCTGGGCGCCATCTTGGGAGGGGGCGCCATAACCATGGTGCACCCCGCCCCCAAAATGGTGTCTGCAGCCCGCCCAGGCCCTGCGCCACGTTCTCCTCGCTCTGGCTGGCCTTAAAGCGTCTCTTAGAGTGGGGGATGGGGCGCCGTGGCGTTCTCCGCGCTCCGGCTAGCTCTTTAAGGCCAGCCGGAGCACAGAGAACGCGCTGCCGCCCGCCCCCCCTCCCGCTTCTCAAGGCGGGGGCGGGGCACTAGGCAGCACCGCGTTCTGTTCACTCCCGCCGCCCTTAAAGAGCCGGCGGGAGCGAACAGAACTGTTGGCTCCCGCTAGCCCTTTAAGGCCAACAGGAGTGAACAGAACGGAGCGCCCCAGCCGCGTTCTTTCTGTTTGCTCCCGCCAGGCCTTAAAGGCCCGGCGGGAGCGAACAGAACGTGGTGCAACCCGGTGCCCCCTCCCGCTTCCAAGGCGGGGGCAGGGCGCTGGGCGGCACCACGTTCTGTTTGCTCCCGCTGGCCCCGCAGGAGCAAACAGAACGCGGCGCCCCGGCCACATTCTGTTCGCTCCCGTTGGCCTTAAAGAGAGCCGGCGGGAGTGAACAGAACGCGCTCCTTAGAGGGGGTGGGGCGCGACGTCATTACATCGTGACGTCATGACGTGCATGCCCCTGGGGCGCCGTTTCATTGGGCGCCATGGGCGCCATTTCAAGCAGATCTGCCCCTGTGTCTAACCAACCAATAGGCTCTGTTCCAATCTAGAACCTATTCCTGACACCATAGGCAATGATCTTCTCCATGAAGACTGCAATCCTATATATATACACTTCCTGGGAGAAAGTCCCATTGAACACAATGGAACTTACTTCTGAGTAGTTAGACATAGGATTGTGCTGTTAGACTTTCATCCTACCATAAAACAACAGAGAGTCTCGCAGCACCAGAAAAACAATAAATGTGTTTATCTCAGCACAAGTTTCCTAGAGTCCTCTTCAACAATGCCTGATCTATCTAATTAATACATCTGATTAAAAATGCTTTTTAAGCAGTGGTCATACTGCCATTGTGATCATGTGACACTGCTCTGTTCGTCCCAATGTCAAGTGGAGATGGTGAAAACAATTCTGCATCAGTGAGGTTCAAGAAGTGATCTTCTGGCTCTTCAAAAGAGGCACAGTTTGGTGAAAGAAGGTGACCCATAGGCAAGGGCCTATGGGTCAAGCTATTCATTCCTGTGCACTACTGCCATTTGTGGTTGCAAACATGGTACCCACAAACAATGCTGCTTGCAAAACACACAAATAAAATTGACATGCTCTGATCTAATAAAGTGGACAGTAGACCAACATTTATGCTGAATAACAGCCCAATCCTATACTTGTCTGGTCCCATGTGGTACAATGGTGGCAAAACAGCAGCCACTATATCCTGCAGGCTCAGGGAAGCAGCTGGACCCTACGCCAAGCCCTGTTGGGTCTACTCAGAGCTGTGCCAGCTATTTAGCTGGTGCAGAACAGAGACTTGTGTCAGGCTCCAAGGCTCAGGAGGGGAGATAGGATGCTCCAGAATGGCTATCCAGCCCTCATTCCCCCTGCCCAGTTTTGCCCCTTCCTTACCTTCCACCCTTCCCTACCCCACACAGCGGGGGCACTTACCACTGCACTCTTCTTTGGCTTCCCATTGGTGTGAAGGCCCAGCACCAACTGTGTTGGCCACCACTGCTGCTCATTGTCTGGCAGTGGTGAAGTGCCTTATGGCATTTTTGCTACAGCCATTGCTGATGCAGTCTGCAGGCCGCTGGCACTGGCCCAGCATTGGATCAGTTGCCCATGTGCTAGTCTTTCAGATACCACGGGCCCCTTTAGGTTTTGCTGCTACAGCTTAGCACAGCTACCCCTCTGGAAGATCCAATTGCCAGAAAGCGAACAGAAGATTAACCTGTAAGAAACATTACTTTTTTTGTGTGACAGCTTGGACGAGAGGAGGATGGTCCTCATGCCATTAAAATGTCCTTTTCTCTGTTTTTCCTCAGGTCTTACGCACCAGACTCTTAACCTTCTATTATGATTTATGCACTTAAAGCAGTAGGAAAATTGGCTCAGACTCTAATAATTCCTTGCTTCATTGCTCTCCAGTTGCTATAGCTCAAACAGCAAACATGCCATCAGAAGTCACATGTGCTCTTGACACAGTGATTTACTCTGTAAATTGCACAGTGCTTAACTCCTCATATTAGCACTGTTGCTAAGAGCTTTTTGTGCAATGTTGGTTCGGTTTATGTTACGCAGTGGAAGCCATTCTGTTCAGCGAAGATATTACAAGTGGATTCCTTTTGCTTCAGGAACAGAAATAAATTGCTGTTCCCTTTTCATTGTCTCACCTGCACCCTGTTGGCAATCCTAGTGTTTAAACATGCAAAGCAATAATATGGATATGTTGGGCTCTTGCAACCTAAGTGTCAATTGAGGGAAGAAATGCCTAGTAAATAAGGAATTGCAGTGCAGTGTCTAATCAGAGCCAACCATCCATGAGGCTGACTGAAAGCTCAATCCTATGTATGCATACTCAGAAGTATGTCCCATTATAGTCAATGGGGCTTACATCCAGGTAAGTGTGGATAGGATTGCAGCCTGAAACAGTTACTGAATTCAAAAAAAGAAGAGAGGGATGGAGCAGAAGAGGAATTAGGGAAGAGAAATATCTGACGGCGACAGTTTGATTGTGACCAGGAAAACTGCATCCCTTTCAATTTACTGTATTATAACTTTGCTGGGTAGATCTGGGCTATGGAGGGACTTTCTCTCCCCCGGCCTTCCCAGCTGCTTGGGAGGTCAGGTTCACCTGGGCTGAACAGAGAAGAGAACAGTTTTGTGCAAATCTATAAACTCAGGTTCGAACAAGCTTTTCTTAGGAGGGCGTTCCTAAATATTGTTCCTACCACTGAAAAATATCTGCTTAGGAAATCAGCTGAAAGACATACATGTAATAGTGATGATATCCCACAACTGATAAAATAGGTATTGAATAGTACAGGAAAAATATGCAAGGTTTTTTGCATTGCAAAAATATGCAATGCATTGTTTTTCCAAAGCCTTACAGCCCAATCCTAATCTGCTCTCTGCTGCATCCTGTGGGTGGTGGGGGAAAATTAAGAGCACAATCCTAACCTAGAGTTAGGCAAGCACAAATCCCTTCTGCCAGCCCAGAATTATTGTATTGCAGTAATTACAGAGTATTGCAAACACCCTGTAAAGTGCGTTTGGACCATTCTCAGAATCCGTGTGCTGTTCTTCCTGATTCCGAGAGTGGTCCAAATATACAAGGTGTCCACAAAGTCTCTTTACAATGTCAAGAAATCACAAAAAATTCAAATGATGAGATATGTTAATGATATCATGCCCCTAGATTTCTTTCTGTGGGGCTACGTTAAAGACATCATGTACAGAACCTGAAGCAAAGGATCACTGATGCCGTTGCCACCATTGATGAGACTATGCTACAGCAAACATGGCAGGAAATCGATTATCGCCTTGATATGCTGTGTGCAACCAATGGTGCACATATAGAGGTTTATTAATTGATGTAAAATAAACTTCAATATATACTCCTAATATTGTATACTTTCCATACATGTATCTCCTCATTTGTTTTTGTAATACAAGTTTGAAATTGTAAAGAGACTTTGTGGACACCCTGTACTTTACGGAGCATTTGCAACACTCCTTGGCCTAACTCCAGGTTAGAATTGCACCCCAAAGAAATCTTAGGTAAGGGAAATCAGGGGGGGGTAAGCTTCTATGGCATGGAAGGTCTAGTAGTACTTATGCTAGCAAAATCACTGGTCCTGGTCCTTGTGGACCCATGCCATGGGATCAGAACTGGGAAGGGGGTTAGGACTTGGCAGCTGCCACTGACACCAAATCTACTCCTTCCCAGAGCCTACCTGCCTTTCCCCTGCCCCTTTGTTGATGGGTCTGCTGGCATATGAGAAGTGGCTCTGGTCTCTTTACCGGTGCTTCTGCAGCAAGCAACTTCATGTGCTGCCAGAGTATCTTTTACAACAGCTCAGAGTTGTGCCAGTTCACTCCAAGTGGCCTGGATCAGGGTCGACTGGCTTGGGGTCAGGGGTTAGGATGCAGCCAAAGTACAAGATCCACACTCCACCCCTTTGCTGGCCCGCCCACAGGACCACCCTCTTTCTGCCCTCCCCGCTGCCTTCCCCACTCTCCCCAAGCCCCACGCTGTCCAAACTCAGCTGGTGTGGGAGTGGCTTACCTGGAGCTTGTGGCAGCGTGCCTGGGTCAGTGCGACTGCCCGCACCCGCACAGTGCCTTCTTCCATGCGCAGATGTGCCTTACATGTTGTTTATAACAAAGCTGGGCTGGTGTATGGGACATACACCAGCCCAGCACAATGTTCGGATCATGCCCCCAGCCTTCACCTGCCTCCACTCCCTGTCCCTGTCTCCACTGATGGACTTGGAAAAAAAAGACCAAATCACCAACAAAAAAAAGACATCTCAAACATTTACCTCCCTGTATTTACACAGGCTTGCAAACTGTAGGAGCTCAGCTCTTTACAGGGCAGTTGGCAGCTTTCTGATTTTTGAATAGCTTCAGGGCTTGGGGCAATCTGATCTTTCTGTGTTTTCGCTGGAGGCTCTACAGGACCCGCCAGAAATTGGATCCCAACCACCAAGTAGGTCCCAACCCACAGTAAGAGAAATGCTGCAACAATAGTTAAAGGGCATTACATCACTGGAACAAGTGTTCTGGTGGCGAAAGGCCACAAGACACCTGCCTCAATTGGTCTCATTCATGGGCCAACCTTGGGAGTACATACAGTAACGTTTTTGTCACTGAGAATTGGCTTCAACTGCAAGCTGTTTCCCTTTTTTTTTTTTTTTGAAGTTAACTAAAAATAGCAACTTGTTTGATGTGTTTACATCACTGGAAGAAGAGGAGGGGGATCTCAACCCCTCTTACTCTCCAAGAGTATTTACCGATAAACAAATGCAAAAACAGATTTTTCCTGCAGCTGTTCAACAAGCATTCCATCACTGTATAGTCAACATTAGAAATTATGTACACTCAAGAGGTTCCCTAACCCCCACATTCTTTAGAGCATCGTTTCTCAAGTTGTGTTCCTAGGAGCCCTGGGCTTCCCTGGAATCACGTCAGGGGCTCCACAAGCACACCATAAGTGGCCACCAGCTGCTTGAAATTGCACCTGCCCATGCATGCCCTGGCACTCTGGAGCGCCCCGAGACTCTGCACATGCTCTGGCAGGGCTCCTCCAGACTCCCTCAAGGAGTGAAAAAGTGCTCTGGAGACCTAAAGATTTGAGAACTGCTGCTTTAGAGAGACCAGTATGATATACTTGTTTGTGTGTTGGATGAGGCCGGGGTTTGAAACTCAGCTGTGAAGCTTACTAAGTAAACTTGGAGAAAGAATTGTTACATTGTAAACAATTGGGCCATCTGGTGGGCCACTGTGAGATACAGGAAGCTGGACTAGATGGGCCTGATCCAGCAAGGCTTTTTCTTATGTTCTTAAACCTCCTAACATGGCTAAAAGAGCCAAGGTCTGGCTTGCAGAGGTAGGTCTCTTATCCACACAAAAACAACAGCGTCTTACAGTCTAATCCAGTGGTTTGTTTTTTAAATTGTTTTTAAATTGTTTGTGTTTTATTTTGTTTGCTATTGTTGTTTAATACTGTTTTAACTGTTTTTAATGTTAATTGTTATGCTGTATTTTTAATATATATTTTGTAATGCCGCCTTGGGTGCCTTCGGGCACAAAAGGCGGGGTAAAAATCTACAAATAAATAAATAAATAAATAAATTCTCAAATGTTTTAGCACTGGGACCCAGTTTTCAGAGTGACAATCTGTCTGGGAAGTGATGTCATGGCTAGAAGCGCCATCATTGTCATGCAAGAGCCTGCTGCTTTCTTGAGAATGCAGCAATGTTGGGTTATTTCTCAGCCATTTTCCAATAGCAAAGTGAATCAGAAATGGAAAAAAGCCTATTTACAGCCTTGACACAAGCAAAATAACCACACAGCCCTACCCCTTTTCAGCGTCCCATCTTCCCATATTTTCAATTATTGCTGCACTAGGTGCCATGTAACCCACCTGAAATTGACTAGCAGGTCCCAACCCACAGTTTGAGAAATCCTATTCTTCCTCCTCCCGCCCCCCACCCCTGGCCAATGAAGAGGGAGATAATTTCAATTGCCTGGATAATAATATTTTCCAAAAGAAAACAATTTGAAGGGGAAGTGTGAAACTAGCCTAAATCTGCAAATTTGATTCCTTTTGGTCTTCCATAGAAATATGAGTTTAATCTCCCACTATGGGGGGGGAGGGGGGTGTCACATTAGCGTAGTAAAGCTAGGAAGATTGTGTTATGGGTATGGCCAGTTATCACTCTTGCCAGTGGTCACAGTGCATTTGAATGGTGCCAATAGAGGATAATGCTGCACACACATGTGAGGAAATAGGCTCTAGTCCACAAGTGTTCATGCAGAATACATGTGCTCATTTTTGAGATGCTACATAATTCTTTGTTGTTTTCCCTGAATTCTTCCATACAATCTTAAAAAGCAAAGATTTGACATAATAGTGATGAAGCAAAGGTTAAAATCCCAAACTCCATAATTTAACCTGACAACAAATACTCTTTCTCCTTCCCCCTTTCCAATTTTGCTCTTTAATAGATTTTCAATTGCATATGCAGCAGGGTGTTCGTGAATGCATATTAATCTTAGAGAAAATACTGGATTTTTCCAACCATTGGGGGTGAACTGTCCCCTGCAAAATCTACAAAAACCCAAACATCTCAAAATCCCAATTCCTAGTACAGTATTAAATATAGCTGCAGCTGTAGTTGTTCTTATTTGTTGTGATACCTGAGCAGGTCCCTAATTCCTTCCTTCCCACAGTTAACAGATTCAAGAAGCCGTCCCCCTAACATTTTATTCTCACATCAAATGTGGCTCCCTGCGCACTCACCCACAACCTTACACATTGCTGGAGGTATTTCTTTGCCTGCTGTGTTCATGTTATTTGCAATAGCGTATCCTGAACTGAGCTTCCACAGCAGGATATGCAGATAAACTGGCCATAAATATTTGCTTTAAAAAAAAAACCAACAACTTTAGAATGTTCACAGGTTTGGTCTTTCACTGGATGTGGTTGCACCTATTACTGAGTAACGATAGCACAACTGCCAAACCCAGTGTGGCGTAGTGTAGTGAAGTGGCAAAC
>JAJKFI010000009.1:2242107-2255227 GCA_029204185.1 Lerista edwardsae | reverse complement strand
CAACTGCCAAACCCAGTGTGGCGTAGTGTAGTGAAGTGGCAAACAAAAGGAGCTGCCAATCAGGACTTTTCTGGTTTCGATGTTGCTTCTGCTATTAACTCACTAGGTGGTCTGTGGCGAGCTATAATAATAGCTATTTACTTTTTAGAGTTGGTATAAGGACTAAATTGACATGCCTGTGAAGTGCTATACACTCACAAAATGCTATAGAAATGCCGAGTAGTGACCATCTGTCTGGGCAGCAAGACAGGGATGCAAGGAAGCAGTGCCTTGTGTCAAAAAAAAGTCATGACGGAATCAATAGTAACAGCCAGAAAGGGGTTGTATGACATTTTGCTTAGAGATGTGCTAAAAAACTCACCTGCGATATGTTATCACAGTGTTCTTCAAACTGGTAGGTCATGACCCACCAACCTGGGAGAGGGAGAAAGCAGCAACACGATCCCCAGGATTGCACTGCTGGTTTGGCAGGAGGGAGGTCCCAAGCCTACCTTCCACTTGCACTGGCCCACAGGGGATGCGGGGAGCACCGGGGAAGACTCCGCGGGGGCTCCCCAAGCCTCTCTTTCAGTCAAAATTGCAATTGCAAACCACTTCTGGTTTTCTGGAGGCTTCCCCGGAGCTTTCCGCACCCCCTGTGGGCCAGGGCAATCGGAAGGTAGGCTTGGGACACCCCCCTCCTGCCAAAATAGCAACGGGATCCTGGAGATTGCATCACTATTAAAGCCCTGCCCCTGCAAGCACTTAAGTGGTCTTCTCCCCAGGGAGGACTTTGAAGACCACTGTGTTATCATATTATTGCTGTGCTTTATTGGTCTGTTAAACCTGCTGTTGGTCTGGGTTTATTGTAATTTGTTATAAGGTTGTCTTAATTGGTTTGCAGCGCACTCATGTGCCATGGCACACTGTTTGAAACTCACTACTCTAGCCCACCATTCTCCCTTCCTCTGCACTTCCTCTTCCAACTATGGATGGGGGGGGGGAATTCTTACGCAGTAAAAGCTTCATTTGGAATTCTGTTTCAGATACAAGAATCTCTTTTAGTATATTCTTTCAGCACACACAGGGGTCAGAGTTGCTTTGATGGGGATAATTTCAATTCCACAACCTTTAATATCTGTTTTATCATATTCCCACCACTGTTATTCCCACCAGCTAGGACGGGTTTCATAAAAAGATTTGTTATCAGAGAGTTGTCAAAACCTATATCAAGGGTTTTGTTTTTTTATCAGCAAAGATTGCCATACATGTCACCAGTCTGTCTTAATACCTTGTTAAAAATCACTGTGTTAAATTAAGATTGCAATCGCAAACATGCTACATCAAAAGGAAATTCCATGAGTAGCCCTATCCTAACCCATGTTGGAACAGACAAGCCAGCTGACCTGCCACGTATGCAGCATGGGTTTGGGGCTGGCTGCAGCACAACCCCCTGGGTAAGCAGAATTCATTCCTCTGTGTTGCAAGGAAACTACCCCAATAGGGCTACATCAATTTGTGCCAGCTAAATCACTGATACAAGTCTGAGCGGCCTGGAGAAGGCCAACTGGGCCGGGGCCAGGGATTTGTATCCAACCAAGCTGGTCCCACCCCCCTCCCTGCCCACCAGCCTGCCCTCCCCCGGTATTTACCTGGTATGTATCCACCTTTGGTAAGGCCATGGCTGGACTCCATTTGGTAAAACATGGCTCCAGAGTGTGGGAAAGAGCTGAAACTACATGCCTATCTCCTTTGTGTTTGCAAAAGGTGTGAGGTCATAGCTGGGGTCAGGAATGCAAATCTAATCAAGAAGGTTCCATTCAGCTAGTAATGCAATCAGATGTATGTGTGTTTCAGTGCATTAATAAAGTAGGATGTAAAGAAAGAGAATCAATGTTAGAACCAGGTGGATACATGCATTAATAAAGTAGGATGTAAGGTGGATACATACAGGAGTAGGAGAATGCATCTCCAGCGAAGGTGGATACATACCAGGTTAATACCCCTCCCCCACAAGCAGATTACTTGTTCCACCCTCCCCACCCCCACCCCGTGCCAGTCTCCCTTGGCTGCTGCAAATTCACCTCCATGGGCCCAGGAAGCAGCCTGTAATCTGCATGTCCTTGCTCTGGTCCCCCTGACTTCGGAGTAGGCACAAACATGCCATATAGCATGTTTGTGACGTTCTGGGACCAGCACAAGAGACTTGTGCCTGCCCACAGAGCTCTCAGGATTGCACTCGGAGTGCAATGGAAAACATGTTAAGAACTGCAGTCTTAATCACCTACTTTGCTACAAGGCTATATTTGTTATTTTTAAATCACCAAATCACATGTAATCCATTTATATAATTTAAAAAAGAGTGTATCAAAAGGATAATGAAAAATCCTCTTCAGTAAATTGCAACATGGCACAATGTGTCAGATTCTCATTCCATACCTCTTTCTTCCTTCTTACATGAAGCAGACTCTGCACTCAGGGTGGCAATGTTTGTTTTCAACAATATTCCCCACCCCCAGCAAAGCCAGCAAGCAAAACTTAGTCAGGACAGGACTTTACTAGCTAGGGGTAGAGTCAAGGTGGAATCTTGATGGCAGGCTAGACTGGAGCCAGATCAAAACCTAGTCTGTCCTCAGTGTAGCTTGGAAGATTCTGGAGTTTACTAGCTTTTCAGACTTCAGTACTGGTTACTTGACAAAAAAACAGGCTTATTGGCTAGTCCATTACAATACTGAGCCATTAGCAATGCTTGCTGCACTCTTTGTTTTTAAAATGCCCTTCCCTCCATGCTAAGTATATTTAGTTCTTAACAGGGTGCTGCTTGCATGCATTTGTGCTCACAGTGCTGCAGAGCTGAGGCTATGTGTGTTTAGAACTGTGTGTTTAGTGACACACTGAGCAAGCGATGGAGCTGCTTTTTCAGCCTGCACTGCAATGTGAGCACAATTGACTGGGTGAAGGGAGACTCCCATGGAAGCATACACAGACCAGGTTAGCACTTGCATATGCGTTTTGCATACACACCTCCTCTCCTCCCTTTGCAGCAAAACCCCGATGCGCATTTCTTTCTCTATATCATCATCAGCAAAGTCTGATGACTTTGTCAGTGAGACACCTCTGGGAAAGAAAATCCATGGCCTATTTGACACTCAGAGCTTGACTCTTGATGCCTTGGGTCACATTCTAGCGCAACAAGCAAACATGCTGAGCATCTTTCAACCCAATTATTTTCAGGGACAAAAATGGAAGTACTATTAAGGACAGGCTTACCCTACCACACAGACAACAAAGTAACGTAATAGGCACCTGCAGCCAATGACAAGTAGGTGAAGGGAGCTGCAGGTCGAAAAATTTGGGAACCACTGGATTAGGGTCTGATTCAGTTTCCCAGAACATGGAGCAACAGTCCCATGAACAGGAGTAGAGTAGTAATGACAGTGATGGAATGTTTATGGTGATATTTTTGCACATTGTTATGTACTTCAGGTGTCATTATAATTATCTGGAAGGGATGGTCAAGAGCAATGTCAGTGAGAACCAGTATGACATATTACTGATAGATTTAGATAGGGCCAATCACATGTGATTAGGTCAAATACCTGCTAAGCCAATGGGTGTATTGGAAAAGGCAGGAGATACCACAAGGAGACAGGGAATGGTATCAGCAGCAGCCCCTTGTCCCAGATTAGCCAGGAAGTATGGGGTTAATCCCAGAGCTTCTGCAAGCCTCTGGAGCACAGCTGCAGGCTGATGAGGGCCCTGTCTAGGAAGGGATTAGCACAGGTGCGGATGGGTGTGGCTGATGAGCTAGAGCCTGCCCAGCAACAGACACCGATTGGCCTGCCTCAGTATAAAGTGGGAGGCAGGAACTGCAATAAGGAACCTGGGTAGGTGCTGGAGGAGGGCACCAGGTAGATGCTGGATGGATTGTTAAAGGAAGGGTGATTAGCACCAGGTAGGTGCTGGAGGAGAGGCATGGGCAGGTGCTGGACAGATGGACTGACTGTTAAAGGACTGGATAAGGTATTGCAGGGAGTAACTGTGGGGAACTGTTGTATGGCTGCCACGCCCCTGGAGCCACCAAGTGGAGAAGGCAGTTGTGGCTTAGGCAAGCCTATTGTTTGTTGATGCTAAATTAGGGTATTTTGAGCTAAGTTGGTAATGAGGGCAGTCTGAAGGAAATTACTTGTAATTACATTACTTAATAATGTCCATGAATTCCATGCTTACTGTCATTCAGAAGGTTCCCGGTTCAATCCCTGGCATTTTAAGGAGGGGTAGCTTGAAAAGCTCCTGTATGAAGTCTTGGAGTGCTGTTACCAGCCAATGGCAATAATATTGAATTCAGACTGCAACCCTGTGCATGTTTGTTCAGAAGTAATCCCAATTTTGTTCAATGGAATTTAATACCAAGTAAGTGTGCATAGGATTATGTTGCAAATGGATGGAGGGTTTGACTCAGGGAACAATCCTAATCAGCTTTCCAGCACCTGGGTAAGGGCAATGCAATCATAGCAATTCCCTTACCTTGCAATTCCCTTAAAGTTGCAACCAAACATTCTTACCTTGAGGAGGCCTCCGTGACTGCCCACTCACTGCAGGATGCAGCACAGCTATGTCAGTTAAGTGCTGAAAAGTTGGTTAGGATTACGCCTTCAGAGCGCAATTCTAACCTGGAGTTAGGCAGGCACAGTTAGGCCAGCAAGGTTTGGCCAGCACAAGAGACACCATAAGGTATGTTTGGACCACTCTTGGAGTCAGAGAGGCCTCACACAGATGTGTGCCATCCTACCTGACTCAGAGAGTGGTCCAAACGTGCTTTATGGTGGCCCTTGTGCCGGCCAAACTTTGCTGGCCTAACTCCAGATTAGGATTGCGCTCTCAATATAAGGCATTCATTCAGGATGAGTTGGAGCACACAATGTTCCCATCCAAGTCAGGTTTCTAGATTATCCTCTCCACTATACTTGCTATGATTAGTATAAATGAATTCCACACTACACTGGATAAAACTGTACATGCTAAACTGTCTTTTGTATGATGCATGAGAAGTTGCAGGAAAATAGAGGTAAAGTGTTGCCTGAAATATCATAGCACCCTTGCTGCACATTTACGCGAAAGGTTCATGATGAAAATAAGGTAAACAGACCCCTTTTCATTCTGACTGTACTGCAATAAAAGAGTGATTGTTCAAGCTGCAGCATTCTGATACTATCTACATGTAAGAAAATATAGCCTTGTTTAGTGGGTCTCTCAGCAATTTTCTATTTTGCTCTTCAGAGTAAGGATGCAAAAGGAAAAAAAGATTCCTGGAGACTCAAGGCCTCTTTGACACAGAATACTCACTGTTAAGATAATTCAGCTAACTAGTAATTTTTTTCTTTTAATGGGAAGCTGATAAATGAATTTCAGTGATGTGAAATGTTTGCTGGTACTGATTTTTGCAGTAATTTGTCTGCTGGATGGAAACTGAGCGTGCCAGGGGAACCTACCCAGGAGGTTCAGCTTTAAAAAATGCAAGAGGGATTTAGGCATCTAGTTCAAGTTGAATTTCAGTTAGTGGTGCTAAAATGCAGCATAGCAAGTAGGAAGCATTTCCTGAAGGGAATAATAGCCCTGAAATGTATAGAAATGCTGCATTAGCCCTTGTTCCTTTGCCAGAGAAAGGGAATTGATGGCTGTGCAAAGCATGTGTGAACCTACTGGAGAAAACAAAGAGAAGCTCTTATTTTCTGAAAGCAATTCTCTTTCTTTCTGTCTTTCTTTCTTTCTTTTTTTTTGGTAGGCTGAAAGTGAAGCATCCTCAGCACTCAATCCATAACTACAGACTAATTTGGGAAACAAATTACTTCTTCATTTACATTCTTAAAGCCCCCCCCCCCCCGTGACGGGTGAGCTATACAGTAGAACATAATTATACTCCATCATTTATCTTGTGCAATGGTAAACCTGGGGGACCAAGGGGTACACATGCCCCACATGATGAGCTGGAGGGGGCAGTGACACTTGCCACCCCCACCCCATCTCCCAAGTAGAATTGCAAAGCTGCTCCAAGAAGCCACTTCTGTGGCTACTTCTAGCCGTAGAAGCCGCTTCCTGGATGAACCCAGCATGGCTACGAAGGGTTGATTTCCCCACCCCCAAGAAGGGGCCAGTGCAGTGATGTCATGCAGGGGGTACGCAAGTACCGGTTCCTAGGATTACGGCTGGCCCTGCCCATTCACCCGCCCACTCGTTGACTCCACCCCCTGCAACATTTGAATTTCCTGCATGTTTGAGTTTCCTGCACATTCTCAGAGCCAGGCAGGCAGCAAGCGGAGCCTTGCCTTGCCTTGCCACTGAAAAATGAGCTGCTCTGGGGTTTTGGAACTGTTGGGTCACTTTTACATGATGCCAGGCCTCCTTAACATGTTCTGGGGGTGCTGTGGAATACTGTTGCAACTGTTGGGTCAGTTTAAAATCGCCTGAGGCCTCAAAAAGGGCTTTTTTCATGTCACTTCCTGCCACAACATCACTTCCGGCTTATGACGTCACTTCCGGTGGGCGGGTCCCGATACGTGCCAATCAAACGTGAGTACCTGTTCTTAAATCATTTGGATGACACCACTGGGCCAGTGCTGCTTTGTAGCTGCTTCTTGGAGAAGGGTGTCACTTTGTGGCCACTTGAGGCACCTGGGGAGGTGGGGCAGCACCGGCAAGTGGGGGCGCACCCCTGGAGGTGTGCCCCGGCGCAGCCCCCTGGATTGCCCCTGATCTAATGTTACAGCAGGCGCTCCACCCAAGTGGATTATGTTTCCTTGAACTCCTATCTCAAGCATCTAGTAGACTTAATGCATTATATAAGTCAGGCCACGAGCTATGAGTCAGGTCATAGGTTCATCTAGGTCAGTATTATCAACATGAACTGGCAGCAGCACTCCGTGAATTCAGGCTGGACTTTTTCACTGCCCTATCTGGAGATGGAAACTGCATTGTTTTGAATGCAAAGCATGGACTCTGCAATTAAGTTACAGCCTTTTCTTCTGGCTAATGGCCCACTCCTATCCAGCTTTCCAGCACTGATGTAACTGTGCCAATAGAGCATGTACTGCATCTAATCCTGCAGTGGGGAGGTAGTCATGGAGGCCTCCTCAAGATATGGGAACATTTCCCTTACTTCGGTGCAGCTGCAATGCAGCCCTGTAGCTGGATATTTGGATAGGATTTTACCCTAAAAATCTTAATGTTAATAACATTTTCTGGGAGTACAAACCATTTCACATATATGATTTAATGTAACCATCATGTAAGAATGATGATTCTCCCCATACTGTAGCTGAGGCCAAAGGCTTATCTACAGCCCAATCCCATTCGATATTTATGCCAGCAAAATGCACATTCCATTGGCGTAAACAGCTATACGGCTGTTGCAAATGCAATACCACCAGTGCATGTGGCCTGGCCACTGTCACAAGCAATGAATGGCTGGGTCTGCGTAGATGCCGCTGGATGCTGGTTGGGGCAGGTACGGAAGCATAGGGAGTAGGAGGTAGGCAGGGAGGGGGTAGAAAGGGGCAGGTGGTGAATGGAATGGGGAGGAGATATGAAGGGGATGGCTCAGCCCTGGGAAGTCAATGTGGATTTGCATGAGCTTTATAGTTGGTGCAGGTCCAAGTTGACCCATAGTGGCTGCTGGGTTTTCTCCTAGGATATGGGAGCACATGTTCTCTTACCCCGAGGAGACTTCAGCATGCCAAAGCTCTCCCTTGGGATACAGCAGAAGCCATAGTGGTGTCGCTGCATCACAGTGTGTAGATTTAGTTAGGATTTGGATGTGAGATGTGAAGTCCTGATTCATGGTTCAAATTATTCACAGTTTATTCACCACCTTATCTTTCTCCCCAACTATGCTAATTCTTTGTAGGTAAGGGTAAAAACTGAACTGAACAGAAAAATACCCAGGTTGAAAAAGTAGTACATAAATATTCCTACTACTACAAGTACTACTATCCTCTAAATAAAAGGAGAAAGGGTGAATTGGTCTCAATATGTGCATGACTGAGGTATTCAAAACTGAAACTATTTGTTTAATAGCAATTCCATGTGAAAATAAACTCTTTTTCACAAATTTGCCATATTAGAGAGAGGCCAGGTTTATTACATCATTCCAGGACAGATGCGTGACCATGTAATCCATCCCTGCCATGATCTTTTCCCTGATGCGTGATCTTGAAAAATCACTACAAGTCATTGTGTGAGGGACAAATGGAACATGAGAATTAACACTGCATCAAGGCAGTTTTGCCCTGGCACCCCGTGCAATGAACTGAATGATTATATTGTTCTCTATGCATAGTACTCCCCACTAGACATATGTGCTCCAAGATGCCTAGTGCTGACAGTGGCATGTCAA
Source organism: Lerista edwardsae (assembly GCA_029204185.1). Lineage (NCBI taxonomy): Eukaryota > Metazoa > Chordata > Lepidosauria > Squamata > Scincidae > Lerista > Lerista edwardsae. The sequence goes on along the minus strand of JAJKFI010000009.1, from coordinate 2,246,856 downwards.
ATGCTGCCCTCCCATTACTTGATGATGCCCCTCCCCCCCCATAGAGTTGAAAAAGGGAGGCAGAGCAGAAGAGGAAGTGTGGAGGAGAGAAGAGGGGTGAGCATCCTCCTCTACTCCATCCCTCTCTCAATCCAGGGAACAGGAGGAGGACAAAGAGCACAAGGCAAGCTTTAAAATACGACACTGAAAAGCAGCTGCATGGTATTTTGAGCCTGTTACTAAAAAGAAACAGGTGCTTTTTGCCAATGAACTGAGATATGTAGCGCTTCCCCTACAATAATGCACTGTGCATATCAAACTCCACAAACTCCCATGTGGTACATGAACGCCTGAAAAAACCCCCAGGCTGCCGTAAATCTTTTTTTTTTTTTTAAAGATTGACTGTTTTGGAAATTTAAATGCTTGAATCACCATTCAACTCGCTGAACAACCATTCAAATGGCCCAGTATGTCTACGAAGTACTATTAATTTCAGCGTGAGTTGGATTGCAGCCTCCTAGCACAATCCTTGTGTGGTGTTATTATTACCTAGAAGCAAGCGTTCCTCCCCCCGCCGTGCTCAATGGGACTTACTCCCTACTAGTAAGTGCGTCGAGGATTGCGGCCTCAGTAATTCCAAAAATGGGAAGGCTGGGTCAAGATGACGTCTCCGGTCAATTTAGAACCTGGCGAACTGGGGCACAAAGGAGAAACCATGCTCCAGGCGGGGGTGGGGAGGGAACGACAGCAAAATACTGCCACGTGGGTTAAGAAAGGCACTGCTCCTGCTCACACGCTCGGCTGTGGGGTGTGTGTGTTTCAAGGCAGCTGCCCCCGCCCCCTGATTAGCTCTGCCCCCTGGAGTCGCGCCAAGCCTCCTCGGAGGGCGACGGCGGCGCCTCGGCCACACAAAGCAGCCTCTTTCCCTGAGGCGTCTCGTGCGCGCCTGGCCATTCCAGAGTAGCCCTGCGTGCAACAACGTGCCTCCCAAGCGGCAGCAGCCTCCGGGGAGTCCCGAACGAGGCGGTTTCTGTCGCCAGGTGGTGGCCCGCTGGGAGCTGAAGATGGAGCCGCCGCACCAGCCCCACCAGCAGCAGCCGGACCGCCCGCGTTCTCACACCGTCACCACCACCACCAGCTCCTTCACCGGCAACTTCTCGTCTACCTCCAGCACTCTCGCCTACGACCGGGAGTTTCTGAGGACTGTTCCCGGAATCTTGATGGTGGCTGAGATTGTAAGTCATAATAGTGCGCTCCGGCTGCAGTGCCCTGTGCGCGCGTCCTGGGGGAGTCGAGACCCATTGAACGCCGTGCGCCTTACTTCTGAGTTTTCGCGTGGGCAGCATCAAGGGATTCACAGTGCCCGCCCACGCGCGTTTACTTGGAAGTAAGTCCCAGTGTGTTCAGTGGGGTAAATGTGTATGGGATTGTACCCTTAATGTTTTTTTTCTCTTTAGTTAGGATTATATTTTTTAAATCCTAACTAAATAGATTTATATAGCGATCTCTCCTATGCAAAACTTAAGGGCGAGCCACAACAATAACAAATGAATACCACGCACTTTTAAAACAACAGTTGTATCTTCTCCCTCATTCAGAGCTAACTGAACAAGGGAGAGTTTATCCGCCAGAGAGGCTCAGTCCTACCTCTCTACTCTGGCTGGGAACTCTTAATACTTTCAGCATTACAAAGCGGTGAAGGAAAGGCACTCTGGCCATGCTCAAATGTTCTCTCTTCATTTTGCTTCATATGCTCCAGGTCTAAGGCTTGCACTGAAAATTATGATTCAGAATATTTCTATATAGCACTGCACACATTTTCAATTTTTAAAAAAAAGTTTGCAAAGCTGTTTATTAGCAGGATAAATGAAAAATGAAATGATTCCCTGCTACAGAGGGATGTGGAATGTAAAACAAAATGACTTACAGTACCAGGATATGATCACTGGAAAAGATGCTATGCTGAAATGAATAGGGTCAATTGTTCTTCCCCCCCCCACTCCACCCCTGCTAAATATAAGAGAACCACTACTTAAAAGGTGCCTCTTTACTCAGTTAGTAGGGGTATGGCATGAACCCATACATTAATTATGTATGGGAGCAGCAGACCCCCTCATTCACTAAGAAGAGCATTCACTAAGAAGACCACTAAGATGGTGCTACATGCAAAATGCTGTGCCTGGACTTAGTTGGTGGTGACATCATGACCAGATAAGAGGAAGATTCATAATATTAGCAGTTGTTAAAGGGATTGGAATATTGGACTGGAATATCCATACTTTCTCTTGTGTCAGATTTGGCAAATACAGGAGTGATCCAATCTGTTGGTTTTGAATCTGCCCAAGAAAGCTTCTTCACTCTTTCCTGCTATTAAAAGGGCTGTTCCTCTTCCTCATCCTGTGTTTTGCTTTGTGTTTGTCCCCCACTGACATTCTTATGAGCTTATTGTCCCCAATTTGTTGTAAATCCATTCAAGCTTGACTGACTCCTTTGTGTAAAATCTCTGCTGTTCAAGAAGGTGCCCTGGAGATTGGAGTGTGGGATTGTTTTTTCCAGCTGTTGGAAAAGGCTTTTAAGAAGCACCTTTCGGGCTTCTTTTCAGTGGTTTTGTTGAAACAGAGGCACTAAAGTAACTGGTGGTGTGGGGTGAACAGACAATTGTTGTGAATAATGGATCACTGGAGCCTATATCTAAATCTGGGTGTCAGATGAATCCTGAGTAACCTAGAGTGAACCCATACATTCAAATCAGACTGCACACACTTTTAAGAAGAGGATGAGGCAGAAGCCCATTCTCTTAAGCCTTTGATGGTGAAGGGGAAGAAAGCTGTTCAGGAATGCAGCTATCAGCCCAGAAATCCATTCCAAGAATGTGTGCTAGAGGAGAACAGTTGGGAGGAGGGTGAGAGTGTAGAAATGTCATGAGTAATTCATCATCAGGGCGTGTAGCATAGTGTGTAGTTTGGGAGTAAGGTACAGCGACAGGTGCTTATGTTAATCCACTTTTTTAAAATCTTACCTGTCCGTCAAATGCAGCAGATGTGCAAGCTGGTTTCAAATCACTATAATTTAAAATATTTTTATTCATGTTTTTTAGTTTAAGGGTTCCCATATGCAGTGATGTGTTTTAGTTCAGTGTTATTCAAACTGTGGGTCAGGACCAACTTGGTGGGTCACGACCTGATATCAGGTGGGTCACGGAAAGCTGGGAGGAGCCATCTAGGAAACTGTAGACCTTACTCGTGTTATATTCCTTTTGTGAGTGTTAACAGTTTGAATTTTCAAAGTGAGGGTGTTTAAAAATAAATAAATTTGTTTTTAGTTCACTGCTTTTACATACTATTTTGTCCTAACCTTGCTTTCTGTCAGGGATATTTCATGGTTGTACAATTGCTGTAGTCCAAGAATGCCAATTTGCATTTCAGGAGTGTCATTTTATTATGTTACAATGATAGCACTTCCTGCTTGATGTCATTTCCTGCCGCAACATCACTTCCGGTGGGTCCCGACATGAGTGCCATTCTAAAAAGTGGGTCTCAGTCTAAAAAGTTTGAATGCCACTTTATGAGTCGATTGTAATTGTACAGATTTATAAAATAAGTTATTTAAAAAGCAAAATTAATAAAATATCCAATAAGCAGAGACAACAATTACAAGAGGGAGTGGGACTCAGAAATCATGTATAGAAATGCCAAAATGGAATTGTCTTTGCCTGGAGTCTGAATGACATCAGGGAGGGAGCCAATTGGGTTTCCTAGGTCAAGGAGGTAGAGAGGCTGGGGGCTGCTAAAGAAAAACAGTTTCCTGTATAGCTACCGTATGAATTGATTGTGGAAGGAAACTCGGGGCCTTTGCTGATGACTTGGATGGGACAAAGTCTTGTGGGAAAAGACGTTAAAATACCCAAGGTTCCAATCACTTAGAACAGTGGTCTTCAACCTTTTTTGTGCCACAATCCCAATAAGTAGATAAATAACAGTGGTATGAGGCTGGAGATCTACCACCAATCCCACCCCATCCTGGGACCTGATCTGCACCCATCATCTCCCACCTGCTCCACTTGCCCCTGCTTAACGTATCTTTTCAACAACGCTGTGTGGTAGCAGCCTGAGCAGGGCTGGCCTTAGAAGCTGCGGGGCAAGACAGCGAGAAGAGGCTGTGCAGGATTAATATATCAAGAAATCCGTTTTAATAAGACAGATCCATGATTGGATTGGATCCAAGCCCTCTCTTGCACAGACTTTGAAAGTTTGCCATGACCCCCAAAATGAGGCTTCACAACCCCATTGGGGTCCTGACCCACAGATTGAAGAACACTGACTTAGAACATTAAAATCAGCAGCACTTGGCAATAGAGCAGAGGCCAGTGAAACTGATACAATAATGGTGTTATGCAGTCTGAAAAAACGAACTCCAGCTGTCGCAGCCTCATTTTGTATTGGCTAGTTTTTGAACTCTCTGTGAAATTAATAGTTCCATGTTGGACATGTTATGGTTACAGGACCTTGATTACATGCATGACCCTCACCCAAGGGCAGTCCACGCAGGTTGCTGCCTGAATTGGTTCTGATCTGCTACCCCTGCCAATGTGCCACCTCCTTCTGCCTGTTCCCCCTTAGCTGTATTCAAACAAATAGGTTGGGTGGAGCATACTGGGAGTAGCAGATCTCTGCAAGCAGAAAGGAGACAGATGAACAGTAGTAGTAGTAGTAGTAGTAGTAGTAGTAGTAGTAGTAGTAGTAGTAGTAGTAGTAGTAGTAGTAGTAGTAG
>JAJKFI010000009.1:2104251-2242097 GCA_029204185.1 Lerista edwardsae | reverse complement strand
AGTAGTAGTAGTAGTAGTAGTAGTAGTAGTAGTAGTAGTAGTAGTAGAGGAGCTCTTTCTCCTTGCTACATGAGCAAGGAGGAAAAGAAGTAGAGCAGATCGTATTTTGGTTGCTCATGGAAGCAAGTGATCAGATTAGGATCGTCTTGCTTCTTCTTCTGCCAGCACCACCGCTGTAATTGTTCACAGGAACAGTGCTGGAGGAGAAGGTGGGTTGCTGCTCCTGCCCTCCTCTCATTTGCTGTGCAAAACCACTCCTGCCCACATCAGCCACATGATTCTCCAGGTACACGTCAGGAATATCCCCAAACCATGAGCCTCATTCTTCAGTGGGAGTTGGAAACAGAGCAGCAGCAGCATCCCAAGCAGGGATGTGTCTTTATCCCAGGATCAGCTGTGCTAAAGTACTTCTGCTTGTCTGGATAAAGCCTCAGCTGTTTACTCACACACAATCCATCAGTACGTGAAAGATCAGATATAGAAGTTGTCCTCACATTGATTTCAGCTGTCTGCTTTGGTTGACAGTGTCTTTCTGTTTTGAAAGAAAAGCCACTATTCACCTTAATTATCTAATGATGTGCTAGTTTTGAGTAGAGACAGGATATAATCAAAACTGAAGTAAGGAGACGGAGCCCATGAATGGGGCAGACCTCTGGCTTTATATTAGAATCCTTTATATTAGAATCCTTTATATTAGGATTCTTTATATTGAAAGCATATTCTAATATGCTTTATATTATAATCCAGGGGTCCAGAAACTGGGGAGTCAGTTGCAAAATATGGGGTTTTTTGGGGGGGGACTGGTATAGATTGAAGGATCAGAGTACCTCTAAGCACATGTTCAGCAAAGGATTTTTTTTGGGGGGGGGGCAATACTAGCCAATCCCTAATTATAAGCAGTAAAGCATTTTTTGCTGTTTGTATTGCTGACCAGGTGTGAATCAGAAACCCTTCCTGATCTACTGCAAATCCCTAGTTGCCTTCTCTTATGCCTGGAATAGGTCTGTTTGAGTTGTTGCTTGTTAATCAGACCTGCCAACTAATCATGGATCACATTTTAACTAAGGTAAAAGGATTACAATAGTTAGATTGCACCAAATCAATTAAAGTGTGTACTGTAATTTTTACTGCTTGCTCCTTGTTTGTTTCTAGTACAGGTGGGCCCCCATATCCAAGGATTCTGTACCATGGTTTCAATTTTCACGGATTTGGGTGGGTTACCTTCCTTTATTCTTACTTTGGGTCACTAATAAACCTTCTGGCTTGATGGGGCAGAGGAGAACCCAATACCTAACATGGGTTCCCTCTTATCCACAGTTTCAGGTATGCAAAGGGGGCAGGAACCTATCCCTCAGAGATACTGGGGCATTCCTGTACTCCAAGCGCCAAACTCATTTGTACTCGCACTCTGAGAGGGAGTTGTATACTGTGCTTTTATTGGATATCAAAATAGTTGATTCAAAAGCCTGGAGCATGGCATCTTTTTTTCAGAGCTAAGTTGTGTTGAAGGCAGAACATTTGGCTTGGTTTTAAGTAGCCTGAGCAACTATTCACAAGGAGTAATCGTTGAAAGTGTAGTGTTTTTCAGTGCGGTCAAGTGCCTCTTCATGGGAACTCTGTAACAGTAATATTTTTTCTTTGGTCTTACAGCAAGTTATTTACACATTCAGGGGTCTTTATAAAGGCTACTTTCCAAATACTGTTTTATGGAAAAATCAGGAGGCAACTCTTTCTTGCTACACTAATTAGCCGTTGCAGGTTTTTATAGACTATGGGATGCAGTTTGTTGTTTTTTAAGTACTTTTAATATACAGTAGATTCCTAACACTTTAGAATATTATGCTGCATTATTTTCAATGACAAAAGATAGCTGTATTTTCAAACATGGATCCATAAATTCTTTTAAGTCAGGGTACAATCAGGCTTCATTAAGATTGTGAATGTCATTGTCCCAAATTCTTGCAGAGAGTCCTATTGTGTCTTTTCCCCTGCAAATTAATTTTAAATGGTTAATGATTAGGCTATCCAAAACAGTTTGTCCCACTTTTCTTTAGGAGTGCTTCACCCTTAGTTCTTCAGTTGTTCTTTCAGTGTTTGGCTTTGATGTAAAGGCCCCCCCCCCTAGAAATACCTTAATGCTTTGAGGGTGTAAAGTGACTGAGCTTTTACATATAAACATGGCAGTGGTGGAGTAACTAACTCATTTCTCCATTGTTTCAAAATAAAAGCTGTAAGAAAATTTTTTATAACAACTTCATAGCAGAGGAATGCTCTTACAAAATGCTAGCTAATGTGAGCTGTGATCTGCAGAAAAATATTTGCAAGGAGCTGATCTACTTGTATGATTATAGTTCTAAGTGCTTTTTGTGTATCACTCTAATAGCAATTGTAGCTTATGCTGAAACTTTTAAAAGTACAGCACTTGCAATGTTTATTAGCTTATGTTTGAATAACCCTATTGAGATTCTTCTGAAATAAGTCTTTTATCAGATATTGTTTTGTTGTTCTGTTCGTATTTCCCTCCTTTGCTAATTACTCTCTCGCATAGTACATCCCACTTTCAACATGATGCTCAAACTTCCTTTGGTTTGAAAATAGTAACTTGGGTTGAAGTTGCTTTTGTCAGGCAGTTCAGTGAAATAGGTTATCCGTTTGAACCATAAAAAGGCTGCGGTCCATGGGGTATGTTTATAATATTTTTGATTCAGGCTTAGTTGTCTGGAAGGTAAATTGCATTGGACACTGTGGTATTTATTTTTGTGTTGGCATGTGTAAGGTTGTTCTGTATGGCTGGCTGTGAGATTCTTCTGGAGTAGGAATTCCTTTTTGAACTTCATGAATATTTTACATTGCTCTAGCAGGAAACTTGAAGAAAATCATTAGAAATTGCCTCTTGCTGTTTCTCCCTTCTGAGCACAGTAGTTGTGCAATAAGGAAACTTTCTTTATTCTTTGAAAGCAATTGATTACTTCCTAAGAATTGAAAACATTAATAGGCAGTTAAGAAATAAAACTTAATATCCCATCCCAGTTTGTGGTCACCTTCATAATGCCCATTCTTGTCATTGATGGCTACAGAGATCCCCATCTCTACAGAGAATGTCATTCCCATGTTAAGTTCTCCTGCTCTCTTCTCTAACCTGCTTACCCCAGGACATGATGTCATGGTACTGGTTGTTTCCATGCCTCTGGTTAGCATAATTGGCTGATACTTGTGGGAATGGAGAACATTTATGGCATGGGGTACGTGACACTTCGTGTTATGGAATGGGAAGGAGAGGACATATGAATGAAGATGCCACTTTGTGTGTGAAATCTGTGTACATATTTCCACCCTAAATATGTGGTGGTTAGTATAGTGCTAAGGGTCCAATCATATCCAACTTTCCAGTGCTGATGCAGCCCCAAAATAAGGTAACAAACTTTCATTGAGAAGACCTCTCTGTGACTGTCCCCCTTCCAAAGGACGCAGCGCATGCTCTGTGGCAAGGCTGCATTACTGCTGGAATACTGGTCAGAATTGCGCCCTAAGAGTATGGACAGAGTATTTTGGCTCATGGGTATTAGAATATGAAAGTATATGAAGTGGTCCCCTCTATTCTTTGTTTCAAATATCCCCTCCTTCCCTGCCTGCCCACTAACGTTAAACGCTTACCAAATGAGAATGTTTTTTGCATAGAAGTGGGTACGGGGGCATGCCTGTATTTCTTTGAAGAGTAGCTACCATTTAGAAAGAAAGGAATACCCTTCCTTGCAGAGAGGAAGCTGGGACTGTTTTGAGCTTTGCTGTTTTGTAGAACAGGCATTTTCAGACTGTGGGTCTCTGGCCCACCAGTGGGTTGTGACCCAATTTTTGGTAGGTCATGAAATTGACAGGGTAGATTAGGCTACGTTCTTCAAGGGTTAAAATAGTTGCTAGCTGTTGGCTGCCCAGTCTTCATTTTAACAGCAGAGGCTTGAGGGGCTAGCAAGTGAAACCTTCTTTTTTAGGTGGGTCCTGATGCTAAAAAGTTCGAGAACCACTGTCATAGAAGATAGCCCACTGCCCAGAATTAGCATGCTTTTGCCCCTTCTTGTGTGTGTTAAGCCTTTTTTAAATAACCATACAAACGTATTGGTTCACTAATACATTGGACTGGTGCCACTTGTGGATAGGAAGGTTATGTGTTTTTAACAGCTGCATGATGAGCAGGAATCCAGATTGATCAATCAATATCAATATACCACTTTTCAACGCAAAGTTCACAAAGCGGTTTACAGGCAAATAGCAATCGTAAATTAAATGGCTCCCTGTCCCAAAAGGAGTCACAATCTAAAAAAAAAAAATGCAGAACACCCCCAGCAACAGCCACTAGAAAAGACACTGAGCAGGGGTGAAGAAGGACAATTATTCGCCCCCTGCTAAATATAAGAGAACGCCACTTGGAAAAAGTGCCTCTTGCCCAGTTAGCAGGGGTGATGCAAAGCTTTCCCCATTACGGTATCTTCTTTGTGCTGGGAAAAGCTTCACTTGTTGCTTTCAGTATTGTGCAAGTGGCAGCCTTAATAATGCATATGTTTGTCTTTCTAGTAATGTCATTAGTGAATGCCAACAGGCTACCAAGCTGTCACAGATCCGTCTGCAGACTTATCAGGTCACTAAGGACATTGTTATCAAAGTGTTTACTTCCTCAACAAGACCTTAGAGAGGATTATTTTATTGTCTGAATTTCCAGACATTACTGAAGTCTAACTGCTTGATTTGGGTCTATATTATTTCAGAGAAGGCACTGGACAAATATTTCACTTAGAATTTTGTTGCTGCGTTTCCAATGCAGTATTTAAATGGATCACTCATTTTTTTAAAAAAGGTATCTAATGTCTTTTAGGAGGGGGAAAGTGCATGTCTTTGATATGCCTTGTTAGTGATATGTAAATCTGCAGGAATTATGGGAGATGCATATACTTCATGTCTTGCATAGATTCATGTGAGCCGTTTAGTTGTGTCTGTGTTGGTCAGCATCACTTGGCACAGAAAGGCCAAGAGCTTCAGCTCTCCCACAAGTGGGATCAGTGCTGAGCTGCTGTACCACACCAAAGGCAAGAGTACCTTTATTTAAAAGATGTATATCCGCCCTTCCTATGTTCAAGGTGGCTTACAATTAAATTAAAATACAACAGTAGAAACATATGAATATGAAACATTAAAAATACAGAACTAAATGATGTGGCCATCAGTATCACATGGTCTATTTTCCCCCCCCAATTGTTAAACTATAAGCCTAAGATCAATTAAGATCTGCCGTGACTATTGTGGAGCCACTTGTTCTGTTAGCATTCACATCAAACCCAGTTTAAACTGGTGAAATATTTCCAAGCACATTCAGCCTTGACATTTTGAAAGTAGTGGTCTTCTGATGGCGTCCGACACTACTTGATATGGATAATTTAGGAATTGTTGTTTTATATACACTTAAAATGAGCTGTAAGAATCCGCTCTTTCCTTTTCATTGAAAACTTCAATTGTGGTCAAAGTGAGTTGGTATGTTTCCTAAGCCTTATTTTTTTTCTTTTAAAAATAGATATATAATATTTTAGAAATTTTAGAAACTAGTATTTCTTTTTTAAACATGGATAACCTGAAATCTGTGTGCGCGCGCATGTATGTGTGCATACACATTTTAAGTTGTTTTGGAAAGCATATAATTTTCTGAAACCATTCTACAGTTTCCTAGACAAGAACAGTTTTGTTAAGAAAACGTAGTTGTGGGGAATGTGTTAAAGAGTGAGGAGTAGACATGGAGAATAAAGAAAGCTGAGGCATGGAATGCGTCCCAAGCACAAAGAAAATATTGGTAAGATTGACAAGGCATGAACTAACTATGCCGGTTTGAAGGGCCTCAAAAAACCAAATCAAAAAAAGCCATGTGCGCATGGTACACAAAAGAAAATCTCACTTTCAAAAAACTATGTCATCTTTTGTGTATGATGAGTAATTCAGGATCATGTTTTTGGAAATGTGAGCAATTCCTAAAGTGCCTTGCACATTCACATGCACAGAGGAAAAAGTTGGAGCTCTTTCATTTTGTTCCCCACCCCCGTAAGAAATAGTCAGTTATATGGAGCTTGGAATGATACTTCACGCTTGTATCTTGCTTCATGTGTGCTACGTGCTTCATGTGAATTTTCTTTATGTTGTCTCTACAAGAATAATAATAAAGTAAGTATTATCTCCCAAGCTGCAGCTGATAGGGAGTGGCTTGCCTAAGGCCACCTACTTAGAGTTCATGGCAGAGGTGAGATTCAGGACCGGGGAAGTCCTGGTTCACAGCTGAGGGCCCAATGCTATCCAACTTTCTGGTGCTGATGCAGCTGCAGGGCAACCCCGATGTAAGTGAACACATGTTACCTTGACGAGGCCTCCATGATTGTCCCCCACCACAGAATACAGCATGCACCCCATTGGGACAGCTACACCAAGGCTGGAAACTTGGATAGCATTGGGCCCTTAGAGTATAATCCTATACTGCCGTTGTGCCGGTGCTGCCCTCTTGCACTAATCCAGCGCTGTTGCAAATGTGCTGTCAGACTGCGCCAGCAAATCAGACGCTGGACTTGTGCAAGCAGTGGCACTTGGGCGCCACTGCACCGGTCAAGCACTGGGAGCGCTTGGTCAGCGCAGGCCATCGCGCAGGCCATTCCAGAGGCGTGCCCGGGGCATAATGGGGCGCTAACACGGGTGGCGATGGACGATGGCCCTTGTGCTGAATTCTAAGCCCTGTCCCCGGCCAAGGTGGCCCCAATTCGGGCCACTGCTGCGCACGTTCACCTATGCCTGCAAATCAGCAGGTGCAAATTCGAGCAGCCCAATAGGGCTGGCTGGGGGCTTACCGAGGTGCATGGGGAAAACCTCCCCTTGCCTTGCACTGTGCTGCTGCTGCCTCCTACTGGGCTTAGGATGCAGCCCTGCTGCGCCTGCCTTGCTATGCTGGAGCTGCTTAGGATTGGGCTGTTAGTCACCTCCCTACATCAATTAAAGATGCAAAGTAAAATGAATTGAGCCGATGCTTTTCCAGTTTGAAGGTCTGCTTTATGTAGTGGTATCTTTTTCTCTCACCTCTCAATTTACATGGGGTGTATCTCCTTCTTATCTGAACACATTAGTTTCCTGCTCTTCTGCATTTTGTAGTCCACATGGTGCACAAAAAGCAACACAAGAATTCTGAGTTAATCATGCCTAGGCTGACCATTTAAGTAAGCGTAATGCAATGTTATTTATTTATTTATTTATTTATTTGATTTGTACCCCGCCTTTCCGCCACAAAGGCCCTCAAGGCAGCATTTACAAGGTTAAAACACAATAAAAAACAATTAAAAACAGTATTAAAAGACAATAAAAACAATATTAAAAATACAACATACAACAAATTAATCCCTAGGATCATAAAATATATAAAAAGAATGCAAAAAAAAGCCAGCCAGCCAGCCTGTCAGCAACTAAAAGCCTGCTGAAATAAAAAGGTCTTCAGCCCCCGCCGAAATACCGCCAAAGAGGGAGCAGTTCTTAACTCCAAGGGGAGGGTATTCCAAAGTTGGGGTGCCACCGCCGAGAAGGCTCTCCTACTGGCCGCCACCCCACTCACCTCTCCTGGTGGCGGCACCGTCAAAAGAGCCCCCCCAGATGACCTCAGAGTACGGGTTGGATTATATGGGAGGAGGCGGTCCCTCAAATACCCTGGGCCCGAGCCGTAAAGGGCTTTAAAGGTCAACACCAGCACTTTGAATTTGGCCCGGAACAGAACTGGCAGCCAGTGTAGTCGCCGAAGCAACGGCTCGACAGAGTCAAACCGACGTGCCCCAGCAACCACACGAGCAGCCGCGTTCTATACTAGTTGTAATTTCCGAACTGTCTTCAAAGGCAGCCCCACGTAGAGCGCATTGCAATAGTCTAATCTAGATGTCACTAGGGCATGGGTCACTGTGGCCAGGTCTGCGCAGCTCCATGTTGTGGAGCTATCAAGACCTAACTAGGCATTATTGGACAGTCACAATTGTCGCCAGAATCCACGTTCTCCAAAATGCAAGACCCTGGTAATGCCTGATAAAAGCAACACTATGTGTCCTTGTCCCTGTTCCAGAGTGACCAGCTACAATGGAGGACAGAGTGCCTCTACTTGTAATCACAGTATATTAGAGGGAATTTTGGCAGGTACAGCTTTTTAAACCCTTCCACGTTGAGCTGCACCTGCTAAAATTTACTACTCTATACAATGGTTAAAGGTAGAGGCACCCTGTCCTCCATTGTAGCTGGTCACCCTGCCCTGTTCCTATTCATTAGCCAATGTTTTGAAGAGTCCATGGAAAATATCAGGAACAGCTAATGAGGCCAGGTGAAAGTGGTCCCACCTGATAGCGGATGGGTGTGGGATAGCAGGGGTGCCTCCACTCCCACCCACAGTTTTGCTGTTGTCTCCAACTTGCCTGCCCCCCCTTGCTGCCACCACCTCTGTTATTGAAAGAAGCAGAGGTATGAAGGGATTAAGAGTGGTATCCTGAACTTATATAGCATCTGTGGGGAAGGAAGCAGTGGTAGCCAGGGGTGTGTTTCTGCAAAAGCAAGGGCCAGTAGCAGTTCACCTTGCCTCGGGCATGGCGTGAGGAAATGCCGAATGCAGTGACACCTGACATTACCTGATGTATCTCCTTCATTGGATGTTAATGAGGAGACATGCAGAAAACTGTGGTCTAACAGCAGCCATATGACCCTTACAAAAACGTATTAGGCTGGCTTGCAGGTAGGTTGCACTAATTGTCTGCTTGAATAAGTGCTCAGCCTGCCATCCCCACAGCAAAGCCAGAAAGTGGAACCCTCAGTCAGGGATACTACCAGTGATGAAGTGCTATTTGTCACCTGCGTATCCCAGCCTACCAATCTGTTACAAACATATTTAAAGGCAGTTTCATAGAAGGTGATGCAAGAACTCAAAAGTCCTAAAATGTTTCTAGTTCTAAAATGTTACCTGTGTTAAAAACACAGGCCAACACAAATTCTACTGTCCTAAAAACTCTTTATTGGGAAGATTTGGGGCGCTGATTAAATGCAAATGTTGAAAAAAAATTGACCCTCAATTTTGCAGGCCTGTGAAACTTGCAGTATGCTAGATTTAGGAGTTGCTTTATTGAATATTGTTAGTATTTATTGTGTGTTCTGTGAATTGTGTAAGTTACAGAGTATAACTTTGGGAAATATGTATGTAGTAGATAGTACATACATTTCTGTAACTCATTTGAGGAAGTAACTGATTTCTAGAGGAAATCCTATCTCCTCTAGAATAAGCCCCTAACCCTAGCCCCCAGGCCAGACCAGGGAGTTAGGGTTACCTGGGGTCCTGGAAGGGGGTCATGTGATCCCTCAAACAACTTGCTCCAACACCGTGGACCAATAGGAAAAGGTTTTGTAGCACTAGAACGAATGGGGTGCTGGGGAGGGGGTTGCCCTGGGGGTGCCCTCCGGACAGGTGATTTGGAGGTCGTGTGACCCTTCAAACAACTCACCCCATTGCCGTGGACCAATAGGAAAAGGTTTTGTAGCTCTGGGACAAACCGGGTCCTGGGGAAGGGGAGCAGTCCTTGGGCGCTCCCTGAACAGTTGATTTGGGGGGGTTGTGTGACTTTTCAGATAATTCCCCCCGGAGCCCCTGGACCAATAGGAAAGGATGGGTTGTGTTGAAGGGCACGCCCCATGGGTCGCGTGACCTTCCACCCCTTTTTGTGGGCCAATGGGAAATGGTGTTCTGGAACATGCGCAGGCGTGTCCAGGACAACTGTGAGCCATTTAAGGGTAAAAACATCCCCATACTTCTTGCCATTTATCAAAATGGAGACCGCAGATGGCGAGTGTTGAGGAGCAACGGTTAATGTTTATAACAACATGGAACCACATAACAAATCACCTGAATACTGGAAAGATGTTTTAGCTGAAAGCCAGGAAATGGACCCAGAAGCAGCTCTCAATTGCTCAGAATAAGGTAAATTGGTCAGAAGGTAAATTAGTGTGGTTGGGGGGTATAGCGCTTGTAACATAGGACAGTGTGTGCTAGTAATATAAAATGTTAATAACCGGATGGCAGACCAAGGTGTTGTACCCCTGGAACCGCTGACATGCGGGAAGCATGCCGAAGAAAACAAGGAAGGTGCAGACAGTGTATCGGTGGTTAGAATCAAAGGTTGATCCTGTTGGAATACAATTCCTGAAACACTGAGGCAGGGGCCCTTATATAATTTTTATAACCAGATGGCAAAGTATGATGATGTGCCCTTGAATGGCCAGCATATGGAATAGTACTGACAAAGAAGCTGCATTAATGGAAACAGATGATCCTGTGGGTCCAAAAACAAAGGTAAATATGCATGTGACATAGAACTGTAATAATCTATTAGTAATATGCCATTTGTCTCTGCATTTTTAGACTTGAGCTAAGTACAAATTCTTTCCCTTACTGTTTTTCTAAAATGTTAACATAAGAAGAGCCCTGCTGGATCAGGCCAAAGGCCCATCTAGTCCAGCTTCCTGTATCTCACAGCGGCCCCACCAGGTGCCCCAGGGAGGCATGAGACAACAAGATGCTTGCATCCTGTTGCCACTCCCTTGCACCCGGTACTCTGAAGTTGCCTACTACTGATGTAAGGAGGTTACAACCCATCATCGCCTATAGCCCACGATGGACTTCTCTTCCAGAAATCCGTCCAATCCCCTCTTAAAGGCATCTAGGCCAGATGCCATCACCACCTCCTGTGGCAAAGAGTTCCACAGATGAACTACCCGCTGGGTAAAAAGTACTTCCTTTTATCTGTTTTAATTCTCCCAACCCTCAGTTTTAGCGGATGCCCCCTGGTTCTGGTGTTTTGAGAGAGGGAAAAGAACATCCCTCTATCAACTCTATCCCTTCCGTGCATAATTTTGTATGTCTCAATCATGTCCCCTCTCAGGCACCTTTTTTCTAGGCTGAAGAGCCCCAAACGCTGCAGTCTTTCTTCGTAAGGGAGGTGCCCCAGCCCCGTAATCATTTTTGTTGCTCTCTTCTGCACCTTTTCCTGCTCCACTATGTCCTTTTTGATGTGCGGTGACCAGAACTGTACACAGTATTCCAGGTGCGGCCTTACCATCGATTTGTACAATGGCATGATAATATTGGCTGTTTTATTCTCAACCCCTTTTTTAATGACCCCAAGCATGGAATTGGCCTTCTTAATTGCTGCCGCACACTGGGTCGATACCTTCATTGAATTGTCCACCAGCACCCCAATATTTCTCTCTTGAACAGTCACAGACAGCTCAGAACCCATTAGCCTAAAGGCGAAGTTTTGGTTTTTTGCCCCAATGTGCATCACTTTACACTTGTCTACGTTGAAACGCATCTGCCATTTGGCTGCCCATTCCCCCAACTTGGAGAGATCCTTCTGGAGCTCTTCACAATCCCCTCTGGTCTTCACCACCCGGAAAAGTTTTAACTGGGTTTTAAAGGAAAACCTTTAACTGTGTTATCTTTCACACAGAGAAGTTATACCAATCCATACATTTTTGAGGTTTTTTCTCTCTTTTTTTATTTTGACAAAAGCAGAAATGCATAAGGGTGAGAGTCCGTATCTACTAGATTAACGAAACTTAACTATGTTAATTGGCATGCATAACACTTTAACGTTATGCTTTACTTTCCAGAGTCTGGTAATCATCAGATGTGACCAGACACTTTGTGCTAAACCAACTGGCTTATCTGCTCATCCAACAGAAGAAGCTTTTTGGGGAGGGGGCAAATATTTGCAGAGCAAGATAATCTTTTACGGTGATGGGTTTGCTTAGAAAGTGTCATTCTTGGAGCCAGTTAGACTGCACTTCAGCACACATAAGCAATGAATTAAGTTGAATTCTTTAAGTTAGTTACATATTAGGTACTTTCATTTGCCAGAGAAACTGTGTGAAGAAATAAGCATCTCAGATTTTACTGTTGGATTTCATTCCCGTGCCTGGCAAATTCTTAGCCAGAAGAATTACTTTATAATTCTAATAAAAAATTTTAGGAGGGTGGACACTTCAGAGTACTTGTGTAAATAGTAACTATGCATCTTTATTGGTCAAAATGTGGACACGAATATTTTCTGGGTGCTTGGACATGGATAGGTAATTCTTGCATGCTGTGTTTTGTGCCAGTGATGCAAAACTACATTTAAAAAAAACCTGTGTTTGAGGAAAATTGATACTCTCGGGATAGTTAAATATATATTTGCTGATCAAAGCAGTTACAATTGATTTTGTTTAAAAAATGGATTACTGTGAATCTAGAGAATTCAAGGTACATAATTGTTAAAAAGGGCTAAGTTGAAGGGAGATTTCATTCACAAATTGTGATATTGCCTACATTATAACAAAAAAATCAAGAAAGGCATTATTACTTGAAAGAAATTCTTGGGATTCAGTTACCTAAATTGTTGTGGGTTATAATACTGGGCTATTCGTACAAAAGAGTACCAAAGGCTTATCAAGAATTAGTTATTGTTGGCAAATATTGATCGATAAATGCTAGTGTCAAATAGCAATGCCAAATTGATGAATGGCTACAAAAAAATTGTAGAATAGTCATAATTATTATATTTAGTTATATTTGCATATGAAAAATTCCGAGAGAGAGAGATTCTCTCTCACCTTTTCCCTTTAGTGGGCTGCCCTTTTTTTCCACTTACATCTGTCTTGCTCCTTTTCCACCACATGGATGTTAATTTCCAAGTAGAATGTTGGAAAGGAGTGGCACATAGTGTGCTACTGTACACTAGGAAAATAAAAAGCAACGCTACAGCAAAAACTATATAATTGCTCTATTGCTACCTATGTCAAACAGGACACACAACTACCTGTACAATGGTGACTGGAACAGGAGTGTAGAAAAAGGCACTTGCATACATTTCACCCTTTTTCAAGACATAGGCAAAATGTGCCTGTGCAAGCAGGTGACAGAGCAAACTATTCAGCTTAGTCCAATCACAGTTTCTGCAGAATTGGAAGTAGTCCCAACCTTCTACCCACTAATGGTTTTTTGGCCTGTTGAGTGTCACAGTGTTTGAACAAACTATGCTTTTGTGTGAACATAGAAGAATCCTTTCGTCACATATGGTCTGCATTTTTTGGAATTGTATGTAGCGAGTATTCCTCTTCCCCTTTCCTGTTCTCTCTTGTTGCTATGTTTTCTTTTGCAACTGGTGTACTTTTCATAGATTAAAAAAAACAATTAAAATAATAATGCAACAGAGAAAAGATACGTTCGGGCCTAGGCCTTGCAATATTGGGCTTGATATAACAGTTTTTGAGTGCCAAATCAGATCTGGAGGTCCAGAAGTCAGTCTGACTCTGAATGCTCTGTTCATTTTTCTTCCTGGTGTCTTGGCACTAGAAACACATCAGTTTTTTGTTTTTGTTTTCAATTCCATTTGCACAAGATCTGCTTGCTGTACAGGCAAATCATTGCAACAGAAATGCATTACTAATTTATGGTGTTTTCTGTTGGAAGTGAAGTATCAAGTATTCTTCTTAAGAGCTGGTTGGGGCGTATTATTGCCAACTGGGCATTTAATTCCTCACATGTGGGGTCTACTTATGTGAAAAGTGAAACATTGGCAAAGGGGATACATGAATTTCTACCAGAGAAAGGGGGAAAAGGTGGCTGTAGCACTTCTGCAGATTAGAAAAAGGAAAGCCCCAAAGTGCTGAACAAAAATGTGTTTATTGAAGGTCAAATGAAAACCATGCCTAATGCCTAGATGTGATCTTAAAATTTATTTTTCATAGATTTTGGTTTTTTTTCCAAGGAGGAAAAGTGCAGAAAGGGGTGTTGCGTGTTTTAATTCCAAGGATGCATTTTTATAAATCTCTTCAAAAATGTACTGGATACAGTCACAGCCAAGAACCCATATACCCTCTAGTCCAGGCCATTGTTAAAATTTTTTTTGAAGATTTTGGGGTTCTTGGTTACAAAAATTAGAAATGCAGATAGTGGTATTGTGTATATCACTTCCCCTCATCACACCTCTACTAATACCTTTCAAGCAAGTTCTTTCTCGGAGAAAGTCCAGAATATGAAATGTAAATCTAGCTGCAATTGTTCTACAAAATCTATTTCAAATAATTAAAAAAAAAACATTCACACTATTAAAACCTCCCTATAAATCAGGTTCCTAATTGATTACCCATTTTAAAAGCTGTCTCAATACTAATGCAAGTGATGAGATAGAATATGAAAATTATTGTTCTCCCCTATTAATATTTATGATAATGCTTTGATAATTAGGTTTTATTAACAATAGATTTATATACATGGTTTTTTACCCAAATGAGGAAATATGAAGGCTTTTTCCAGAATGCCTGTTCAAGGTGGTTGTATGCCTTTAAGGTGGCTTAAGGTCTTTGTTAGTTTAACCTAATGCATTCAAAAGTAGGCAAGACCTGTTCCTGTCTGTCTGTGCCAAGTTCCTGTAATACATTATTACTGTATTGTTCCAGTACGTTTTCTACCCATGTAAGTATTTGTTTCCTTTGATGATGCACAATACAATAAGCTCTCTCAAGTCCATGGTTTGTCTTGTTTAGCCCCCGTCTCTCCTCTAAGGTGCTCTTGGAAAAATTTCAGAAATCCAAGACCTGTTCTGATATTTGTTTTGGCATTTTTAAGTGCCTGTTGCTTTTATTATTGTGGATATAAACTGTGCCTTACGGATTTGCCTCCTTGAGGGCTTAATTGAGTGGCAGCATATAAATTGGAAAACTAAATCAGTCAGTAAAAATAAGCTGTATTCATTATGTTTCTAAAATAAACATTCTAATATTTATTTGCATGATGGGATTAATACTAGAAGACAGTCACCCTCCTCCATATTATGCTCTTTACTGTTTTGACTGGTTAATTAACATACGTTTGTGTTGAACATTTGTATTGTTTCCATTGGGTGAGAAAAGGACTGCAAATAATATTTTGACGTCATCCAGCTTGAGGGGTTTTTTTTAATTACACCTGTCAAAACTGCAGGATATATTTTTTTCAAAGTGTGTTCTGATTCTATCACTTTTAATGTGACATCAACATTATTAACTTTCACTGGATTGTTCCCATTACATTTAGCCCTCCCTTCCCTGAAACATTTGTCTCTGAAATTGTTTCTCAATATGCATTATTTATCTAACAAAAAATTTGCATACAGCCCAGGTCCATGTCTACTCAGATGTTAGTCCCACTGTGTTGAATGAGATAAAGAGAGAAGTGTAGATAGGATTGCCACTAAAGCAAGCCAGAGGATGAAATGTCAAATGTGGGGTGGTGAAAACTTCTTTCTTTGTCTCCTGATGGTCTCCTTGTGGCTCAGTTCAGATGTCAAATTCCATGTCCAACAAACCAGGATTTTGGGAGTGAGTGATATCCTTGAGCACCCTCTCCTGTTGTGCACATAGAAAACATCTTTATTAGTTAAGCCACAGTTAAGACAAAGAAACTAGGAAACTATGGTTTGATTGCTTCCCACAAACCCAGATCCCATCGGTATTAACCTGGTATGTATCCACTTTTGCTGGAGATGCACTCTATTAACCCGGCATGTATCCACCTTTGGTGGGAAAGAGCTGAAACTACAGGCCTATCTCCTTTGTGTTTGCAAAAGGTGTGAGGTCATAGCTGTGGTCAGAAATGCAAAAATGTGTGTTTCGGTGCATTAATAAAATAGGCTGTAAAGAAAGAGGAACGTGGTGGCGCAGCTGGTTAATTTGCTGTTGCTGGGCTTTCCAACCGGAAGGTTGGGAGTTCAATGCACGACGGAGTGAGCTCCCATTGCTTGTCCCAGCTCTTGTTAACCTAGCAGTTTGAAAGCACCTAAATGCAAGTAGATAAATAGGGACCACCTTGGTGGGAAGGTAACGGTGTTCTGTGTGCTACGGTGTATAGTCATGCCGGCCACATGACCACGGAAGCTTGTCCTCAGACAAAATGCCGGCTCTACAGGCTTTGAAACAGAGATAAGCACCGCCCCCTACAGTCGGTCATGACTAGACCATGCGGTCGTGGGGAAACCTTTACCTTTAAAGAAAGAGAATCAATGTTAGAACCAGGTGGATACATTCTGGAGTAGGCGGGTGAGTCTCCAGTGAAGGTGGATACATACCGGGTTAATACCGATCCCATCATGGTTTCCAGTCCTAACTTACAGGGACCTGCTTGTAGTAAATTTTCTAGAACTTGTCTTCCTGGGAGCTTGCATCCAAGCATACTTAATAGCAAGTCCCACTTGTATTTATGGGATTTTATTCCAAGTTTATAATACTTGTTGAACATTTCATGCTCTTGTATGAAGAAAAATAATGTATGTGAAATTATGGAGCTAAATGTTTTAATTGCCTCAGCTCCAAAGTTTGTCCCTGTATTGAAAGGTTTTAAAACCAATTGTGTGTAAGCAATGCAGACATTCTAGGAACAACTCCTAGAAAGCACAACTAACATTGGCTAGGTATTTCTTTTTTTAAAGACAGCAAATGCCTCCCATAATATTTCTGGTACTGTTTTCATTTATGCCTAACGAAGGCTTATGTAACCTTTGCTAAGGAATTTCTGGCTGTGTCTGTTAATGACTCCTGACCAGAGCTTTATTTATATAGGCTGGTCTGTTTAAATGGTTTTTGTCTGCTGAAAAAGAACAATGCTGTATACAGCTGCTTCATTAGTAATTGGTCTTTGTTGCTGTTTTTAAAACTCTCCTTTCCTGTTACACCATCTATATATAGCTGGTACCAGTATTGTTTTGTGAATCTTTTTTTAAACATCGGAGAAGTTTTACAAACATTTGTTGGACAAGAAATGTGCAGTTGCTCCTTGCAGTAATGCTTGGTATCTAATCGCACAAAGAATTTAAGAACACTAAGGGCCCTGTCCTAAGCTTCTGTAGTGCCCTGGGCTGCTGCTAGTGAAATGGCTGCTGTTGCATGCTATGGGGCCAGGGAAGCAGCTGCAGGTCTTCTTGGGGTAAGGGAACAAACATTCCCTTACTCCATGTCAATTTATGGTGGCCCCAGTGGGTCTATTTGGATCTGTGTTTGAGTGGGTGCAGAACCAAGGATACCCATGTTGGGTCTCCCAGCTTGGGAGGGAGCATAGGATTTGGTGACAGTCTGCTGCCATCCCTACCCCCCCCCCCTTCCGGACCCAACCACCTCCTGATCCACATTCTGCCCTGTTCCATCTCACCCTGCCCCAAATGGGCTTACTGGTGACCGAAGCTGAAACGGCTCTGGTCTGTTGTCTTGGTGGCACTGAAGCCCAACGCCAGCCCTGCACTGTTACTGCCAATCCCGGAGTGCCTTATAGCACTCTTTATGACACCCAGAGCCGGCAATAAGTGTAGAGGGCATGGGATTATGCCCTCTTAACTTACATTATGCCAGGTGGGATTGGACTGCCCACCCCAGTCAAAATATTCTCTCCAAAAAACGGCCGAGATGTAATATTTAGACTACAATAAAGGAGACCCTGGTTCAAATCCTGTGTATTGGATTGCAGGCTTAATCGAGTATAAGGTTGAATTTGTCTGTGTTGCATGATTGATGTTAATGACTTTATAGCAGAATGTGTGGGGTTTTTTTATCTTTTGAATGTATGTGTGATTATATTGTTGATCCCTTGTACTTTTATCCACAAATAAATTTAAAAGAGTAAGTCTTGTGGACTGTGAGTGCTGTGAAATCACATTTATCTATACAGTATTTGCATCTTGGTATTCAGTCTTTACTTCTGTAGTATGTGTGCTTGATACGTTTGGTTGTTCATTGCTTTGATTTATGATGTCGATATTACTGTTGATCTTTTTTTTTTTTTTTAAAGACATCTATTTTGGCATAATCTTTGGCTGGATTCTTCTGCAGTTACGCTACCTCCAGCTTCAGTGAACAGCAGCAGGTCTCTGAATACCAGTAGCAGGGGAACAATGGTGAGAGAAGTTTGCCTTCTTTCCTGCTTGTGGGATTCCCAGAGGAAGCTGATGGGAAACAGGATGCTGGACTAGATGGACCTTTAGCCTGATCTAACAGTGCTGTTCTTGTGTTCTTTGGGAGGCAACTTAAAATTCTATCCTCAGTTTCCAAAAAAGATCATTTGCTGTGACTGACAAAAGCAAATCTTGGGCAGGAGAGAAATGTGTACAGAGTAAGCTTGGAGACCCAAGAGCACAAATGAGCGTGTCCCATCAAATGTAAAGAAGAGCCAATCAAAATGGTAAAAGGCTCAGTGCACAATCCTAACCAACTTTCCAGCACTGACATAGCTGTGCTGCGTTCTGCAGTGGAGTAGTAGTCACGGAGGCCTCCTCAAGGTAAGGGAATGTTCATTCCCTTCACTCAGAGCTGCATTGTCACCTCAGTGCTGGCAAATTGGTTAAGATTGCGCTCTCAGTCAGATGAGTGTGACTCACTCCCAGTTGGCAATGAGGTGGCAAAGTAAGATGGCTAGTGTACAAAACCTCCCAACACTGTACAATTGCTTTCTGCAGTCATCTCACCACTCCAGTCTTTCTTGAGTCCAAGCCTGATATTGTCAAATCTGCTTTGAATTCTAACTCGGCAGTTTCACAGTCTCCCTTCGTAACCCTCCCCCACAAGGACTTACAGGGCTCTCAACTTTTGTGTAAAGATTGGGAACCACTGATCTAACCCATGTTGAATTTTTCTTTTATTGCTTTTTGCCACTATGAGTACTAACAAATACAGGTTGAGTATCCCTTATCTGGACTGCTTGGGATGGGAAATTGTATGGATTTCAGAATAATTGCATCAGTATAATGGGAAATGCTTCCTTTTACTCTTTTCACACCCATTTGAGTGTCTGCTGGCCTTTTTGATATTTTTCAACAAAGTCTGTATAGGCACACACCACAGAGCAGAAAATAGAACTTGCAGCCTGTACCTGGACTGTATGTGGGAATGAGCACAAGACTTTCTAGTGTTCACACTGTAGAAACTTAAAAAAAAAACTTGTCTGGGTATTGGGTAGTCTGCTTTTTGGATTTCCACATAATCTATCTGTTCTATTCAGTCAGCACTTTGAATTTGGAGATGTGCCCTGAGCATTTTAGTAATGCTACAGAACACTTTTCCACCTGCAGGATATTTTAACAGATGTTCTCTTTCATGTGCAACATGATTTGGAGCACATAAATTCCACTCGAAGGGTAAAACATTAACTGCCATTAGTCACTTGGTAATAGATTAAATATAAACACCCAGTATTCAGTTGACGGAAGGGAATAGTGCATACATGGTTAACAGGGAGGAACCTTTTAGAATCGGCCTGCCTACTGTTTCTATCACCTCAGATTTTTCCTTTTTAAAGTGGAGAAAAATGACTGTCTGCCCTCCATGTCAAAAAATGGGATGTAGCTTTATGACTCTCTTAAAACATGGCTTAGCCTCTTGTTCCTACAGGTAGGAACTCGGAATCCACTGGGTTTTGGCTCTTGGACTCCCCGCTGATACCAAAAACTACCTTACATAAAAGCATTAAAAACAAAACATGAGTCAGTCAGGCAGTCAATTAGAACTGTGGTTTTGCAGTTCATTCCAAGAAAAGTGACCCTGCTCTCCCTCGCTTGCTGAGCAATGTAATGCAAAAGTGATTAATCACTTCCACGTGCCATTGTTTAGTGAGCCAGGATGAAAGGAGGGGGGGGTCACTTTTCTCAGAGTGACAGCAAAATAACAGTTCCAGCTCACTGGAAAAGCAGTTTTTAGAAAGGGAATTGTAAAGGGACATTTATTTTATTTTCTCCTTCTGCAGGGTCGTCCTTATCTGTAGTGGCCATCAGTGTGGAGTCTAATCCATGGGTCAAAAACCAATGAATAAAAAGTTTGGACCTGCCAAGATTGTGCATGAATGAGAAGAAAATAGCAAAAAGTTTAAAAAAGCAAATTTACTAGCTCAGGTTAGCCCCACGTAGCACGGGGCACTGGGGCAGAGACCTGTGCTGCCCCTCCATACATGCACATTTCCCCTCAGCTAAGCACTGGGAATGAGGTGGGCATGTTCTCTGAAGAGTTTGTTCACTTCATTCCTTCTTTCACCATACTTGACCAAGACTGGAGAAAGGCAGATGCTCACTTTTTAGTACTCCTCTATTACCCCACTTCTTGCCTTTCACAGCCTTCCATTCTCTGCAGATGTAATGTGAATTGCTTTTCTAGAGGAAGCCCATTTGCAGATTCAAAGACAGGAGAAAATGGTAACAAAGTGGCATGTTGAAAATTGTGCCTATTATTCTGCCACTGCCCCACATAAAAGTGGATACTGGAAAACTTTCAAGTTTGGCCTGGTCGGCCCACAGGGCTCATAGGCTATCAGCCACAGCATGACTTGGCTGATCGCTGATACTGCCCCAGGGTATTTTTTTTAAAAAAAACTCTTTTCCTCAATGAAACTATGCCTAGCTGTGTTTGCAAAGGTGTAATCTAACTTTTCCACTTCGCGTTACCTTCCTGGCCCCACTCTTATCCAATGTTTACATCAATTCGTTGGTGGGCCAGTTAAACAACATGGATTTCCATCCTCCAAGAATTGCAGGGAGACACATAGCTGTCTTATTGTATGCTGATGATGCAGCCGTTCTGTCAAGGACCCCAACTGAACTTAGGAGAGCACTGCGGAAGCTGTCGGCTTCCTGTGAAGAGAACCAGCTAGCAATTAATCACAAAAAAAAACTAAGATTATGGCCTTTGCTAAGAGGCCAAAGCTGCGGTCATGGATGATTAATCAACACAAGATTGAACAGGTGTCCCACTTCAAATATCTGGGTGTAGTAATACACTCGAGTGGCTCCAGAAGAGCTCATGTTGAACACATGGCGCTAAATGCCCAAAGGAGCTCTTTGGCTATTCTACAATACATGACAACAAAAGCAGGACATTACTTTCCTTCTGCCCTCAGATTGTTCCAGGCAAAGGCATTGGCCCAATTACTGTATGGCTCCCAACTTGGGCCATTTCCAAACATCAAGTCATTGGAGTGTGTGCAATCAAAGTTTCTGAGGGCGGCACTGGGAGTCCCCAGAGACATATCCAATGTCAAGCTATGTCTGGAGACAGGCCAGATTAAAACTGAGGCTAAGATCTGGATTGCCACTCTTTCATACTGGCTTAAATTGCTGTACCTGCTGGTTGGACTTGCCCCTCTAACACTGCAAGACACTTTCAAATCCAGCTGGATACTACTAATGGAGCTGAAAACAGCTGCCCTAGGCCTCTCTGTGCCAGCGCTACTAGATATGGGATATGAATGGGCAAGGGCAACCATCAAACAGCGCATCCTAGACATTGAAAGACAGAATGACATTACGAATGCTTCTGAATTCTATGTCAGGGAGGATCTTAGATATATTGTCGATGTCCTACCCTACCTCACCCTGTGGAGAACCACAAGCACAGAAGAGCATTTACCTTGGCCTGCCTCCAAGTGCAGTGTCTGAGGGACTGTGGATATCCCTCCACAGGATATCCTGTGATCCCTTTTAAGGGATAAAAAGATCCCTTTTATGCACTGCCTTTGCCCTTGCGGATTGGATGAAATCGAAACCACCGAGCATGTGCTGCTGTACTGCTCCTACTATAGAGACATTCGTACCACTCTCATCTCTCCACTGCTGAACCAATTTCCGGGTCAACAATACATTCATCTGCTGCTATCTGACACAAATCCAACAGTCACATATAGTGTCGCAAAATATTTTGCGGCAGCAATAAGTACCAGGAAACTGATATTGAAAGAACATGGAAACCATTCATGTGGAACAATAATATCATCAGTATAGGAGGATTAAATATGGTACGCAGCATGTGTCAGTGTCAGTAGTCATAATTAAATACATAACTGTTGAAGATAGGAAATGCCAAAGGAGATGTGTAATGGTGTTTGAGTTGGGCTTGATCTGTGGGTGGTGGGGACTGTTTTGATCTGGATTGTTCAATATTTTATTTATGTATACTCCACATATTTTTTGGGGGGGGGCACTGATTTTATTTATGGGCTGACTGTAACTGCAACAAAGTTTTATCTATCTACTTTGAGGTACCTTCATTTTCACAATTGGTTTGCTTGAAGTAGGGTGATCATATGAGAAAATTCCTCCCTGAATAAGTATTGAGTTATGTCATTTTAGTATGTATCTTGCAGGCCTTAGAAGCCATGTGTCTGACATGCTACATTTCATATTCTACTTCTTACCTGAAAGCTTATAGTAGCCATGAGTTCTAAAATACTGAGTATTTTATTGTAGGTACCCTGGAATGACTGTAAGGGTTTGGGGAAACAGTCCTTAGGGAGTCTCTAGGGACTTGATTTCTAAAGAGAGGCTAGCAAATGTACACACACACACGGACAC
Organism: Lerista edwardsae; assembly: GCA_029204185.1. Taxonomy (NCBI): domain Eukaryota; kingdom Metazoa; phylum Chordata; class Lepidosauria; order Squamata; family Scincidae; genus Lerista; species Lerista edwardsae. The sequence goes on along the minus strand of JAJKFI010000009.1, from coordinate 2,219,676 downwards.
GGACATGGAAAACTATATATAAGATTTCTAGCAGTCTCGCAAGAACAGAGCCTGAATCAGTACTACTACTAGTAATATTAATTAATATCTTTTTTGTCTAATGGATTGTCATAAGTGAGTCCTGGTGCTAAAATGTTTGGGAAGCACTGCTATACATGTTTGTTTGGACGTAAGTCCCTTGGTGTTAAATGAGGCCAACACCTAGGTCAGTGTGCATAGATTTGCAGCTCCAGTGTATGTTGGTTAATAAGTATAAAAATACACATTAAAACAAACACACACCCTCTGAATTTTCCAATGGGATAAGTTCACTTGCATTCACCTATTTTGGTTGCACACTATTTTTGCCTGTTCCCAGAATATTGATTTTTCTTCTGATTATCTGGAATAGGAATACATTGGAACATGGTGGGAGAGAAGAACAGGAGAAGTAACTTGGGACTATGGGGAAAGATTGACAGCTAGGCTGAATTTAGTACCACAGTTCCATATTCTGACGACTACTCTTCAGCCTTTCTGAGCCCACTTGCAGGGTCTAAACACTAAGGGTGCAGTCCAGCAGCACCCTAGAGCACATGCAAGCTGCTTGTGTTGGCTCTGTAGTGTCTCAAAAGTGCCGTAAAACACTTTTGCGCCAGCACAAGGCACACAGGGCCAACACAAGCAGTTGTGTCAGCCCTGCAGCGCTGGAGGACGCTGAAGATAGGCTGCTCCTGTGCCAGCCAAGTTTGCCTGATGCAGGGGCTAATCTAGGTGGGGGAAGGCAGGAAGGAGGGTGGAACAGGGTGGGGGAGGGCATTCCGGGGGTGGGCCAGCCCGGGGAGGGTGGGAGATTTGGATGCGGCTGTTCGACTACTTCCAAATGCCTATCCCCAGGCTGCGTGGCCCTGATGTGGGCCATGGGGTGTGCTCAGACCTGTGGCCGCTGTAACAGGCGCAGATCCAAGTAGCCCATAGGGGCTGCTGCCACTTACACTGAGGCAAGGGGACATATGTGCCCTTGCCCCGTGGAGGCTCCAGCCTGCCCTCAAGCTCATGCCTGTTCCAACGCAGTTTAGGATTGCGCCCTCAGTCACAATCCACAAAACCATGCACTGTAAAGTTGTTTGACATTCGGACTGGGTTGACCAGATAAAATATAGAGGGCAGAATTCTTCCATCTTTAAAAACCTGTCCTCTTTTTGGGGGGGGGGGGGCACACCTGGCCACCCTTAGTTTAGTTTCCCACAATTTTGTGAAAGCTACCAGCTGATGTATTATTTGCCATCTTCATTCTGTGGCTCAGATTGTTCTGGCTTTGTGGATTCCTACTGTTTCTAAATGAGAGGTCCTGTTTGTGCAAGTTCCTCCTTTGCTAGGAAACCAGGAGGTATGATTACAAAGACAAGGGAGGCCTGCAGATTCTGCAAACTACGGAAGGAACAAGTGCTTGTAACAAAAAGGACAATCGGGATATTATGAGACAGTCTTACGTAACTGTGGTTAGTCAACTTTTCAGCATGCCACACTGCATGAGAGAACTAGCTAATAATGCACAGATTGTTCTATCATGAGTCCTAGATGTCAACAGTATGGCCTCATATTTTATCGCTGGCTGGGTATGTGAGTATTTAATCAATCTGGTAGAGACATTTAAAGACTGTGGAAATCTATTTGCTGCATCACTTATCTATCGGCAGACATTGATTCATCATCAGTCAAGAGCTGATCTGACCTTTTTAAATTCTAATCAAGAAATGTGTAATATTATTTTGGAGTTTGTCAGGCTGTAAAAAAAAATAGTGTTTGGTTTCCTTGAACGGACTCAGAATGTCAAACGCTCCTTCATCCATGATCTCAAATATACAAAGAAAATAAATAGAATATGCCTCAGAGGACACAAGGAGACTTGTGGCCCAATCCTGTTGCCGTGCTTGATGGCTATAGGAAAAAGCAATGCACCATATAGACTGGTTGCCACCACAAGTGATGAGTGGCCGTGCTTGCACTGCAGCAACCAACGCAGGTGCCTCGGTGCTGGGAAGTCAGTGAGCAAGTAGGGGGAGGAATGGGGAGGAACGGGGCAGACTGGGGCAGGGAGGAGTGTTGAGACAGGGAAGAGGGTGGTACCTGCAGCAGTAGCACTACCTGTATCCTATCCCCTTTCCTGGCCTCAGTGCACCTATCCAGATCCGCTCATACTTCTGCCAGCAAAGCAGCTGGTCCAGGTTGATGTAGGCCCAGTGGGGAGAAGAGGCTTGCGTGAGGAGAAGGGAACAAACTTTCTGTTACTTCAAGGAGGCATCCAGAACCTGAATCTCCCTTGTAGGATGCAGAGCACAACCCATTTGCACAACTACATTGGCACTGGGGCATTAGGTAGGACTAGGCTGGTAGAACAGCATCAGTTGAGCATCTTTCTTAGAGCATCTTTCTTAGTGCTGCCACTGATGAGGACTAGACAATGTAACTGAACCTCAGCAGAAGATGCGTGGAAAGTGCTAGGCCAAACAAGAAGCAAATGAGATCCTCAGGTATATTTTTTCCTTTAAAAAAAATAGCACATATTAAGCTTTTACGTAGATGAGCCACAGGCCATTCTAGCAAAGCTAGCAAATACTAGCAGAGAATATAAGGACATTCCACTTGGCAAAAAAAGAAGAAGTTAAAGTTCATCTAAGTCATCATAATGGCCCACAGTATGCCATTTGGTAAAAGCAGCGTGAGATTTTAACAACGCTAAAGCAGTGCTTCCGAAACTGACAAAGCCCTTTGAGCTGCAGAGGCTTCATTCAGAACCTGGAAGTAGGTATTGTACCTATGACACAAAATATGCTATGCAATTACAGTCAGTCCTCATTATCCTGGAAATCCTCATGAACAGCAAATTCGCAGATGACAAACCATTGATCCTATGGGGTCAGGTGCAAGGCGTATCTTATCTGCCATCAGAAGGATCCAACAGAGACCTACACGAAGCCACCAGAGTGCAGCAGGAAGTGCCAAAATATCTCTGAATGCTGCTGACACCTTACAGAGGCTGCAGGGGTCTTCAGAATGGCACCTGCAATCAGCATGGACCCCCTTAAACATGGCTAGCGGATGCTTCTGCCAGCCATTTTAAAGGGGTCAGTGCTGGTCGCAGGTGCCATTCTGAAGGTCCCAGCAGCCTTTGGAAGTTCTCTGCATAGAGGACAGAGGTACAGATAAGAAATTCTGCCCCCTCCAGATAAGCAAATTTGCAGACAGCAGGTTTGCATATAAAGAAGACTGCCACCTATTTCCAGGTTTGGAGGCAGACCATGATCCTACAAACAATGGTAAGAGGCTCTGGGCAGGCAAGAGGGCCTTTTCAAGCACATGAAAACTGGGCAGCTACTCTGGGTCACAGCAGAGTCTCTCTGTCAGACGGAGGGCATCCTCCAATGGATCAGTGAGTGTCTCACAATTCCCCCAGGGCATCACATTGGGAACCTCTGTGCTAAAGGTTAATACTTGGTTGTCAGCCATCAAAAACTAGATCTTCTGATGATCTGACCAGTTTTTCCATACCAAATAAGGAAGAAATTTACTCCTAACTGATGTGTTTTGAAGCATTTTTAAAATTGATGCACAAGGGTTTCAGGTTCTCCTGCTTAAGCCGTGGCTCAGGCAAATAAAGGAGGGAAGAGGGGGATTTGTGCAAGAGTAGCTCCCAAAGAGCCAGTATTACATCTTCATTGAACTAATGGGGGGTGGGGTGGGAAACTACCATATGCAATGATAAAACTCTAGGTAGCTGAGCTCATAAACATTTAGTACATAGTCATTCAAATGTGAGAACTGCCATGAATGAGACATTACAGGTAAATTAGAGCTTATGTAAAGCTTTTATTGTTAAGTCTGATTGGATGCAATCAACATGGAATATGGGAGGTGTTGATAAACAAATTGCTGCCATTTGTATTTTTGCTGCAGTTGTAGACTTGATCAGCCCTAAAACTGCAACTTGATTTCATCAAATACTGTTTTAAGAACTACCTTGTTAAGAGTGCAGCTGAATTTTTTTTCCTGTGGAACAAGGGTGACCTCCAGTGGTAAGAGTCCAATTGTATTTTGCATATTATTTTAGTTGGCGACATGACATCCCATATGAAAATAATGATGCATATGTTTCACTATGGGAGTGAGTGAACAACTGCTCCAGGAGGTCCCATGCTTAATCATAGTGTCCCCTGATCTTGTGAACTAAACTCTAAAGGCTCCCCTACGCCTTGCTAAAGAGAAATCTGCTTATCTGGTGTTTCCATTTTGCTTAGCTCTCTATTTCGTGTTATATCAGCAAAGTGTTATACTGAATTCTCCACTTCTTTGACTCTTTCAGACAAGTTCAAAAGTTATTCTCTTCTCTTATTTAGTAATACTTCACATCCCCAAAAAACACCCATTAATCTAAAACACATTTAAACCAAATCTCTTGGGCTGGCTTTGGCACACAACCTGTTCTCATTGAAATATCACTTGATAGACCTTCTAGATGGGGTTCTATCCACTGACATCAAAGCCTGTTCTTAATTACTTTAATAGAATGCAAGTTGTACCCGAGTGTTATTGCATAGTAAGTGCAATACTTTTTTCTGGTATACATTTTGGATGAAAAGGCAATATCTGTCAGCTCAGAAAATCTATAGTTCAGATTTGCTATCGAAGGAAATGGGTACTTCGAATGGATTTTCTTTTTCAGTAACCCAGGGCAAGCAACCCCCATCCTATACTGTGAGCCTGCGCTGCGCTGTACTGTGAGCCTGCGCTGTATCCAGCACGGTGTTGAGAGAGACTGGAGCCTAAATGGCAGGCGCAGATCCAAGGAGGCAGCTCGGCCTGGGGATGAGCCCTTGGATTCAGCCGAATGGCTTCGGTGTCTCTCCCCTCCCAGCCCTATTGCAATACCAGCTTTATTAAGTTTCCCTTAAATAGCTACCAGTATTGGCTGCTTCTCCATAGTATCCATACTCTCTTGTATGCATTCAGACATAAAGTTGTGTGCTGCAGGCCAGTGCAATTGTACAGATCTTTAGAATCAGCTTTCTCACTTAAAAACAAAAACCTGAAGATAATTCACATTCTAGAAGCAGATTCCTCCAGATTTGCTTGTATCTGTGCTACCTTCAGGCTGCATAACAATATTTGTCTTCTTTCCTTTTTTTTTTTTTTTTTGCAGGTGCTAGGATTGCTGGTGTGGACATTGATCGCTGGAACAGAATATTTCCTGTATCCTGTCTTTGGCTGGGTGATGTTCGTGGCTGTATTTTACTGGGTTCTTACACTCTTCTTCTTAATTATCTACATGACGATGACATATACAAGGATTCCCCAAGTCCCATGGACCACAGTTGTGAGTATACCAGCTTTCCGCCATTCATGATCCTGTGTATGTGTGAGAGAAAGAGATCATTTTGCCCTGGCAGGGACCTTGTTATGAAAACCTGAGATCGGATAGACCCTGAGGTTGGGATGGGCCCTTCCCCACCACTAGTTTCCCCAAGCAGCAGAAATCTTTGCCACCAGTATGACAACTATTCCGAGTGATACATTTCCAAGCAAGACTTATTAAATACAACAGCTGTAAAATTTTTCTTATGCATCAATCTTGTCCTCTGCTAGCCCACATTATACAGTGCTGCCAATGCAGCATCTGCTGCATGCTGTGGGGCCAGCTAGAGATGGGGTCCCCCTATCTGTAGATAAGCCACACTCCCACCCGCACATCCATTACCTTTGTTTTTGCATCATTGTGACTGCAGCATGTGTGCTTCTTCCTTTAACTTGCTTAAACCAGACTCCACGTGTGCAGGCTATTGCCTGCACTCCCTCTAGTGGCAGAAGGATAGCTTGCACGTGAAGTCTTCAAGTTAAAGGAAGTAAAGAAGCACAAACACACACTGCTCTTGGAACCATGCAAAAACAAAGATAATGGCTGCTTGGGAGTGAGAATCCTATATCCATGGATAATTGAATACAGGCCTCTCCTTGGGTCTGTTACTTCCCACCCTCTTGCTTCTTCAAATACGTAGAAATTACTATATAAAAATTCTCTTTCAATATCGGAACAAGAAAGTGATATACAAAAAATATAAAGGGCATAATTGTAGAAGATGATGGTATGCATCATCAGCGGCATACCAGAGCCTCCTGACTCCCAGGGCCAGGTGGCGCAGAAATGTCACCCCTCCGCATCATTATGTAGCCCCCATCCCTGTGCCGGACACCCCTGCTTCCAGAATGGCTCCACTTTGGGATGTTTGGAGGCAAAGGGAGAGAGGTTGGTAATTTGAAGGCACTTGCCATTTGCAGGACAACCACCCTGTGCATGGTCCCTTCCCACAACGAGTCTGGGAAACACCTGGATTGCCGCAGGGAGGGTCTGTCAGCTCTGACACCACCAGCACCCCCCCCATGCCCCGTAGCCTGACCCCTGGGGCCTGACCCCCTGGCCTCATCCACTACTGACCATCTTACAAACTTAAAATCCAAAGACTAAAGAGCAGCAGAGGTTTTAAAATAGAATAAATTTAGACTCCTATTAACAAGCAGATCCCAATGCCTTGTAAAAATGTTTACAAAGCCTTAAACATCTTCTAAAAATAGTTAATGAGGGGGCAAAGTGAATCTCCTTAGAGAGGGAGGTGTCACCACTGAAAAGGCTCTGTCCACCAATCAAATTTTGATCAGTGGTGGGCCAGAGAGCAGAAAATGGCTGTTCTACTGCGGGCTTGGTGTGAGCTGCACCTGCAGTTCCTAGGCCAAATCTCAAGACAGGAAGTTGGTTTGGCAACAATAGCTTCAGCTAGATGTGAACAAAACAAGGTTTTCAGCAGCAGGGGAACTATAGCCAACCATGTCAGCTTCAGGTCTGTAGCCATAGGAGTAGGTTATCTTAGTAAAAACTTACCTTGTCCATACAGTTTCCAGTCAGATAAGTGTGCATGAAATAATATCCATGGAAAAATCATCATATTTTTTTCTTTGCCCTCAATAGGGTCTGTGTTTTAATGGGAGTGCCTGTCTTTTGTACCTCATTGCTGCCATTGCAGATGCATGTGCCGTCACCAAAGAGCCGAACAGCCACAATTACAACAGCTGGGCTGCCTCTTCAGTAAGTTGGTTTTAATTTTAATATCGCATGTAGCATTCAGGATATGCTTCTGGAAGGGTATGGGGGTTGCTTGCTTTTGTGTCAATCAAAGCATATCCAGAGCCAAGCTTACATGTGTCAGTTGCATGAGTTGACCTTTTAAGTGCTTGGCTTTTCTTCAGAATAGTATGCGGGTGGTGGTGGTTTGAAATGCAGAGTGACAATGGTGGGGTGGCTAGAGGAGCTTTTATACTTTGCCCTCCTGAAGTTTTGAAATGGATTGCATGCACACACCCTCTCTCTCTCTCTCTCTCTCTCTCTCTCTCTCTCTCTCTCTCTCTCTTCTTTGTTTTGAATGGAAGCCTTTTTACTACAACAAATAGTGCTGGGAGGGGGCAAGCCATTGGCTGCTGCTAGTCAGAGTACATTATACTGGATTAGATTGATGAATTGTCTGACTCGGTATAAGGTAGCTTCCTATGTTTCATATGCAGAATCTGCATGTCTCTAGAATGGAGATATCCGTCTTGATGGAAGGTGTGGACACCAAGTCAGTGGATACTGGGGCATGTCTGAAAAGCAAGCAGGGAGAGGGCCCAAGTATCCACTGACTTGGTGTCCACAGTTTCAGTTATCCACGTATACCATGGATACTGGTACACCTATTAAAAAGATAGTGGAATGTCATGTTGTGTATTTGTGTAAATAGCAGCAGAGTTGGGAGCTTGGAGACCCATTTTAGCGCTTGGCTTAGCGCTCCGATGCGAAGGACTGAAGCAATCGCCACATTTCCATAACAAAGTCTCTTTATTGTAGCGAAAGTAAGAAAGGTACAAAGGTTCAATCTGCCGGCTAGGAAGCCGGTGAAGTTTGGGCCGCTCGCAGGCGGCCGTTTTCAGTGCAGCTTTACATCTTAAGCACACACAGTGAAAAACTCCTTCTAACATGAGAACAAAGGGATGCAACCAGAGTATATCTGATGGGTGTATACCTGAAGACCCCTTGTGCCCCATTTTGCCCAATGGGGTGACTCTTAGAACACTATGAGCTCATGGGAATGTGCAGTGTTTGCAGCCAGGGCTTCCCGTGTGAAACTGCCTGCTCATTCTACACTATCTGAAAAGGGAGTACAGCTACTATCCTTAACAAGCTGGGAAGCTGCCTGCTGAAGGACACACAGGTGTTCTATCTGATCCTCAGACGAAGAGACGGAATGCCAGTTTCTATCAGTTCTGGACCGTGAGATATGAAACTGCAACATGTCAGTGGTTTTGCCGCAACAAGATAAAAAAATAGATTTGTTTAATGTTTCTCTGTCTTTAAAAAGGCATACCCAGTATCCATGGGAGGGTACGGAAAGAACCTCAGCAAATACGAGGACATACCTGTATTCCACAGGATGTAATAGTTTTTTCAACAGGAATTCCATATAGCATACAATGTGCATTGCTTAGCTATGTTCTGATTAGCAATGGACCATGTATACACTGTTGGTTTACTCAACAGTAGCCCTACAGGAGCTGAAAACCCTTCACCTTTGTGTTGGTGGTGGTGTAGTTAAGAGACCCTAGAGGCCTCCACAGGCCTCAGAAGGGCCCACAGAAACCTCCAGAAGCTACTACCTATTTGCTTTTGAAAACTGGAAGTAACTTCCGGATGCTTCTGTGGGCCATTCTGAGGCCTGTGAAGGCCTGGTGCAACCCAGAAGAAGCCTCTGGGATTTCACATAGCAACAAAATTTCTTAATGATGGAGTTAGAAGAACATATCCCCATCGTTTAGCAATGTGTCCGTTATTGGTTTCCTGTCTCAAAGTGAATAGTTACAGATATAGTCTCTCTACTAATCATGGTGAGTCTCCACTTTTAAAAGTTCTCTCTGCCCCAGTTAAAAAGGTAAAGGTTTCCCCATGACCAAATTGTCTACTTGTGACCGACTGTAGGGGGCAGTGCTCATCTCCGTTTCAAAGCCTGTAGAGCCCGCATTTTGTCTAAGGACAAGCTTCCGTGGTCATGTGGCTGGCATGACTCGTAGCGCACGGAATGCCATTCCCTTCCCACTGAAGTGGTCCTTATTTATCTACTTGCATTTAGGTGCTTTCGAACTGCTAGGTTGGCAGGAGCTGGGACAAGCGACGGGAGCTCACTCGGTCACGCAGTCTTGAACTCCCAACCTTCCAGTCGGAAAGCCCAGCAGCAGTGGTTTAACCCGCTGCGCCACCATGTCCCTTTTAGTCCCTTTTCTGCCCCAGTTAGTAGGGATCAAATTAAAAAAGGTTAGCAAAAATACACACCATAGTTTTTTTTATGCAAGTTAATGGGGCTATGCTATTATAAAAGCCATCCTCAATTTTAGAATATTGCTGATTTAAGCTAACTGAACAATCTGAAATTAGGCAGTGGGCTGCAGTATTCAAGGTCCTGAGGGGAGCAAAGGAGAATTTGCAGTCTTTTTATTTTATCCTGTTAATTTTTTTAATACGAATGAAACTATTACATTACTTCTATCATTTTCTAATTGATATTTTTCTCTCTTCTTTTTACAGTTCTTTGCCTTTGTTGTCACTTCCTGCTATGGTGGAAATGCCTACTTTAGTTTTGTATCTTGGAGATCACGGACCTTGCAATAAATGTTCTTGGAATAAAATAAAAATAAACGTGTTTGCATAATATTGGATAGAACTTTTCTACTTAAAAGAAGCGCAGCCTGATGCTATGTGGTTTAAAAAAAACACTCAGAAGTGAATCTCAGTGATTGAATTCAAGCATCATAGCCAACTACTGGGTTTGCCCATGGTTGGCTCTCAGGAATATGGTGTAAATTCTAAATATGCTTCCTCTTTCCTTGTGCATACTGACTGCCTCCTCTACTTCCTGGTTTGTAGTACTAATAGTTTGCAGTGGCATCTGAATCAGGTACACTGTGGTTAATATGAACCAGAAAGTGGAGGGAATTAATATTTTTGAGGGGGCAGAGAAGAAAATGTGTATGTGCCCCAAACCACAGCATATTGCTGATGATTCAGAGGTTTGGCTAACCTCTGAACTGAGCCAGTGAGGTGGGAGGGGGGCATTATTCATAGGATTGCTACTTTAGCTAAATTTGATGGACAGTATTTTGGAAGTGTGATTGAAATACAGATTTATTTAAAGTATGATATTTTTGTAGCAGGTAATAGCTGTTTCTTCAGTCTGATGAAAGTATTATGAGTAGGAAATTTTATACTATGTATCTGTGACAACATGTTTCAATAGGTAGTACGTATAGTATGTCATTGTAACAGGATTGTTAATGTGCCTTGCTGTGTTTTTTGTACTTTGTAAATGTAACTGTTAAAACTTCTGAAAAGTGCCACAGAATAATCAATGTAAATGATTTTATACAAACGATAATAATGTATATTTGTATACACATTAGAAACCATTCTGTATTTGAGAAAATGTTCCTCTTTACTCTTGTCACTGTACACAATCCTGAAGGTTCAGAGATCTGCATGAGATTCTCCACAGAGCACTTTAATAGAATCTCCTAAATTAGTCTGAATAAATGTGGTCAGACTCGGTGATTGTAACGCAACACAATCCTGTAAATCTTTACACAACTGACCTACCTAAATTTGCCCAAAAGTCAACATTGTAAGCTATTCTAAATGGAAGCTAATCTATGAAAAATATTCAAGAAGTCAAAATAGAAAATATAGCAGGACTAGAAAAGTATATTTATAAGGTCCTACTTGATGTGAATCTTTTTTTCCCCCGAATCTAACACCATAGGCTAATTAGTTTTCATGAATTATAAATGGGAATGTGGTTATGCCTAAACAGGGAAACAGAGTTGGTTTAAAAACATTCTAAATTCATGTTAATAAAGTTGCTATCTGGAAGAAATGGAAAATCTCAAAATACAGTATTTTTGCACATTTATTTCAAACATGCTGAGTTTCTTTTTTGCTAACAAGTAAATTCTTCCTTTTGTATGGAAGTGCCTGTGATTTTGGTGCTATGATATTTAACAGACTGCATGTTATAAAGAGTTGGTTTTTATTCTTTAAATTCATGTATTAAAGTCCTAAGATCAGCAAACCAAACTTTAAAAAAGTAAAGTGGCTTCTATGTTAAACTCTCTCCACTGGATATGTGCATTCCCTGTAAACTCTTCTGTGCATGTGGAAATGAAAACATTTGTAATTCTATTATTGCTCCATTGGTGCTCTTTATTAGACTTGCTAATTTTGGTGAAGTGCCATTTGGAAGAGATTTTCATCTATGTTAGATTTTCATCTATGTTAGATGCACTACAGTTCTTAAGTACGGCCCCATCAAAAGGCAAAAAGGAAACTCTGCTCAAACTGAACATGCATCAAAAGATCTATAAAGCATGCACATTTGAATTTTAGGAGGCCCTTCTTCCTCCCCAGAAATCTATGTCTGCACTGAACTGAAAAGGGGACATGCCAATTAAACTGTGTTCCAGAAGCTCTATACATGCTAATGGTGCATAGGAGGGAAGAATTGAAATTATGCTTGTGGGGGGAGAGTGAAATCATAGTTGCTGGTAATCATTTGCTTATGGTACTTATATGTTGGGAAGTTTTTCAAATATTTAAAGGAAACCATAATGAGGAAGTATTATTTCCTGCCTTCTGGGGTTTCATTTGAGCTATGGCCCCCCAGATTTGCAGCTTGTTTTAAGATGTCAAGACTCTGCAATATATGAAGTCACAGTAAGGAACAAATTGCATCAACAATCCCTTCAGAATGGCTTGCTAGATTAATTCATATTGACTAGATCTGCCAACTAGTACACTTATTTGATGAAATATAACTTCTGCTGTGACTGTGTAAGCCATCCTTCTGTTAGTGTTTCTCATCATTATCTTATGTACAGGTGTGCCCTAGTATCCACTGATTCAGTATCCACAGTTTCAGTTTACCCACTGAATCAGTGGATACCATGGATACTCGGGATGCCTATTAAAAAGATAGGGGAACATCAAACAAATCTCTTTTTACCTTATTACAGCAAAACCACTGATCACAGCAAAATTATTACAGCAAAACCACCCTATGTTTAAAAAGGCATCCTCATTATCCACAGTTTCAGGTGGGATCTGGAACAGAACCCCAGCAAATACCAGGGCATGCCTGTATATCTGAGTTTTTTTCAAATAAAGATGAAAAAGGACAGGCCTTCCATACAAACTGCTGAATCAGTCCAAGGGTTGGTCTATCCTGCAATCCTGCTTCCAGTTAAGTAGTCAAGTCAGATTATTTTCGAAATCCACAAACAGAAGGAAAATAGCCAGCTGAATCTAAATGCCCAGCAAGTGGTCTTCAGTGGTCTACACTGCTTGATTAGTTGGTTTCTTGCTGCTGTTAGACCTGTTTGCTATGAATCTGTCTAATCCCCGTTTAATGTTGTCTAAGCCTGTGATCATCACTGAGTCTTGTGGCAGCAAATTCCACAAATTAATCTTGTATTCTGTGGAGAACTGTTGTACTTCCTTTTTATGAGACTGACTCTACCCCCAATTAGTTTCATTGGGAAACCCCTCAGTACGTACAGGAGCATTACTGCAAGAATGTAAATGCCCTGCTGGATCAGGCTATACAGGCATGCCCTGGGATCCACTGATTTGGTATCCATGGCTTCTGTTATGCATGGGTACTGGGATGCCTATTAAAAAAGATAGGGAACAATAAACATCTTTTTTTTTTTACCTTGTAGCAAAACCACTGCTATTCCCCTATCTTTAAAAAGGTATTCCCAGTACTCATGGTTTCAAGTATCCATGGTGGGGTGGTGGTGGTGTTTCAGAATAGAACGCAAGTGGATACCAGACCATGCCTGCATATTCTGGTTTGTACAGAATATGACTTTTAAATGAGGTTTATGGGACTGCACCTTTCTGGGTGGTGAAAACCAGAAGGGATTGAAGAGCTCCAGAAGGATCTCTCCAAGTTGGGGGAATGGGCAGCCAAATGGCAGATGCGTTTCAATGTAGACAAGTGTAAAGTGAGGCACATTGGGGCAAAAAATCAAAGCTTCACCTAGAGGCTAATGGGTTCTGAGCTGTCTGTGACAGCTCAGGAGAGAGATCTTGGGGTGCTGGTGGACAATTCAATGAAGGTATCGACCCAGTGTGCGGCAGCAATTAAGAAGGCCAATTCCATGCTTGGGTTAATTAAAAAGGGGGTTGAGAACAAAACAGCCAATATTATCATGCCATTGTACAAATCGATGGTAAGGCCACACCTGGAATATTGTCCAGTTCTGGTCGCTGCACCTCAAAAAGGACATGGTGGATCTGGAAAAGGTCTGCACCTTTTCCAGAGCAGCAAAAATGATTACGGGAAAGGGGCACCTCCCTTATGAAGAAAGACTGCAGCGTTTGGGGCTCTTCAGCCTAGAAAAAAGGCACCTGAGGGGACATGACTGAGACAAAACTATGCACGGAAAGGATAGTCAATAGAGGGATGTTCTTTTCCCTCTCTCAGAACACCAGAACCAGGGGACATCCGCTAAAACAGCGTTGGGAGAGTTAAAACAGATAAAAGGAAATACTTTTTTACCCAGTGGGTAGTTAATCTGTGGAACTCTTTGCCACAGGAGGTGGTGATGGCATCTGGCCTAGATGCCTTTAAGAGGGGATTGGATGGATTTTTGGAAGAAGAAAAGTCTGTCGTGGGTTATAGGCCATGATGGATTGTGTAACCTACTATTAGTAATAGAAGTAGGCTACGTCGGAGTACCAGGTGCAAGGGAGTGACAACAGGATGCAAGCATCTTGTTGTCTCATGCCTCCCTGGGGTACCTGGTGGGCCACTGTGAGATACAGGAAGCTGGACTAGATGGCCCTTGGCCTGATCCAGCAGGGCTCTTCTTATGTTCTTATGACTGAACCTCATTTAATGGGCCATGCATGAGGCAGTTGCCCAGGATGCCCATTCTTGCTGTACTAACTTTCACTGCTGCTACTCCCACTCTCTGGACTGAAAAAGGAAACCGGATGGAGCAGAAAACGTATGGAGGGTACAAGAGTGTGGGCTAGAGCACCTCTCTTCCAATCCAGGGAGCACAGAGGTTGGTACATCATCAAGGCTCTATTTGGCACATGGCCTCAGGTGCCTGGGGCATTTGAGCTGCCCTGATCCATTTTACATCATCAACCAGCCTTCATCAATTGACATTGCCTTTTTTAAAAAAAATCATCCTTTATGTGTTGTGCATTAAAACGTTCCCTTGTTGATGCTGCTGCTTTGGAAGCTCATCAGGCAGCTATACAGGCATACCTTGCCCTTTTGTCTGGTTAGGGACCAGAGCATGAATGAAAGTAAAAAATGGATGAAGGTCAAAGCAACGCCTTATTTGCACATTTATTTTGGCCAGCAAAAACTGTAAAAGTTACACCGCAGGGGTGTGTGTGTGGCGTATTTTTTAATCCTTCTGGGGGGGGGGGAACACATACAAATTTACATACATGTAAATAACATACAAATGGGCACAAAGCCTAAATAAAAGAAAAATAAACAGATGAACATTTGACGTACATCATGGAAGGTTGGATGAAATCCGATGAAAGCAGAAAGCATGTGGATGAAATTTGAAATGTGGTTGTAAAGGAAAATGGTTGAAAAGGCAATGAAAGTCGAGGTACTGCTGTAAATACGTTTTTTTTTAAACATCGCATGAAGGAGAACTATCTTCTGCAGAACGAAAACATGAAAGACGAGATGATCCAAATTTAAAGGACTAATCTCCCAAATCTGCCCTGTACATTCAACACAACCCTAAAAGGTATAACCATTCAAAAGAGGAAGTGCAAAGAAGCGCTCCCCCTCCCCTTCTCCGGATGGGCTGAAGAAAACGCCGCTTTGCAACAGCTCGGAAAGCGTCACCTTTCCCATCCTGATGTGCTGGGCTGGTTTTCGTGCATTTGTTGTCAGCCGCCCTGGGCGTTTATATTTCGATTGGAAAGGACTGGGGGGCTCTTTTTATTTCTAGGAAAGAAACTTGTAAAGCGGTTCCACGTTGCACGAAGCTCTCGTCGATGCGAAATCCTTCCGCTCTCTCCTCCTGCGTCACCTTCCCGCGAACTCATCTCCAAACTTTGTTCGGCTGCAGGCAGGGCGCGCGGCCCCTTCAGCGGGCAGGCCGCGTGTGTTCCTTCCTCCTCCTCCTCCTCCCGATATCCCCCTGACTCCCAACGGGCTGCCTGGGAAGGGGCCTGGCCCGCCCCGCTCCAGCTGTGCATAGCGGCGCGACAGCCAGCCCACGGGACCGCCCCCCCCCAAACCCCCCCCCGCGCTGCAAGCGGTGGCCACACTGCGCGGATAGAAGAACGCGAGCCAAGGGTCGCCTCAGCCCCAGCTCGGCTCGTCGCCAGCGACAAGCCCCGCAAAGCCGCGCGCGATGTCTCACGGGGTGCGGGTGGTCCGCACCGACGTCAGCAGCGCCGGGGTTTCTACCTCCACGTCAGCGTCGAGCTCCGGGCCGGTGGACAGAGGCTACGCGGGCTCCTGCCCAGCCATACTGAAGGTGGCCCAAATGGTAAGGCGGGGCAGGAGGGTCTCGGGGAGGCGCGCAACGGTCTGGGCTCGGCGGCGGCGGCGGCGGCAGCAGCAGCAGCAGCAGCACCTTGATCAACAAGTCCTCAACGTTCCGCGCGCGGCGTTGGGGTTTGCGTTTTTGTTCCCATGCTGCCCCTTCTCCCGCAGCTGCAAGGAGGAGTTTGCTGTCCGCCAAACGCTTGGCGCGCGCGACTCGGGACCGCTGCTGCTCATCAGGCCCTCCCCCACTCGGCGCAGGGGAAAAAATGAACTGGGAACAGAAGCAGTCACAATTCTGGACAGTTTCACCACATAACAGGGGTGTGTGTGTGGCGTATTTTTGAATCCTTCTGGGGGGGCGGATTTAGTCATGATTTATTGAAAGAATTCCTAGGAATTTTTCTTTGAAAAAGAAGTGTTATGTTCTTATCTAGCCGGTAATTAATCTGTGGAACTCCTTGCCAGAGGATGCAGTGATGGCGTCTGGCCTGGATGGCTTTAAAAGGGGATTGGACAGATTTCTAGAAGAAAAGTCCATCACAGGTCACATGGTGTGATGGGTCTATGGGATGTGTGCAACCTTCTGTTTCAGAAGGAGGCTAACTAAACTCAGAATGCCAGCAGCAGGGGAGAGACAGGCAGGCATCTTGTTGTCTTGTGTGCTCCCTGAAGCATCTGGTGGGCCACACTGAGATACAGGAAGCTGGACTAGATGGACCATTGACCTGATCCAGGGGGGCTCTTCTTATTTTGTTCAGCCCCATGAAACGGACTGGGGTTGGGGAAATTCTACATGTGGTAAATCTTGGAAGAGGTCTTTTCCTTCAGTGTGCTTATTTACTGCTTGGCAGTGAAGTTTGTTTCTTCGTTTTTTGTTTTTTGTTTTTTTTGGCAAGGGGAAACATTCTGAAATATGGCTCTTCATCTGTAATGTGCAGTGGAATAGGCCAGAACACCACCACCTCAGTTTACCATTACCTCACTCTGCTTCATGTGTAGACTGGGTCTCTGCCTCCTAGCAGTTCGCAAACTGTTGTGTGTGTTACTATAACCGCCAGTGAGGACCAAGGGATTTCCCTACACCAGTGATGGCGAATCTTTTGGGCTCGGTGTGTCAGAAAAATGCTTAATTTGACTCTGCTGGTGTGTCAACTCCCCTCTCAAACAAAAGAGAAACAATTTTTTATATTCATGTATTCAGACAAAAAATACAGTCCAGTCATGTGTGGTGCTATGTATTATATAAAGAAACATTAAATAATTACAAAAATGAAAGGTGAGTAAAACAAACTCAGTTTTTGTCAAGTATTGGTGATTGCTGGTGTGTCACCCCAAGCGTTGTGTTGTGTCACCTTTGACACGCGTGTCATAGGTTCACCATCACTGCCCTACGCCCTCCTGCAATCTTTTGACAATCCATTTCTCAGCTAGGATGCTTTCAGGGGATTGGAAACTTTAACATTATTCCAGCTTTTGGGAGGAGCCACACAGAGCACATTTCACCATGTGTGTGTCTGCTCCATTGACTGTTGAAGTGCTTCCAGGTCTGATTCAGATTGCTGGCTTTGGCTTTTGAAGAGATGATGGCCTGGGTCCTGATCACCGTAAAGACCACCTCCTCCTATGGGTACCTACCTATTCATCAAGCTCATCAGGAAGGGTACTGCTCTCTGACCTGCCACTGTGGAAATTGTTGTTGTTGTTGTTGTTCAGTCGCTAAGTCGTGTCCGACTCTTTGCGACCCCATGGACCACAGCACGCCAGGCCTCCCTGTCCTCCGCTAGCTTCCAGAGTTCGCCCAATTTCATGTTCATCGCTTCGGTGACACTCTCTAACCATCTCATCCTCTGCTGCCCCCTTTTCCTTTTGCCTTCCATCTTTCCCAGCATGAGGCTCTTTTCTAAAGAGTCCTCTCTTCTCATGAGGTGGCCAAAGTATTTGAGCTTCAGCTTCAGGATTTGTCCTTCCAGGGAGCAATCAGGCTTGACTTCCTGGAGGATTGACCGATTGGACCTGGGCAGACCTAAAAAGGAGAAAGGTGGTGGCACTTTATCTGTGCAATGTCTTTCCAATGTGCAAGGCTCCCTTCTTGCTTTTGTTTTAAGATCCTGACTGAAATATTCCTGTTCCATATTCTCTTCTGGCTTGATTTTAGATTGCTACGCTGCCTGTTATATTTCAGGATTCTCAATTTTCTAAGAATTTTAAGCTGCAATCCTGGGCACGTTTACCTGAGATTAAGCCCCACTGACAATAATGGAACTTATTTTTGAGTAAGTTTGGGCTTGTTAATTATATTTATTTCAGTTCTTGTATATTTTTTGTACTTCATTTGTGAGCTGTTATATTTTGTTATGTTTTGTTATATTTTTATGACATGCAAAATATAAATGAGGTAGGTACCGCTAAAAATATTTGCATGAGACATGGAGGGGAATAGGAATGTAGTGCACATGTCAATTAGCTAGGCAACCAGACTTTATTCAGATGACGTTTCAAGCATCCAAAAGTTGCTTCTCTTGCTATATCAACTTTTATGTAGCCCAGTATGTATGTAGGGATGTGGTGGCGCTGTGGGCTAAACCACTGCTGCTGGGCTTTCTGACCGAAAGGTTGGGAGTTCGAGACCACACAACAGAGTGAACTCCCATTGCTTGTCCCAGCTCCTGCCAACCTAGCAGTTCGAAAGCATGTAAAAATGCAAGTAGACAAATAGGGACCACTTCGGTGGGAAGGTAACGGCGTTCCATGTGCTATGGCGTAGAGTCATGCTGGCCATATGACCTTGGACAAAACGCCGGATCTACAGGCTTTGAAACGGAGATGAGCACCGCCCTCTACAGTCGGTCAAGACTAGACCATTCGGTCGTGGGAAAACCTTTACCTTTCATGTACATTTGCAGAGGTTTTGAGGAAATAAAAGATTCATGTATTGAAGCCTGACCTCCAAATGTGACTACCCACCTAGTGAGGAAGGCTACAGGACTGAGTGGCAGTAGTGTTTCTAGCTCTTGTGGCACTGGGGGACACACCTCCAAGGACACCCCCCCCCAGAGGTGCCATCCCCCATGCCTGTTGCCTCCCCCGTGACATGTTCTGAAGGCTAAAGAGGCTGCACACAGTCTTCCTAGCCTACCAAAGGCCTTCTGGAGGCCGAAAATAATCACTTTCGGGTTTTTAGCTTAAAACTGGAAGTGACTATTTTCAGCCTCCAGATTGCCATAGAAGGCCTTCTGAAGACTGGGAAGGCTGTGGGTGCCCTGGCCTCTCTGGCCCTCAGAATGCCTTCAAGGGAGGCAGCGGGCATGGGGGGGCATGGGGGTGGCGAGGGGATTCTGGTGGCGGTGGTGCCCCGCGGTAGATGGTGCCCTGGGGCATTTGCAACCCCCCCCCCGTGGTACATCACTGTTGACTGGTCCTGGGGTGTGATATCAGGGGTGATAAGATTTTCTTAATAGAAAATATCATCCTAACAGTCAACCTACTTGCAGGATGGACTCTATTATTATTTTGCCAGTGGAGGGAAGCTGCAGAATCAGAAGGGGAAACAGTTGTGGTTCTGAATTTGAGTCAGAGACAGATAGTCATAAAGTTTGACCCTTGTCATGAAGGTGGGTCCCCCCCCTCCTGTTACAATCTCTCAGAAGTGTGAATAGGGAAATGTGGGAAGGAGAACGTGACTGCTTTCATCTATTTTGGTTCTCAGGTATCCATGTAAACATACTGTATAATGTGTGTAGTTTTTTGTTACTAGGTTTCCTAGTAACTAGTAAAAACCTAGTACTAGGTTTTTTGTTACTAGGAAATCTGATTGGGTTCCTTGGCATTTTGATTTGCATTTCTTAATGCAAATCAAATGGGGAGGCTTCGGTCATTGCTTTCTTGATCTGGTGAGGCTTGCTGTAACATTTGAAGACCTCAGCATTAAAAGGCATCGCTCACCACCAAGAGAACAGGAAAGATGCAATCACCTTTTTCCATGTTAGGAGGCATTATTTCTGCTGCCCTGGATTTGTCTTTTATTGCTCAAAATGTAAGACCAGTTTTATGTATTTGTTAAAAGACTGAAGCCTTGCACTTTTCTCTCTCATCAGGGAGGTGCTCAAGTTGGCTCACAACAAAATAACATAGACAATAGTACTGACCTATCTCCTGGAGTGTAAGAGTTTCATACCTTGGGTACCATCTAATCACAGTGAAGACCCTTTTGCCACATCATTGCCTGATGTACTGCTGTTTTTGGTGGAATCCATGGAAGGACCCACTCAGATTACAGAGTGGGCAGTTTCATGTAGGGAAAGGCATGTCTTCCGATAGTGCGATCCCAAGCCATTCAGGCCCTAAAGGTTATACCCAGCTTCTTGAATTGCGCTCAGAAAATTCCTAGCAACCAGTGCACAGGCATGTGCCGATCTTTACACTTTGTGCTGTTTAGCAGTAGAGCAGCAGCAGTAGTCGGCCTGAGCCAAAGACCACATTTGCAGGTGGTCATCAAGGGCAGTCTGATGAAGAGAACATTACTGCAGTCTAGAGAAAATGCACAGACAACTGTGTTGAGGTCAGATTGGCCCAGAGAGCCTGCAGTTAGTGTACTGGCCTAAGTGGACTCAGAGGTCTTATTTGTCTTGAGTTTTTACCATTGTTCAAGATAGGAGTCCAGACATTTCTTCGCCAGCTTCTTCCCTGAGAACCAAGATGTTGACTTGGCTGTATGAGTGGAAGAGGTTGCTCAGGTATAACGGTGTCAATAGCCTTGGCCGTGTCCTCATTCCAGGGGGGTCCATGACAGAATCATCAGCATTAGCGACAGGAAAATCTTCCACATCCATCCATTGGAATCCATTCAGATGCATAAATCTTTGAGGGTGGGTCTTTATAACAGGCTCCTCTCCTGTGCAGAGAGAGGAAAGGAGCCAGAACAAGCCTAAACATACTAGGTGGTATTTGCATCAGGGCAGGTAGTGGGAGGAGCAGCCTACTGAAGCACCCTTCCCCGCATCCGAAGTCTGCTGCTGCCTTTTTCCAGCCCACATATGGGTATAGGTAACATTGATCCACTTCCTGTTCTCTTCAGCAAGAAGCAGCTAGTCTTGGCTATGTTCCTTATGCAGTTTTTGCAAACCTGGAAGTGAGGGACTTCTAGTTATATTTAAATGGACCATGCAAACAATTAAATGGAGTTTCTTCATGCATGCGGCCCCATTAAATAAAACCAGGAGTCCTATATTTTCAGGTTTGTGAAAACCATGCAATGGAACGTGGTAGGGGGCTTTCTTCTCTCATTCTCTCCAGAGATAGTGACGGCAGTGGTGACAGGTAGTGTGCTGGGTTGTGCCCCAGGTCTGTCCGTGACAAAGGGGAGATGTAAGCTGGATGTGGAGGAGATTAGCCCTGTTACAATAGTTATTTCCACTGTGGTATTGAAAGCAATCCTTGGCAGAGTGAAGCATCTATTATTCATCCTTATTAACAAAAGGTTTAGGAGCTGCTGGTAAACTAATCATTCGTTCTGGAAAAAATGTATTGTTTACAATGCTTGTTGTTCCTTTGTGTATACTGGTAGACTCGTGCACAATATTTTCTCATTATGACGTGGCATTTGGCTGGTCCCTAATTCCCCACAGGGGTAACCCATTACTGAGCTATTTTTTACATGGAATTACGGCAGTGGTTCCCAAACTGTAAGCCTTTGGAAACCAGTCAGGGGCACTGCAGAATCCCTGCGAAAAACCTGCCACCTTATATAATGTGTAATGCAATGAATGCAGTGTTCTTCCACCTTGGAGTGCACAATACTCACTACAATACCCATCTGAGTTTTGTTTCACTTTTTCAATTGAAATCTTCTTTTATTCTGATTTTTTAAAAGTTGCAATTTTTATCACATTTGTTGAACAGCTTTCTTACATTTCCCCCCCCCCCATGCATCTTATTTCTTCTTGTCCTTCAGTTAACGCTCATGATTGGATTCATCTGTGTCAGATGCTCGCGTTGGACAGACTACAGAGCTTACAACTTCTTTGAAATTATCACCATGTGTGATTTTGTTATGATTCTCATCTTCTACATTGTCTACATCTTCAGAGCTTACCGAATGCTGTCCTGCATCAACTGGCCACTTGCTGTGAGTTGTAGTCAGTTTTGTTGCAAAATGTTTCTACAGCTGACAAAAGAGTTGCCTAGAAGAAACCATTATTATAACTTAGTGAGATGCTAAGCATATTGATTTTTTTTTAAGTAAAAATTTTGGGACCAAAAAGTAAACTTTTGGGACCAAAAGTCAACAACATGTGAATAGAAGTGACACATTTCTTTGCAGTACCCAAATGTGTATGAAAAGAAATCAGTCACCTGTTCCTAACATCAACTTCTAAAAGTATATTTGTAAGCAGAGGCACCTTTTAAAGTGGTATCCTCTTATATTTAGTTGTTGTTGTTGTTGTTGTTGTTGTTCAGTTGCTAAGTCATGTCCGACTCTTTGCGACCCCATGGACCACAGCACGCCAGGCCTCCCTGTCCTCCACTAGCTTCCAGAGTTCGCCCAATTTCATGTTCATAATATATTTAGTAGAGGATGGCAATTGCTCTCTTTCCTCCCCGCCCCCCCCCCCCGGCATGATGTCTTTTCCAGCAGCCATTGCTGCTGTCTCTTTTGTGTCTTTTTTAATAATGTGAGCCTCTTAGAGTCAGGGAACCATTTATTTGTTTAGTTTGGACACTGCTTCTGAAGTACTTCGTTTTGAAAGGCAGTGTGCAAATAACAACACAAGGCCTACACATATTTTGCTGTCTTAAAAGTTACACCTATTCTTGGATATATTTGGGGTGCTGAATCCAAAAATGGCATCAGTCTTGCCCAATTGGCTCTAGTTTTGTGGGTATGGCATAGCCACCTTATATGCTAATTAGGAAGCCGATGCCATGGCTCATGAGAAAGCTGCTTGAATTGGCATATAAGGTGGCTATGCTGTACTCCTAAAACTAGAGCCAATCGGGCAACACTGATACCATTTTGTATTGAGCTCCCCCAAAATATCCTAAATTTGTTCCAACATCCTTGGCAAATAAAGAAGTGTGTGTGTGGGGGGGGGGCTGTGTAATATTTTGCAATGTAAGGTATTACCTTGGCTCCTGTTATTCCTCTCCCCTGCTCAGTCAACTTTTCAATCATGTGAAGGATTTTGCAGCTGTGGGATTTGCAGCCCCCATCACTCCAGGCTGCCTCAGTACAATCAGTGACTTCCTTGTAACACTTTGTTACAGGATGGTGCTGTAAAGTCCCGTGAGACGTCAGTCAGAAGTAATGTTTTCAGGAACTGCACATAGCACAATCCTCTTGGGACTGTATCACTTTAGAAAGCAAATGGAGGATAAGAGAATGTTTGTAAGCACTGAAAAAAAAACAACCACCATATGAGCCTGTCCTTGTATAGGCATGCCCCGGTATCCGCTGGAGTTCCGTTCCAGACTCCACCGTGGGTACCTGAAACTGGGGATACTGGGGATGCCTTTTTAAAGATAGGTAACATCCTTGGTTATGCTTTGCTAGCGTAACATCAGTGGTTATGCTGCAACAAGGTTAAAAAAAATGAGATTTGTTTAATGTTCTCCTACCTTTTTAATAGGAGTCCCAGTACCCATAGTATCCGTGGCTAACTGAAAGTGTGGATACCAAATCAGTGGATGCCGAGGTGCGCCTGTATTTAGCAAAATAACAGTGGAGAAAAAGTCTTGACCCCTTCCCTCTGAATTGCTAGCTTTCTACAATAATATTCAAACATTTGAGCAGAGCAGTTCCCCTGCTATCCTATGTGCTTCTTCTGTTCTACTCTGTGACCCTTAGCCTCTCATTGGCAAACTGTGTGGGAGCCCTTTGGCAAACAGATACAATAGATTTCACAACCATCTGGTTGGCCACAGTAGGAAGCAAGATATTGGAATAGATCTTTCGGTCCCATCCAGCAAGGCTTGTCCTACATTCTCATGTATCCTTCAGGTCGATTATTTGTATCCTGAGCTTGTTTGAAACAAAAGTTGCTAGTCCTTGTGGACTAGAAAGTCCATAGTTCCAAAAGTATGGAACTTTTCTGTGTAGAAAAAAAGTATGGAACGATGCCCCTGCTGTCTCTGTGTTAGAAATCAGAAAGGACTACATTGGGCTGGCCAGTATGCCCTATGGTTTCAACTACAAGAAGTAATGAGAAACTATGTTTCTTTGGCATATGCATGCTATGTTCTCCCATCCATTCACTAAATAAATACCACTTGGAATGAATTAGAGCAGTGTTTCCCAACCCTTTTAGAGGCCCTAGAGGCTGCTGCCTGATTTATAAATGCCAAGGGGTGCGGCTAGAATTGTGATTGGGCAACAGTGCTCCCCCTCCTAAGCAGCAGCTTGACGCTCATTGCCTAATCTGCCTGTCAGTTTCACAAACCACCAAAAATTGGATCCCAGACCCTCCGTTTGAGAAGCACTGAATTAGGGCACATCTAGATGGCTGCTTCCTGGGAGTTGAAGTAATAGCTTGCAGGGATATAGGAAGCTGCTCTGAGTCCCACCTATCTTGTCTATCTTGCTCAGTGTTATCTGCACTGACTGGCAGTGGCTCTCCAGGGCTTTAGATGGAGTCTTTCCCAGCCTTGTTCCGAACTGATAGGCAAGCAGCTGTGCTTCCTGCATACAGAGCTGGTGCTCTGCCACTGAGCTATAGCCCTTTCCTCATATTTTGAGGAGAGTGCAGAAATAATCCCAGAGAAAGCTGAATATTTAGTCCGTGGACATAGCTGTGACCACCATATCCAGCCAGCTATGCTGAGTGCATTGCCTTTAGGGAACGCACTTGCCTTTGCAGGACACATAGGGAACCAGCAAGGGTCATGCACCTGATTTGTAGCAATCTAAAGCTCTGGCAATGTGCATGGTCCCCAGAACAACTGCTGTCTTTGGGGGAAAAAGTGAGCCATAGCCATATCACTTTTAGCAGCTGAGCATGTCTAAATTTTTTCCTTTTTGTCCCAGAAATGTTGAATTAGGCCAGAAAGAATTAACAGCGCAGTTTTCAGGTCTCCTTTTTCGCATTGGTTCCACAGTACACAAATTCATGGTCGAGACACACTGAAATGTGTCTCTTGACAAGATAAGGTTCTCTTCTAAACTGGAGTTGTGTTTTTTTTTCTTTTCAGGAGTTTCTCCATTACCTGATAGGCACCCTCCTCCTCCTCATTGCATCTATTGTGGCAGTAGCAAAAAGTTACGGAATAGCAGGACTTGTAGCTGGATCGGTGAGGCTGATCATACCCTTTCATATGTGCAAGAGCTTTACTGCTTGAATTTTTATTTTGTGCCTGGTGTGATCTGGTCTTGGGTTGTGTCCCTTGTTTTCCATATAACATGCTGCTGATATACAGCATAAGGAGGTATAGTCCATACCAGTGGTTCTCAGACTGTGGGTTGGGACGCCCTCCCCCAGTGGGTTGCGAGCCAGTTTCAAGTGGGTCACGAAGCACCTAGAACAGCCATATTGAAAATATGGGAAGATGGCATGCTGGAAGGGGGGAGGACTGTGTGGTTGTTTTACTTGTGTCAAGGTTGTAAATAGGGTTTTTTTTTTTCCTTTCTGATTCGCTTTGCTATTGGAAAATGGCTGAGAACTAACCCAACTTATTGCTGCCTTCTCGGGAAAGCAGCAGGCGCTGGCATCACAATGATGGCACTTCCAGCCATGACATCACTTCTGATGGGTCCTGGACAGATTGTCATTCTAAAAATTGGGTCCCAGTTTGAGAACCACTGGTCCATTCCATTCCTTGGGATTTGCCATTATTTGTGCTACATGCCCTTGTGTGTGGGTGGTGGAAGGACGGGAGATCCTGCATAAATCCTTGTATTTATTTGAAAGCAGAAGCTGCTACACAGAATTGGCCATTTCCAAGTGCTTTGTGTCCTAATCTTTCTTCCTCCTCAGAGCCTCACTCTACCACTGGAACAGTAATTGTCAGTTACTGTTTACACTACATTTTCTCAATTGTAAACATGCACAGGCCAGCACTCTAATATGCCTTTTATATTTATCTGGGCAATTTTAAAAATCTATTTTTCATTTGTTGTACATTTGATTTAAAACTTTTGCAACTTACTCCAAGAGGATATCTGGAGGATAAGCTTCAAAATACAGTAGAAATAAAGAGCAGCAGAAGAAATTGAAAGCCTATTTTCAATCTATTGCAATAGACGTAATTGGGAGTGGTATAATTTTGAGCTACTACATTTTAAAATTTACCACTACACCACTAAACATGAGTGCAACTGAATATAATCCTTGGTAAATTTCAATTGCAGCTTTAGGGTACATAGGATTCTCCAAACTAGGTATACTAAATATATGGCTCTTTTTTTAAACAGATCTTTGGCTTCTTTGCTACAGTACTGTGTGTTATGAGTATATGGCTATCCTACAAAGTCTCTTGTGTCACGCAATCAACAGGTAAGAATCCAGTAAACTAGGATGCAAGAATTCCAACATGTCACAAAATGTTCATGTCTTTTCGCATGGAACCAATTACCAGGTCAGGGGGACATTCTGCTGGAAGCCCTTGAGAGTCCTCTGTGGGGAATGCTCCGTCACTGGGTTCCCTGCATTGCACAAGGGTTTAGATAAGGTGCCCTATAGGGCCTTCTCCAACTCTTTGGTTCACTGATTTACAAAGCCTTCCTTCTAATCTAACCAGATAAGCTTGTTTGTGGTAACTCAACTTTGATTCTAGTCTTGTCTTTTCTTTTTGTTAAAATAAGATGCTGCTGTGTGATGCTGCTTGTTAAAAAATGAAGATGCTGCTTGCACTGCTGCAAGATATGAATACCAAAGAGACGTATCATTCCAAGAGAAGAGGCCACAATTAGATGCAAAATATATGGGACCTGGTGCTCTTTTAACAGTGTGCTTTATGTCTCCAAACTCTCTTAGTAAGTGGATTGGCCACCAGAATCTTCTGAGGCTCTTTCCATGTTCCTTTGCCTAGACAGGAAATTGCTCCAGCAATGTTTACACTGCTCTGCCTCAACAGCTGCTTTCTACAGCCTGCGGACCATAGTCCAAGATACTTGCCCCACAAGTTGGAAGTCACTGTATTAGAGCATCCTGGATTTCTTCTTCTTTCAGCAAAAAGCGAGAAATCAGCTTCTTTGGATCAAAGTGCCTTTGTCAAAAACTGTTTTTCTGGGACTTCGTGCCATTTGCTACGACTTTGCTTCTACCTTTTTACACTGACAGCATTCAAACCACCTGGAAAGAACTATGAATTTCAAGATGGAAAATACATTCTGGTTTCTTTCATGTATTGCTGACAGATGGGAAGCTGGTGTCGCATAATGTTTAAGAGACTAAGCCGGGAACCAGGACTTCCCCAGTTTGAATCTCACCTTTGCCATGAGCTCATTTGGCGGCCCAGGGCACTCCATTCCCCTTGGCTTCAGGTCCCCAGCCACAATAAGGGCTGAATAGTACTTGCATGCCTTGCAGTTAGTACATGATCAAGATAATACACACAAAGTACTTTGCACATGCTAAGAGCACAATACCAATGCTTAATATTATCCACTCTGAACCAGAAACTGTGACATACCAAATTGTACTTATTTCTTACCTCTGTTTTCCCTGGCTTTTGATGCCTACTGTGAGAGAGGGCATTTTTATCCATTGCATTTTGACCAGCTTACTGTGAATATTTGTTTGGAAATGAAGTGAAACTTACTTTGCATTGTAGTGTTCTGTTTCATTTAAATACTTTACCCCTTGACCAAATATTTTTAAATCCCTTCATAGTGCAGTAGGATTACTAGATGTATAACCCTCAAACTAATTCACACCTACAACATCTTTCTCACCTGGTACTGGAAAGAATATGATGGAATGTAAAGGAATGTAAATATAATGCTGGTCTGGATTGGTGCCAATTGGGCTGTAGCCAAAATGGAGCCAACTGCTAAGAGGTACCTGTAGGCAGTATTCCAAAACATTATTTTAAAAAAAACCCATTGCAACTTTAAAGGGGTAAGCCCCTCCAAAAAACCATTCAAGTCAGCTGCACATCTCATTCCCTTCTGTTACTCAGAATGCTCAGGGAACAAGAGAGGAGGTTCTTATGGGCTATAAACAAGCTAACACAGTAATTTCCCACCAAGAGTTGGGAGGTGAAGGTTGTATTTTCACAGTGACTAGCATGATCTGAGGAGAAAGGAAGAAAAGAGCAGTAAAAAGCCATGAATATTGGAGATTGAGTGCTGAAGCCTTGGGGTGATGGAGCATGATTCTCTAAGTAAATCTTATTAGTCCAGTGGGTTTTGCTTACTAACCTAGAAAGCCAACATTTTTTTAAAGTCAGTCCTAGGGGATTTAGGGCAATGAAATATTTTCCAGAAAATCCCTATACCTTAACAATGGGTACTCCTGGATTTAGGACTGTAGCTCAATGTTTTGGGTGGTGGTAGTGGGTAAAAGTGCTTTTCATCAGTTTCAGCTGCATCCTTGACCTAACCATAGTTACTCATGCCACCTATGGAATTACACTGAGAAAGATTTTGAAATTACCAACTACAGTACATATTTCCCAGGTCCAATTCAAAGTGCTTGTTTTAACCTTTATAGCACTAAGCTGTCTTAAACATGCAAGTCTTAAGGCTTGCCTGCAGCTGTGCTCATCAGAGATCCTGCTTCATGGTCCCAACCATCTTAGTCCACAGGTAGGTGGTGTACATTGGACAGAGTATATGTGTGTGTGAAGGCACAGAAATTATAACTTTCCTCCTCAAATAGACTGGCTTATTTTTCCAGATCTCTACTTTTTAATCTGAGCTTGTGTGTGTGTGTGTAGGTTTGTATCTTTTGCTTTATTCTAAAGCAGCATCAGTCATCTCATACATCCATGTGATGAAACAATGACACAGAAATACTGTATTAAACCAATTTCCAAAAGGGTTTTTCCCCCTACCTAGCTAATGATAGAGCCCTTACCCAGTGTTTGATCGCTCAGTGTGGCTCAGCAGCAGTTAATGTTGCAGTTTCTGAATGATGCGGTAAAGCAGACCAGTTAGCTTACTGAAGCTTGAACGTGCACACATCAGGCTCCTATTAGCACTACTGGTCAAGTGAACTGAACGTTACATGAAGAAATGCTCTGAGGAACTTTCATAAAGGCTCCAGGCAACCCAAGAGTTCACGTGGTTTGCTATTAGTTGGCAACTTGATTTTGCATGATCAGAGGCCAAGCCAAGAGCCATTAAGGCTGCAGGTTCCGGGAAAGCCTCCATCAATATTGCATACTCAGCAGTTGATCATGCATGACAGTCAAGCAATTATGCTCTTGGCAGACATAAAAGCAACTGATCCAACTCTTTTTCAAAGCAAGCATTCACTATTAAGTTATTTCATGTATTAAGATTTTTATTGGGCATTAAACACACAGGTTCGCATACAGACGCAAGGAAGTCTAAAAAGCAGTAACAGAATAAGCTGCCAGATAGGGCAAGAGCTGAACAGGGGGGGGGAAAGAGTAAAATGTTGTACAAAAGGAGGTAGAGGGGAAGTGCAGAACCAGGTAGCACATGGAGCTACTGCTTAGAGACAGAGAGCGCATTGTGCCTTATATTGTACATGTAAAGAGGAGTATCCTGCCAATTACGTTTTTCCTTACACAAAGATCCAGCATATTGCTCAGAGATTCCTTGAAGAGTGGGAAATATGGACTTTCCAAGCCCATATGAATCATAAGCACTGCATTTTTGGCCAATCCTAAGCAAACAATACTGAAGGGAGAGTACAGTGAGCCCTTTATTAGCCAACTGGTTCAGGCCAAGAATATTCCACAAACTCTTTGGCCTTAGTCTTGTTCCCTAATGCAGTGGTTCCCAAACTGTAAGCTGTGGAAATCACCCAGGGGAGCCATGCAATCCTCATGGAAAACTCACCATGCTATGTAAAGTATAGGATTGTAGCCCTATTGGGGAGCGGTGGCTAATGGCCCAGTACATTAAGGATGCTGCCAGTCGAAAACGTTTGGGAACCACTGCCCTACTGTAATGAGGCTAAGTATATGTACCTGAAACAATGGCATATGCTTCTGCTCTCCTTCCCCCACCATGGTTTCGCCCATGTCAATATCGAAACTGTAACACACTACACCCATTCATGACACTATTACAATTATTAGTAATGACAGTATTTGACTTCTGGTAAATATGAATGTTTTTTCTGCAAATCACACTTTTTTAGCCAGACAATATGTGGTGAGATTGTTCCTAGAGTATCCTTACATATGGCTCAGTCTTCATATTTACTCAAACACAACACAATGCAGGTGCCTCGCACATGCAGCTACCCAATTTACATGGTTCTTGCCACTTGGTAGGGGGCAAAGATTGTGCAAATTAAGCTCACCCACATACTGGACTCCACATGGCAGATCCATATCACGTATGATATTACATTAGTCATATAGAAAGGAGAAGCAATTTTTGTACTCATTCAGGAGAAGCAATTTTTGTACTCATTCAGATAACCAATTATGCCACCTTCACAGCTTATCACTGGACAAACAAGCTTTCCATTACTGCTGCTGTGATATTTGCATAAACTCAACAACCGAAATGTTCATGTGTTTGGTGGAGGAGAATATCAAGTAATAAAATTGAGTTGAGAAATACATTAAGTGATGCAGAATGGCTAACTCAGCAGATGTTTAGTAGTGTTTACCTTGAAGGAGAAAAAGATCTACAGTATACCATGCACAGGGGATGTGGTGGCACTGTGGCTTAAACCACTGTTGCTGAACTTGCTGACCGGAAGGTTGGCAGTTCAAGACAGTGTGACTAAGTAAGCTCCCATTGCTTGTCCCAGCTCCTGCCAACCTAGCAGTTCAAAAGCACTTAAAAATGCAAGTAGATAAATAGGTACCACTTCGGTGAGAAGGTAATGACGGTCCATGCGCCTTGGCATATAGTCATGCCGGCCACATGACACAGAAACTTGTCCTTGTATTGGACAAATGCCGGATCTTCGGCTTAGAAATGGAGATGAGCACCACACCCTAGAATCAGTCACGACTAGACCATTTGGTCGTGGAGAAAACTTTACCTTTTTATATCATGCACGCCTCAAACTTTTAACATCTAATTGTTTATTTGTCAATCATCCAAGTTTTTCATGTAGCTAAGCTGCTTAGAAATCACATACATTTTCTTCTGACCATGATACATCAGAGATCACCCTTTTTTCGCTTCTGAGGCCCTGAATCGAATATACAGGTCTCTTACACAGGCATTGCAGTCTGTGGAACCAATGCTTAAGGAATACTTCAGTCCCGTATGGAATATTCTGAAAAATGCTTTAAAAAGACACTTCCACGACAAGAATCACTGAAATGAAAGGCACAGGCTCTTGGTTGTCAGTAATGCAAAATCTGTCTGACAATAGTTCAGCCATCACTGAGAACTAACAAGGAGGGCATTTCTTTCTATACCCTCAGGATTGTAGGTCAAATGAATTCTTCCTACCAAATTAGCAACAGCAAAAATGAGAAGTACTGAAAAGCACCAGTGTTTTCTACAACTTTTATTAAAAACATAATTACAAAATGATTACATGAATCCAAGAGACAGTAATAATAGAACCAGGCTTCAAAATGCAGACAGACACATCTCACAGTACATAATATGATAGAAGCAAGCAGTTTACAGAAGAGATTTCCCATCATCCATAAGCAGGGAATAGACAATCTCCTAACATGTTCTAGTACAAGATGGGCAAATACACAAAGAAAACCCAAAGAATGAATTTTATTCCACAGATTCTTTATAGGCTTTTAAAATACTATTATAAATACATATACATTTATTTTTAACCACAGGAGTGTCTCTTCCCCTTCAAACCAGTCTATTTTTCAAATGTTTCCCATATGACAGGTGAACTGTACAAAATGACTACTGAGGCTATGATCCAAAGGACAGAAGATGTAATTCCATACACTCCAAGGGGCCTTTGAGCTGTTCCTCAAATAGTAGCCCCCTGTGGCACACGACTTCTTAGTGGTTTCTGATAAGGCATTGGAAGGTTACCTGCTGTTCAAACGAACAATGTCAAAGCCCTCATTGGGCATGCCCAAGTCCTTCAGCACACCTAAAGCAGCTCTTTGGATCATAGCCTATGCTGAGCAACTCTCTCCCACTTCTGTTCTAGGGTTCCAAACACAACATATTCAATGGCTTATTTTAGGATTTCAAAGTGTCCGCATAAAAATCTAGGTGATGTCCGGGTCAGTAATATTTACAGCATCAACACTTTCAGGCAGAAGTAAGAACTGGTGACCCTGATTTTATTCTAAGCCAGTTGTGTGCAGTAGTCTAAACATTGACACTGTCATCCCTTCAGAACAATCCATAGCAAATGGTCCAACACAGCAATTTTCAATCAGTGTGCCACACCACATTAATGTGCTGCGAATGATCCACAGGTGTGCTGTGGGACTTTGGGGGAGAGTCATTTATTAGTAGGGCCATTGGGGGATGTGCACCCCCCCACTGGCAGCATAGCAATTGCCTTGCCAATTAAATTGTAAAAAACTGATCGAGTGCCGTGACAATTTTAGTGCCTTGTCGGTGCGCCATGAAATGAAAAAGATTGAAAATCACTGGTCACGTAGTACAGGTATACTCATTGTTTACTTAGAAGTGAGCTCCACCAGTTCCATAATGGCCAACCAGACCTCTACAGGTTCAATAATGTGACCAAATTCTCCTCAAGATTAATTAGCAACATTTAATACAACAGATGCAAAACTGGAATGAAAACAATTTGAAAAATAGATGGTTTACAGATCAAACCAAGAGGTGTGCCGATACAAATGAAGACAGCCTTGCAAATAAATAGCCCCAAAACACTTTTACTAACTCACTTCTTCACACATTCTATGTTAAACACAGATAGCTTTAAAGAGAAAAAACGAACGTGCTTTAAGTTTACAAACCCTTCACTGCCAGGTCACAGTGGGCAGCCAAACAAGTGGCTATTTACAGTCCTGCACTATACAGCAAGCACCACTGTACCTTCTATGTAAATACATTTATTTAAATTTAACAAGCCATCTAAGCAACAGTATTTTCTGCTATCGCCCAACTGTGTGAAAACAGTAAACACTACTAGCCTGGAGTGGTGCTCAATAAAGGCATGATGCCATATTTAATCCCTGCTAACTGGACAAGAGGCACTTTTCCAAATGGTGTTCCTCTTCTATTTAGCAGGGGGGAGAGTAATTGTCCCTATTAACTCCTGTGCAGTGTCTTTTCTAGTGTTGGTGGTAGTCTGCTTTTTTTTTTTTTTAAGATTGTGAGCCCTTTTGGGACAGGGAGCCATTTAACTTTATTATTTGCCTGTAAACCACTTCATGAACTTTGCATTAAAAAGCAGTATATAAATACTGTTGATTGAATGGTATTTCATAGGTAACCAGATTGACAGTAGACTGAGATTTTCTCTCTCTGGCTCTATATTAACAATCTCCTAGCAGCTTTCATAGGGATGTGGTGGCACTGCAGGTTAAACTGCTGCTGCTGGGCTTTCTGACCGGAAGGTTGGCAGTTCGAGACCATGTGATGGAGTGAGCTCCTGTCGCATGTCCCAGCTTCTGCCAACCTAGCAGTTCGAAAGCACCTAAAAATGTGAGTAGATAAATAGGGACCACTTCAGTGGGAAGGTAACGGTGTTCCATGTGCTACGGCGTATAGTCCTGCTGGCCACATGACCATGGAAACTTGTCCTCAGATGAACGCCGGCTCTACAGAGATGAGCACCGCCCCCTACAGTCGGTCACAACTAGACCATTTGGTCATGGGGAAACTTTTACCTTTTAGCAGCTTTCATACCCTGCAAAATGTAATTTCAGGATTCAAATCCTTCATTTGCAGGTTCAAGCTAACACCCCAGAAAATATATTAAAAGGACCCATCTTGCACTCCAGTCTTCAAGTCAAACAACATCCAAAGAATGGAATGGGAAAGGCATCAGTGGAATATTTGACAAGAACAGTTCAGAGCAAGCTCCTGAAACATTCTGCCCAAAAGCAATTCTAATGAATTAACAGTAGAACCCACAATTACGTGGCTTTCATCCTGTGGTAGGAATTGCATTCCTTAGAAAGCAGCTAGGTCTGAGAACAGCACCCCAATTTTATCCAAAATGCCACAAATACAATTCCATTCACCTTCACCATTTCTAACAGAGATTTGGGTAAAGTTATTTCCCTTTTCTGATTTCAGTACTGTGTAAAGAGTTATTGGGGAATATAAGCCTGTCCTGGGAAATATGGGGCACGTTGTGTTAGCATTTCATGCAAGGGAGATGTCATTGAAGTCTGACAACAGTTACTTTGCTTTGCCTAACTGGTCACTACGTAGATGGATACGTTTCTCCCACTGTCTGAGATTTGCAGGAATGTACTGGGGTATACAAGAATGTTTTGCCACAGACCCATTTCTATATATTCGGTCTTTCCTCCAATTCTAAACATGGAATTTGCAATTCCATCCCTGGGCATCAAAGCACAGGTTTGGTCAATCTTCCTTCAACAGCATCTCTTGCAGTCATATTGGCTTCTATGCCAAGAGACCCAAATAGTCCATGAAGAATTTTATGGTCAAAATTTTTTAGTTATGACTAAGCACCGTTGAAATCAACAAGAAAAAAGTTTTTGCAAGAAAATGTTTTCATTGCAATGTTTTTTCACCAACAGCACACAATCACCAAGTCTTACTGCAGAACCCTACAGGCCCTTCAGGGTTCATTCATAAGAAACATAACAACAATCAATTACATAAGAGAAAGAGTGCAAGGGAGTCACAGTTTTAAAACATTTTACTAGTAAAATAGTCATTTCCTAATAAAATCTACTTGTATTTTCAATGTTAAGAACATCCCATTTTATGTTTTTCAGGTAGTTTTGTCAAAATTTTAAGTTGTTTTCCCCTTTTGAATAAAAATGTTTAGGCCTGCACCTCCCCCCCGCCCCCAGCAAGCTCACTTTGTTATTATTTCCACTTTTAAATCTGTAAAAGCTCTTTTAGAATCTCAGATATATGGCAATGTTTCTACATGTTACTGAAAAGATTATTCTAAAAGAGAAATCACTTCACAGTGCATCATTTACACCAGAATCCTGAAATCCCACATTAGCAAGTTGTATCCAGCTTGCTATCTTGCAAAATGACAGAAAGAGTGCAGAGAACATAAATTCTTAGAAAATATTATAAAACACTTATTGCTCAAGATACTGCCAAGGAAACCCCCAAGGTTTTACCTAAGCATGCAGAAGGGAGATGGCTGGTGCAATCGAAAGAAGAGGTCAAAATGAAGTTGCCCCTTGTCCAAATGTTTGGAATCTGTCACTGTTTTTTATCCCATTTTCTAGATTTCCCTGAATAAAACATGCGCGCTTTCTCTCTCTCTCTCTCTCACACACACCCCTTTCTTACAACTGATCTGGACAGACACCATTCTTCTTTTCAATTTTGGCTCCATCCCTTCTTCCTCATTGGAGCCTCTACTTAAAGAAACAAAATTTTATTCTGAATTTGTACCATTGTACCCATTGACTTTTTCTTCACCTGTGAACCTATTTTCTACATTTATTTTGGCAAAAGGAGAAACTAGCTACTTCCCAACCCCAGAGCCCAGCTACACAAGTCCATCACAATGTTCCCTTGTATTTTTGTCTACTGCATCTTATGCATTGGTGATAAGAACGTAAGGAGAGAGCCTTGTGGGATAAAGCCAAGGGCATATCTAGTTCAGTTTCCTGCATCTCACAGGGGCCTGCCAGATAACTCAGGAAGAACTCAAGACAACAAGATACTTGTATCCTGTTGCCACTTTCATGCGCCGGGCATTCAGGGGTAGGATACCACTAAAACCTGGAGTTTGCATATAGTCATCATGGCTAGTAACCTGTAATGAAACTTTTCCTCCATAAGTCTGTCCATTCCCCTTTTAAAGCCATCCAGGCCAGGTGTTATCACAACATCCTGTGAGAAGAGTTCCACAAATTAATTATGTGTGATATACAGGTTCAATTGGAGCAGCTGTGTGAAGTCAATATTTAAAGAGAAAAAGGCCCACAAGTCAGAAGTGCGCACATTCAGGAACTGTGCAAAGACCACGTACTGGGACAGAGAGGGGAAGAAATAAAATTTCACAATCTGAACAAACCTTCAAAATGAGAACCATTTCAGTTTCACTCAGCATCTAAAACAATGATTGGCATTTCAGAGTTTAGACTTGGGGATTATTTAAAGGCTGGTTCTCTGTTGGATTCACTGTGTTGGCTGCGACTTCTGGTTTCTCCTCTTTCACTTTACCTTTCTTCAGATACATCTGGACAGCATCCACGATAAACGCTGTACTTGCGAAAAATCCAAACACCTGTTGAATAACAGGGGAGGTGAGCTATGCATAAATGGCAACTGAGATTCGAAAGCATAAGTGCAGAGCCTCTTACAGTCAGTTTTGCTTTCATCTATAATTCTATGGAGGGACATGGTGGCGCAGTGGGTTAAACTGCTGAGTTGTGAGCTTGCTGACCGGAAGGTTGGCAGTTCGAGATCATGCGATGGAGTGAGCTCCTGTCGCTTGTCCCAGCTCCTGCCAACCTAGCAGTTCAAAAGCACATAAAAATGCAAGTAGCAGTTCAAAAGCGCATAAAAATGCAACTTCGGTGGGAAGGTAACGACACTCCATGCACCTTGGCGTATAGTCATGCTGGCCACATGACCATGGAAGCTTGGCCTCGGACAAACGCCGGCTCTTCAGCTTAGAAACTGAGATGAGCACCACCCCCTACAGTTGGTCACAACTAGACCATTCGGTTGTGGGGAAACCTTTACCTTTATAATTCTATGGCAGTGAAAAGGAACACACAAACCCCACTTGTGAGCACTGGAAAGTCTTCAGTAGGCCATGAAAACCACGGAAATTTGAGGAAGTGGCACACCATCAAAGCACTCCGAAGGCAGTCCCACCAGCAGCTCTACCTCCACATCCATGTACTGCACTGTCTAATGCGGCATGAGCTGCACAACTTTGCCAAAAACTCACCTTTGTAGCAAGTAAGGACTATGTTGATCAGAACCTCTTCTCTGCACACATGCCGAGGTTACAGCATGCAACATTTTAATGCATCTTGATGGGTGCATTCTACTTTCCTGCTGCCCATCACTGGTATAACACTACCAAGCTCTTATAGAGACTGAGTGACTTTAAAAGCTCTTTCTTTTTGCTACAGGAAAGCTGGTTACTCACACACACTCTGCACAGCATCCTTTGATTTACTGCTGTGCACCACCAATCAAGAACTTGTGTGTTGCATCCTGCTGGCAAACACATGTGCACTTCTTCTGGTGCACACTATCGAACAGGAGGGCAAGCTCAGTTTAAAAGTGGGGCAGGACTGTGTAACTGCATCAGTTTTACACAGAGCCAGATAGTCATCCTGTCTTAAAATACTGCTAACTCTAGCGGGGTATGAAAAATGGCTAAGAAGAAAGAAAAAAGAAACACATTTAAATTATATATTTTTAAATCTGATAAAGATGGAATAGGAGGCATAGATAACACAATAAGAGCCCTTGCACAATCTGTGTGCAAGTTACAACTGCTGGTACTACCCATCATGCCAAGGTTAGCATCTGTTCTCTGGGGCGCCCATCTTAGTCTCAAAACATAATGTGGAGTTTTGGACACACTGTTCAGTGAAAACTGTACAAAACACTAGTGGTATATACTGGAGTGGGTGTGAGAGGCAGCTCTAGATTCAACAGACCCCAATAAGGGCTTTACCAGGTTTGAAGCAATTGTTGCTCCAATGTGGCTCTTGGGCCATTTCAAAGAAAATAAATCATCCTTCAAGCAGGGAGTGGGACCAGATGGCCTTGATGCCCCACCCTCATTCTATGATTCTAACAAAGTACTATTAATATGAATAGGACTTCAGTCAGTCATGTCGAAAGATTCATTCCTATAATACTTAACTAGGAGTAAGCCCCACTGAACACAATGGGAATCACTTCTGAGTAGACATGCACAGAATCTCACTGCAACATGTTTCCACTGATTTCAAGGGTGCTTAGCCAACCGGAAACAAGCTATTCAGTTCTTAGCCCATGAAAAACTGGCATTTAAAGAAAATGATCTGAACTAAGGATCTTTTGTTTGTTATCAGACAGCCTCTGAAAGAAATTCAGGGGTTACGCCATGCTTGGGCCATGCTGCAGTTGCAACTGCATAGAGACCATGCAGAAAAAGTAAGATTGAAGACGGTAAGAAAGATGCTTATTCTCAGAAGGCTGGTTCGCAATGGGCACTGAAAGGAAGATGAGGCCAAGACTGCAGGGATGGACAAGGACGACTGAAATACCTTCCCTGCACCTTCAGGATCAGGGCCACTCTCTGAAAGTGCCACTACACTCACAGCATTGCATGCAAGTATTGGGGAGAAAACAGACATGCACTTACAATTGCAGCAGTTTCAGTAGAGGTCTTGTCATTCGTTGCAGAAAACACAATAGATGCAAGCAGAAGAAAGGCTGCCAGTGCTACAACGATCCAGAAATCCTACAATAAAAGAAAATTCAAAGTTAGTTTCAGAATGTCTGGGTTAAAAAGAAAAGTACTCTTCCTTCCTCGGGCATTGTAAAGAATAAGAAAAAAAATATTTTTATTATCTACAAGTATATGGGAGCTCTAATGCAGAAAATACTTCTGCTTTTCTCTCATTGGCCCTGACAGCAAAACTATGGGAGGGGATCACTGGCATTCCCATTTTACACCTGGGAATATTATTTCTTCCCTCAGGCTTCCTAGGTTGTTAGCAGCCAGGCCAAACCTGAAACTCAGTGTTCTCAGCAAAATATGCACCAGGCAGCTTCACATGCTGGCTTCAAACCTGACAGGAAACAATGGTTTCCTGTGGGAGCTACGGGTTCCCCTCATCCCTCTCCTCTTTGCATACCGAGAAAGAGACGGAAAACATGTGTGTTCCACTCAAACACACACAGTTCTGCATTACATACAAATGTGTGGTTTAATTTAACTAAACCACCGTTGCTAAGGTTTGTAGGAAAGCATGTGACCCCTGGCGTCATTTGGTGAGGTCTCATTTAGTAGGAAAACCCAGCTTCCCATTAGCTCTGCACCTGGGGGCGGGGGGGAGAGAACTGCAAGTGGAACTTTGAAAAAAATGTGTATTAGGGAAAGGAAGCAAGTTCAATACACCAGTGTAATCCAAACTGTGGGTCAGAACCTACTTGGTGGGTTGCGACACAATGTCAGGTGGGTCACAGAAAGCTGGGAGCAGCCATCTTGGAAACTGCAGAAAAGTTAGTCTTATTCTTGTTATATTCCTTTTGTGTGTTAACAGTTTGAATTTTCAAGTGAGGGTTTTTAGTTCAGTGTTTTTACATCGTATTTTGTCCTAAGCTTGCTTTCTATCAGGGATGTTTCATGGTTGTGCAATTGCTGCAGTCCAAGAATGCCAATTTGCTTTTTAGAAATGTCATTTTATTATGTTACAATGACAGCACTTCCTGCCTGATGATATCACTTCTGGCTATGACATCACTTCCAGGTTAATGACATCACTTCTGGTGGGTCCTGACATAAGTGCCATTCTAAAAAGTGGGTCCTGGTCTAAAAAGTTTGAGAACCACTGCAATACTATTAGCTACAGCAGTTGAAAATGTAACTCAGAAGATAAATACTATAAACAAAGCAGAAATGCATTTGTGAACTCATGCAAACAACAGAACATTACACATTATGGCACCTCACTTTTCCCCACTCCCATTATTACCTGCCCCCCCCCAAGCAGGTGCCTTCTATAGGGTCAGATCATTAGTCCATCTAACTTAGTATTGTCTGTGTTCTCCAAAGGTTCCAGAAAAGACAAGAATCTTTTCCAAGTTGGAGACATCATTGATTGAATCTGGCACCTTCCCCAAGTGTTCTACCATTGAACTATGGACCCAACCAGACAGTGGACAACAGCTTAACATGTACAGCATAATGGAACACGGAAGTGGGGTGACCCATCTTCCCTATTCTGTTTGACCTGTGCCATAAAGACAATCAGATGAAAACACCATTTTTTAGAAGACATCAGCTCTACTATCATTTCTCTCTTGAATGCAATTGGATGGAGTTTCTGTTCTATTTCTTCAGCTGATCAAGAATCATTCACAAACTTTAGTTTAATTAAATTCCAAGCTCACAATGGTCTTTGCTGCTTTACACATCACATCAGCAGCAGAGGAAGAAGGCCAGGGGCAGGCAGACAACGGACTGATCATACGTGTATCCTTTTATGCTTTGCTATTGTGAAAAGCACTGTGTCCTTCGCCTGGACAGGGAGGCTTCTTTATTACTAGAACTGTGGCAATTGGCAAAATACAAATAGAGTGTTGGAATCCCTCACCCCTAACACCTGGAAGAAAACGAGTTAAGGCATCCCAGTATCCACGGTATCCGTGGTAACTGGAACGGTGGATACCGAATTAGTAGATACCGAGGCTTGCCTGTACTTGCAAAAAAACCCAACTCCCTTTTACGGTGTATGAGACTGTAGCCCTAATGGGGAGCTGCGGCCAGTGGTGTAGTAGGTCAAGGGAGCTGACAGTCAAAAAATGTTTGGGAACCACTGGGGCACAGGGAAGGAGTGTAAATAGAGGAAGGAGCAGTGCTGAAGAGGTGGGTCCAAAAACTGCCCAAGGGTACTCTATGCCCTAAGACCAAAGGAACTTTGAGCTGCCATTTGTTGTAGTTGGATTTCATAGTTCATAACCTCAGAGGTAGTACACATAGGCTCCCCGCTATAAAAATAAACTACCAGGCATATTGGACAAGCTCCACAGCCCCCAGCTACAATTGCATCTTTCTATTGCAACCAACATGAATTGTTTAAGATGCCAATACAGGTTTTGAACTGTTCAAACTGCAACATCCTCTGGCCAGGAAAAAAAAAAAAAACCAAGGCCGGCTACATGGAGTAATCCTGAGCATGCATAAACAGAGCTGAACCGGACTGCTATGAGTAGCACAATCATAACCAATGCTGAAAATACTGGCTCGCTTTACCAGTTTTTGGACTTTTTCCTCCCCGGTTTTCTCGAAGAGAGAAGTGCAATACACAAGGAGGACCAGGATGCTCACGAGGAAGGCGCTGCAGCTGACAAACTCAAAGAAGTAAAGGCCGCCACAACTGGTGCACGATGCCACAACTTCTTCACATACGAAAGCCAAGAAGGACAGCACCTAAGGGAAAAGAAGGCGGCCATCAGAAAATCTCTCCCACAGGTTAGTTGCGTTGCACAGCACCATCCCTATTCAATTTATGGAAACATTTTCAGTATACAGGGTGCATTATAATCCTTAACGTCACCAGTGTTGTAACACGTGTTCTTCAGTTTCCATTTATCAGATGAGCGAGCACAGCTGCATAGTGACTGAAGGATGGAGTTTAGAACCAGAATGACCCCCTTTTGAATCTCACCATGAACTCCCTAGGTAGCCTCAGGAAAGACACTCCCCTCTCAGCCTCAGCCCTGCAGGTACAGTATGGGGGAGGAATAATACATACCTTTCAGGGTTGCTGCAAGGATTACATCCAGGTTAATACAGGTGAAGTGCCTGTGCACTAAAATGTGCTATCCAGCTATTTTTAATCAGTGCTGCAGCGCATTGGTATGCTGCAAATAGTCTGCAGGTGAGGTGCATGAGTTTGAGAGTCATTTATTAGTAAAGCCACTAGGCAGTGGTTCCCACACTTTTTCGACTGGTGGCTCCCTTGACCTACTGGGTTATAGGCCACAGGTTCACTTTGGGCTACAATCCTATACATTTATATGGTTCTTTTTGCAATGATTCCATGGCTCCCCTGGCTGGTTTCCACAGCTCCTTGGGGATCCACGGCTCACAGCCATTGGGGAGTGAGACCCCCCCCCCCAGCAGCATGGTATGCCCTGTCAATTTTCAAAAAACCAATGGTGTGACAATTTTAGCACTTTCTTAGTGTGCCACGAGATGAAAAAGGTTGAAAACTGCTGTGCTATACAAACGCTAAATAATATTATTTATTGTGTAACTTGGACAGAGAGGTAGGAATTTGCCCAGGCCTCCCAAGAAAATTCAAGAGATATCTGGGACTTGAAGTCGGATCTTCCAGGTGCACGTGTCACAACTTTATCAGTTGAATCACACTTATTGTGAGTGAGAGGATTCCCTCCTAAACAATCAGTAACAGGTTACCACCATGTTTGTTTTCCTCTCTCAACCAAACACATTTAGAATATTGGGGCAGGGAGCGAATACAACCGTTCCCTCTGCCTGCCTGCCTGCCTCATTCAGACACAAGACAGATGAAGTTGAGAATCAAGCAGGGATCAGCAAGATAGGCTACCACAGCAATAAAATGAAAATGAAATCAAGATCAAACTGAAAAGGGTGTTCCATATCTAGACTGAAATCACACACTGGTAAATACAGATACATAGGGAGTATTCGTTGTTTGTGTCTCTAATCTATTTCCCTGCATTCGCAGGTGTAATTTATTGGGGAGAAATTGTAAACATTCACAGCACTTAAAGGACCATCTGATGAGGGAAGCAGCAGCAATAGAAGCCACATGGAGACCAATAACTCAAGCAGCTCTGTGTTAAAAGCATAGCAGGGTACTGGGATGCAGGATTCAAGCTCTCTGCTGCCACCTAGTGACTGGCACTCCTGCCTTCCTCCATACCAAGGTACTGGGCTATTTAACCTACCAACTTTTTCATAAAGGAAAGCAAACAACTTGATTCAAAAGAGTCAGTGAATCACAACCTTGGGAAAATGTATCTACTGTAGAGAAAAATGTAGAGATGATGGAATCTGAACCTGTACAATAAAGTGTGAATGCGTTCATATGTTCAACCAAAAACATCTCTCAAGGTTTTCAAGACTTCGTAGTCATTTTTTAAAGTGTTCAGAATAAGCTTGTAGTGGGGCTTGAATGATTCAAAGCTTTTGGTCCCAATCAGAAACTGTTCCATTATTTCTTATAGGAAAAAAGTCTCCGCTAACCACAGATACAAGTAAATTTTTCTGTCCCCACTGCCCACAGGAAAAGGAGACCCCCTGTACATTACAGCTTTCAGACACCGACTTCGCCAATTGCAAGCTAGAAGGAACTCAAGACTGGAAAACTAGGTGTGGCTGTGGGTCACTGCCTAGCTTATTACACAGTGCAATCACTGCAAGCCTTATACCAACAAAACCCAGTCTTCCCTTCCCCTTAGAACTGTTAATATTACTAAATCAAGGAAGTGTGTGCCTATAATTCATTTCTGTATCTAAAAACAAAAAGTAAAAATGATTCTGCATGCGTATATCCAAGCACATTGGTACTGCTGAACTGTTCCAGATTGTCAACATTTCTTTTTCCAGAAGTGACGTACTGTATACATTCTTCAACTTATTGCCCATCTCTTTGCATATGCTTTGTCCTTTGCCTGCATCTATGTACATATGTAGGATGACATGAATTATACTTTGCTTTTCAGTTTCTGAGTTTCAGCGTTAGACTTGTTAGATAGTGGTCACTAAATCCAAAACTATACAGAAGCAATATTGTGGGAAAAACAAGGGCTGCAACATTAATTCATTAGATTATCTGATTTTTCAAAAAAAAGATGTACAGTACTTTAATTGGAGCACTTTTTAGCTATTTAAAAAGGTTATTTTTTATTATTTTTGAAATAAGAAGTGTGCAGAAAAGAGAACACCATCTTAAAAGAAAAATTTCCCTTTTCAATAGCAAGTTCCCTAGTAGATCCATAACAAATGACACTGTCCCACGTACCAACTACTGCTGGGGGTGTTGACATGCCCCAGCTTCACAAATGTTATTAGTGACAACTATTGCAGGACAAGAGAAAGTATCTGCAGTTCCAATAACACTTGCATATCACCAGTTTATTACATCACACACAATATGGTCAAGGATTCTTTTTTTTCGCCACCAGTACTATGAACTCCTTTCAACTGTATAAAATTGAACTCTCCTATTGCTTGAGAAGACCTCCCAAACAGGAAATGCTACTTCACATGTATAAAACAACCAACTACAAATATGCCCCTAGAGATCCTCAGGGGTTTTGCTTTCATTGCACAGAGCCAACCAAATGCATATGTTTTTGTTCACTGCCACCCAGTTTATCTTCTTAGGTGGTCCGGGATTTTTTTTTTAATGCACAGCTCCATTTTCAGCAGACGTAACTACAGGAAATATAATGAGGTGGAGCCAGGACTAAACACAAAGGCCCATCGTGAAAAACAAGACTCGTGTGCATTTTCTGTCACTGGAACCTGGCCCAGAGGCAGATCTAAGGGAGGGCAAAGCTCTAAGTTTTGCAAGAAGCCTTACCTTGCAGTGGAAATCACTCCTCTCCTGCACTGGTTTAGCCAATCCTCACAGGGAAAAGCAACATCTTGGCGTTGCTTACTGGCTACAGCAGCAAGGGAGAGGAGGGATTTACATGACAGGGTAAGGCTTCTTGCAACACTTAGAGCTTTGCCCTCCCTGTAGATCTGCCTCTAACCTGGCCAGTGCAGAATCCAGCAGCTCATCTCCTACAGAATGCAGTTTGGCAAGATGACCTTACCCAGCCATAAGATTCGCACAAGTCATCCATCCATGGCTACTTCTGGCAGCAACAACAAAAACCTGCTTGCTGAGAGTCGCCTCTATGAAAACACTTGTTGCTGTCTTACATGAGCAGTTCCTCCGAAGAGATACCACTTGTGCCTCTACGTAACTGTTTTTTCCACACAAACAAGCCCCCAATCTACACCAGCTCTAA
Organism: Lerista edwardsae; assembly: GCA_029204185.1. Classification (NCBI taxonomy): domain Eukaryota; kingdom Metazoa; phylum Chordata; class Lepidosauria; order Squamata; family Scincidae; genus Lerista; species Lerista edwardsae. Next base: position 2,175,108 of record JAJKFI010000009.1, on the reverse strand, counting down.
ATCATGTGCTACGTACATACTTGAGCGGATGTACACATGCTCTAGGTTGTCATAATCTGTAAAACTGATAACGCAGACATAACCCATAACAAATCAGAACATAAACCATAACACTGCATAAATCACATCTATTAAAAAATCCAATCCATTCATTCAAGACAACATAGCAATGAAAATGGTGGGACAATAGCATCATCAGACATGCTCAGATCATGTAAAGTCTGTGACTCCCTATTTCTGCCCTGTTGAAAATGCTTCTCTCCAACATTCCTTTTAAAGGAGAAGCACCACACAAGATGCTACAATGAGAAATGTTTCTCTGTTATGTGCTTTTCTGTGTTAGACAAAAAGCAGTCTTGTCATTTTGCCAGCAGTTTATTCTTATTCCTGCACATGCTGGCCTACAATAGATAAAACAGCTCAGCTGTTATCTCAATGGGGACAGCAACACTGGTGGCCTCTGCACTGGTTCCTGGTCAAAGATATGTCAAAGACATGATGATTAGAACAAGATAAGATCTTCCTTGTCTGAGAAGTCATCAGCCCAACGTTTCTCATTCAGAAAAGTTCCAGACTTCAAACCATTCAGGTTGTGAGAAAGAAACATCTTCACTGTTTTCCCATTAAGATTTCACTTCCCTAAAACAAAAACAAAAAAAAAGGCATTTCCTCAACGGCTGTTATGCCTATCACCATTGCTTTAGTAGCAACACTTGGTCTATTTTAACTGAGTTCCCAACAATGACATCCTGCCTAAATGATACAGCACAAGCATGAGTTCATTTCCTAATATATTCAAGCTAGGAAGTGCTCTAGTTTAAGATTATGGTCAAACACGGAAATTCATTTTAATTGTTAACATTTAATGTATGGCTCTCCCCATCACACACCAAGAGACGTTTTCAGATGGAGCCCAAACAAAACCATTAAACTGAATGTAAGCACAGTAATGAGCGAATACTATGAAAGCAACTGCATAGAGTGTACAGCTGGTAGTTTGAAATTCTGGGTGAAAGAAACCATTATGGCTTTCCTTCTAGTACTTGGGCTGCAATCCTATACAGGTTTACCTAGGAGTAAGTCCACTGACCACAATAGAACCTACTTCTGAGTAGACATGCACAGGATTGTGCTGTTAGAAAATCTATGTCAACATATATTTTAAAATCTGAATTTTTTTATTTTTCACATTGTTCTACTGCCTTCCTCCAAGGAGCTCAGAGTGGTGTACATAGTTTCTCCCGTCCTTTTGTTCTCACAACAACCCTGTGAGGTAGGTGAGGCTAAGAAAGACCAGGAAGTGAGGTGGGGTGGATGTATATTGTGCATGTTCGTATGTTAGAATATATATAAAAGCGAATTCTCCCTTCAACTGCTTTATAAAGAACCACACTGTGAAGTGAACCAAGTGTCACTACTGTTTATCAACACCAACGGTGGACAAAGAGGATGAGGAAATGTATTTAACACTGCTTGACGCTGCACTGTTTACAAGCCAATATTCAATTGTTGGATATCGACCCTGCATAAAACTGAATAACAACTTCAAACGCTTTAGACATCAATATTACATTTTGAGGAGGCATATAAATGAGATGCCTGGTGTCAAGGATAAGTTCTCTTTGCCCTAAATGTTGATGTTAACCTTTCTAAATATTCAAAAGAAAGGGAGGCCTCACATCATTGCACAGAATATATGCCTGCCTTCTACACATAATATGCTGTAGGGCTGACCAAACCTGCTTTTCATGTGAATACCAGAGAGGCATCTGGAGAGAAAGGCAGGTGACAGCTCAAACTCAAGGGCTGGGAAGGGTAGAAGTACTTGCAACCTGGAGGTTACAGCAAAAAATGGCAAGCACTTTAAACCTCATTCCAAAATTTTCAGGTCAGGAAGGATTTCCAGAGGTCCTGGAGCCATGCATGTCTCTGTGGTTAATTCACTTCAGTTTTCATAGCTGTCTCTAACAAGACAGTCACTGTCATTTGCATCGTGGTGAGGATTATCGTATATGCCTGTGTGGTACTAACTCAGGACTAGGGACTTTCTTCTATGCAGTGGTGTGTCACATGCTAACTGTCTGGCTTCCAAGACTACTACACATTTTACAAGTTTGGTTTGTGCATTTTCTTGGGAGAGGATCAGAGCAATAAATCTGAAGCGGGACTAAATAAGGTATAAAACACAGTGGCAATAAGCAGAAAGACGTAGAACCAAGAACAGAATGGAGTGCATGGATTTTAGGAAAAGCTCCTGTGCAGAGTTTTAGTTGTATGTGTTACAGAGTAGCTGAATAAGAACGAGGACAAATTAAATGCTTACCAAATTAAACGGTGAGCCCCTGGCACTGTGGTCTAAAAACAAACCATGGTTATACCGAATTTAGTAAATGTTCACCAAATATATAACATGACATTTACGTGACAATACTATTATTTAGCTAGCAGAATTATACTCCCCAAACGTGGGGTTAGGATTAGGGTTATATTATTAAAAATTACTGTTTTGGGGAGACAAACGCATTTTTTAAACTGTCAAATACTTTACGAAAATGATGAGAACTCAATATGTGGTTATCACTTTGATTATTAGGTGGTCTAAAATTGACCCGAAGGAAATAAAAGAGTTAATTCTATCGTTACCCAATAACAAAGCTCCGGGTTTAGATATGCTCCCAGGAGAATTATTTTTTAAGAAAAAGGATCTGTGTAATCTTCATAATTTGGCGCTTTTTCCTTCCCCTTTTCTTTATAAATCATCTTTTTGTCTGGAAAAATATTTCTTTAATCTCACCTGCTATCCTTTACGTAAAGCTTTTACTGCCTTGCGCTTTCAATGTATGCAATCTGCAGTCTTAGCTGGGAGATACGAAAACATTCCGTATGACCAAAGACTTTGTATTTGTGGGGCTAATGAAGTTGAGGACTTTACCCATTACCTTTTATTCTGCTCTCTCTATGACGGTCCTAGAGCCAAATTTTTGGCTCCTCTGTTACAAGATAGATCAAATTTAGCACAGGTCTGTTACCTCTTGGCAGATGCTGATTGTGATACCACCCTCGTTTGGTGGCTCGTTTTGCACTTGCGGTGTCAAAAATTCGATCTAATTATGTAAATTATGTTCAATCTTTTATATCATAGTGTTGTGGTCAAATAATTTTAATTTACAGTTTGTTCAATCGATGTTTGCATCTTTTATGATTGTTAAATTGTAAATTTGCCCTGTTTGTGATGTTGTTTTTATACCATTTTGCTCACTGTTATGTCATTATTATGTTTGCCTTTCTATTTTGTAATGACCTATGGTTACGCAATAAATATTGACTGACTGACAAAAAAACTGTCAAATACTTTACGAAAATGATGAGAACTCAATATGTGGTTATCACTTTGATTATTAGGTGGTCTAAAATTTGGTGAACATTTACTATTTTTGGGAAACAAAAGGGTTGTTTTTTTTTGGAGGAACGTTTTCATTAAATTTGGTGATCACTTAAACATGAGCCAATAAAAACTTCAAACTCCTTAGACATCAGTATTACATTTTGAGGAGGCACACAGATGGCATGCCTGGTGTCAAGGATGTGGTCTGCTATTAGCCTTGCTAAATATTCAAAAGAAAGGGAGGGTTTTGTAAGCAATGTGCTGCAGTAGTTGGACTTGGACTAAGACAATCTGGGTTCAAATCCCCACTCAACCATGAAGCTCACTCTCAGCCTAACCTACTTCACAGGACTGTTGTAAGGATAAAAGAAAAAATAGTATATGAAAGTAAAACACAAATTAATAACATGCTTGAAGGATTGTTAAAAAGCCAATAACTACATGTTAGCAAATGGTTAATGCTGTAACCCTTTTCAGTTCAAGCATAAATAAAAGGTATAGGCAGATGTCTTTCTAAGCCTGCAGCTGCAAGATTTGAATCTGCCCAGCAGTTACGGGATGAGGAGACTTGGGAAAAAACGCTCACATTGCCTGCCTCACACAAAGATGAGCCTAGATCAGCTTTCTGAGATATTACAGTGGAATGCAAACTGTTCAAACTGTAGCAATAAAACTGAACATAGATTATAACCTGCTGTAATTTCCTAATCCAGGTCTCCAAGAGTTAGTATTTAAAGAGATTAATTTGCATTTTAGTTTGTCTGGTTCTAGCTTGGATGGCAGTGTATTAAAAGATAATGTTTTTAGAAATAAGTTAGATGCCTTTTAGAAAACACCCAAGGTTTACAAAGCTAGCCCAGTCTACTGGCTTCATTTGTATTGTAAATAGGAATGAAATTTAATCCACTGAAAGAAAAGAGGAAAACACACACAACCACAGTACTGACCATTACACAGCCTTAGCAGGAGGAGACTACCTGGAGTAGGATATCCAGGTCTTTGTACCCCCCAGCAATGGCTAAGAAATGTGGTTTTCTTAAAGGGGAGGACAACAAGGTTCACAATTTTGGTAAATCAGCTAGAAATACATCCTTTCACAATGCCTTCCATGTGTCAAATCCACTCAGGCTCATGAAATGGCAGAGCTAAGGAAAGAGGTAAAATATATTTGCAAGATTGTTTTTTCTGTCTTAAATTAGCAGTAGGTACCCCTAGATTTAAAAGAAACTGCATGGAACCAATTACATGGCAGTAAATTTTAAGGTTGCAAGAACCATCCCCACTGTCATCCCAGCTCATCCTGGGGGGGGGGGAGTTCTGCTCCTAGGTAGGTCACTGACACACTACTCCACTATTAGGTAGGCCACTGACACACTACCCCAGACACTGGACTTAGCAGGCTCTTTATTTCATCCAACAAGCTGTGAACAAAAACAGGACAGGAGTTTTTGTTCAGCCAACCTCTCCAGGTTGACTTCACCCTTCTTCACCACCACCCCATTTTGAGGGGCTTGCACAGCAGCATAGGTACAGGCTCTTCTGCAGTGATGAAACCTGGGGTAAGGTCTTCCAATGCCTATAGTCCCCAAGATCCTGGCTGAGATGAACTCTGGGAATTCTGCCCTGCTTCATACCCAGGTGGACACAGATCAGGTCATCCTGTAGGTCAGGGGTGTCAAACATAATGCCTGGGGGCTGGATACGGCCTGCAGAAGCGCTTTATCCCTTGGACTCTCCCAGCTTTTCAGCTGTGCTGAGGTGTCACTGCTGAAAGTGCAGCCGGCATAATAACTGGGCTCGCCTATGTCTTGAAAACATGATCAGGATTCGCATATTTTCCCTTCTGTCATTTGCAGCTAATGAATTCTTAAGTGAGAAAAAAGTGCTTATAGAAATAAACCTGCATGACCTGCTTAACAACATCACTTCCAGCTCTCTGCATCATGAATGCTATACGGCCCACGGTATGAAATGAGTTTGATACCCTTGCTGTAGGTCTACACCCAGGGCCTCTCACCAGGTGCATGAAACACAGCTGCCTTCTCTCCCCAGGCTCCTTTCCCCTATCTTGCTTCCCTCCCCTTCTTTTAGGTGAAGTTCCTCCAGGTCTAGGCTCCCCCATGGGTCTTTATCCTCTTCTCCTTGCTCACTCTCCTTCCAGGGCCAGCAGCTGGCTCTTTCCTGGCTTTCTGTACCTCTGCCTCCCGTCTCACGCTTGTCCCCCTTTTCCATCTCTCTGACGTTTACTCTGGCTCCTTCCTCTTCTCTCTCCATTTGACCCTTCTTTTCCTGATTTCCTCCCCCCCCCCTCCGGTCCTCCAGAGGGCTTTTAAAGGGCTGGAACCAGCACCAGCTCTGCCTCCCAAGAGGCTGTCCATCAAGACTCCCAGCCAGCAACCAAGAGCAGGTGGTTTATATATATTTACTCCGACAATATCACCAGCTGTTGTTTCACCACCCAGATGATCAGAGAGGCTGCACATTGTGCCTGCCATGCCCTTCTGGGGTTTACACCGCACACCATTGCTAGGCCCCATTAAGGCTATAACAAAAAATATCACATTTAAATGTCTTTATTAGAGAATTTTATAGCCTTGCTACTTCATTCTGCTTTGAAGTTTATTATACTTCTGTTAAAGATCCAACACATTTCACCCTGAGCCCCTGGAGCAAACAGCAATAGTTTTAAAACTACCGTTTTGTCTATGTGGACAGCTGGAAAACAGGATTTAACAAATCCCAAATAAATATTACAAAGCATACCACAGTACCAACCTACATGTGTTTACTCAGAAATAAATCCCACAGTGTTCAGTAGGACTTATTCCCAAGTAAATCTGAAAAGGTGCAAAGCAATAATGTAATGTGACGTCTCCTTTTATGAATCACATACATGGGAATCACTGTTATAGTCTTAATATGCATGATTTAGCTCAAACGCTCCAGAACAGTGATTTTCAACTCGTGTGCCACGACACACTGATGTAACTCACATGGTCCTCAGGTGTGCCATGGGAGTTTTGGGGAGGGTCATTTATTAGCAGGGCCATTGTGGGATGTACGCCTTACATGTGCAGTGTGGTGTACATTGACAATTGTAAAAAAAAAATTGATGTTGTGTCTTGACAATTTTAGCACCTTGTCAGTGTGCCATAAGATGAAAAAGGTTGAAAATCACTTATCTAGAATATGGCCTAATCTACTGGAGCTCTGCTGGCTGAGAAACAGATGGGAGAGGGAACAAAATTAGGAGCGATGTAGGAATATGGATTTATTTCATTTAGGGTGCACTGGAACTTGCACTAACTTGCACTGGAACAGGCCGGCCGGCTGACCTGCACTGCATCCAGCACAGGTCAGGAGCAGGCTGGGGCACAACTCAAGAGTAAGGGGATTTGATTCCCCTTACCCCGTGTTGCGGGGCAGCCAGCCCTATGAGGATCTGCACCTGTGATTTAGTGGGCATAAAATCTTTACCCTGTGTAATGGTGGTCGGGCTGGGACCGGGGTTAGGATCTTGCCTCGGTCACCCGGGCTGGTCTGACCCCCTCCCAAGGTCCGGTGTCACTCCCTCCTCCCCCACCACCGCCGCCACCTCTGTTCCACCTTCCTGCCACCCTCTCGAGCCCCATGTCGGCCTGCCCAGAGTTACTTGCTCCAAGCTCAGGTATGGCGCTGCTGAGCCATTGCATGCCTATGCTCTGGCTCAGCTTCCTTCTGAGGAGCCACGGACGTGGCTTACAGAACATTCACAGCACTTGGGAGTCAGCACAAGGGACTTGTGCCAGCTTTGGGGTGTGTGTGATTGCACTGCCCAACACACATACACACTGCATTGTATATAAGGGCTTGTGACCTACTGGTCCTATGCCAACAACTTCTAATCTTGCTTACAATACGTTAGAAGTTTCTGTCACAGTGTATTGTTTAATGAAGTTTACTGTCTGTTGATTAAGAGACTGTAGGGATTTTTAAAGAATAATTCTTCATCTGCCACTGAAGTTGGAAGTGGCTACTGAAAACTTCCAGGAAGTGCTAGTATGGACTGATGGTTAAGCTGCTGGCACTGCCTGAAGCTAAGCAGGAGAATCTGTGGTTTGTTTTTGGATGGGAGACAGATGCAAGTAAGAGTTGTGGTGGAGTGTGTGAGAAGGCTAGCCGGCACAAGAACAGAATACAACTGAGGACCTGTCCAGGCTTGACTCGGGCTCTGTGTCTGTTTTAAAACATGGAAACAATCCCTTTCTGTCTGTGGGTGTCTCAACCAATGTGGATCAGCTGTATACTAAACACTGGTGCTTTTTGGTACACAAACCATTTACATCTCCAATCTACCAATGGAGTAAAATGCAAGTAAGTTTGGAACAAAAGCCTAAAAAAAAAAAAAAAAGCACACACAATCTTCCCAACCCATTTAAGACAAGAGAAATTATTAATGATGCAGCATTCCTTCATTCCAATTAAAAGAGTCTTTCCCCCTTGCTGAACTTGTGCTTTGGTGAAGCTGACAGGCAAATCTGGAAACAACAACCCTGTGTTCATTTGATCAACATCACAAGTTCCATGTTTCTCACTCCAGACCTGCACAAGATGTTGAACAATTTGTTGTGCAGATATTATTTCAAAAGCAATCTGATTATCATTTTATTATTCACAAGCCTTGAAAAATGCCCCAACTGCACCTGTAGATTCAAACTGCCTCTGTTTGAATGCCTTATTAAAGAGTAGCTTGCATCATACTTAAAGCCATCAGATCTCCCTCAACTACAGGTCACACCCCTCTTATCTACTCCAGTGAGTGTATAGCTTTAAAATAATACTCCTGAAACGAGCAGGAGCACATAGTGACATTACCTGGGAACAATGCAGGTTGGATAAGATATTCATATCCATCTCCAGGCTTAGCATACAATTTCCAGGAGGGTAGCCATCTCAATCTGTAGCTGCAAAACCACGACTACGGTTTGTAGCACCTTTATTTCTAAGTGTGTTTGTGGACTACAACCCACTGCAACAAAAAATTAACTTTAAGGCGTCACAAAACCTTTCGCTTGTTTTTCCTTAGGATACTGTACTAGTATAAGATTGTTAGCGTTTCAACAACACAGTAATCGACGAATTTTGCCTCATCAGCCAACTTACTGCGTCAGGAACTGCACACAGAAACACAACGGGGGCTATAGGGGTCGACACACATGTAAACTTCTCTTCCCTCTATGGAAGCCGCACACCTAGTCAGGGTTCCCACACGGCAATGCATTAGCAGCTTCTTGGCTACGCGTGAAACTGCTTCGAAGGGACTTTTTCTTGCTTGTGTTCTAGGTCTTAAATTCTAGTACGACGTCACAGGACCCGGAAACAGAGAAAGGAGCCAGGCTTCGGGAGGAAGCAAGTTCTGGGTTGGCTCCTGAGTGCACAGGGGCAACTACAGTAGCAGTACGGAACCAGAGCCCCAGTGGGCCGGCCCAGCTTGGCCCGCGCCTTCTATTCCTTCTAGCGAAAACATTGGAGTTTTCATTGGAGGGAAGCGCACAACACTGTTGCAAAGTTGAGAACTTGGCCTCCCCCAGGAATAGCCAAAGCGGCAGCATCCGCTCCCCACAGCTGCCCGGTCCGCTTTGCGCCCCGCGCGCCATTGAGGCGAGCCCCCCACCCCCGGAAGAGCAGCACCAGCCGAGCGAGACGGGAGGGCCAGGCGGCGCCCGCACCTCCTCCTCGCGCTCTCTCTCGTCTAGGGACTCACCAGTTGCAGAACCTTGAGGGCGAAGCGCGTAAGGCCCAGGTTGTCGGTGGTGCACACGCTGCAGCGGGCTCGCTTGCCCGACGGCTCGTTGGCGGGGACGGTGGTCTCGGCGTAGACCGGGGCGCCGTTCTCCATGGCCACGAATAAAGGAAGCGGAGGAGGCGCGGCCGCCGCCACAGCAGGTCCTGCAAGAAAACGAAAGGAAAAGGCAGCCCCGCCCTGCGGAGGCGGAGTTGCCTCCGAGGAGCCGCACACGGCGCGGGGAGGCGGCTGGCGCCGGCCGGAGACCTGGAATTCCCCCCTCCGGGTAGCTCTGGAAGCAATAAGTCAATTTGTGCGCCGGGAACGTCTGCTGAGGCGAGGAAGAGGCGCTTCCTCTCGCCCACTGCCTCACCTCCGAGTTGCCGAGTCCAGTTGCGAATTCTGTGTTTACTCGAAAGTAAGCCCGTTGAGAGTACGTTCAAAGGGAGTTTACACTTAAGTAGTAAGCGAGAAAACTCCCCTACGCGCCGTGAGCCCCTTTGAACATCATGGAACTGAAATCCATTCGTCACCTTAATTCCGTTTCAGAAGAGAGCCTCGCTTCGGCTATGAACAAGCCCATTTTTAATGCCAGGTCACAAATAGGAGAAAGTGCTCTGAGCAAACGAGGGTGGGACTTGTGAACAGATAAACCCCCTCTCATTTTACAAATTCAGCTCTACCACCATAGTCTCAGCAAGAAAGAAAAAGCAGAATTTCTGTATTTCTCGATATAAAAGAGAAGTCACCAAGGAAAGGAGCTTTGGGCGTGCATATTAGTGTTGCGTTTCCCACAGCTGTGAAACTCGTATGTATTACCAATAACTGTGCTTCAAAATGACTTTTAGCCTGGGCATCCCCTATTAACATTTAGTCCTAGCATGTCCATCAGGGAAAAATAAATGCATGTTTGCATTTGAAATGCAGCCATGGAAAATGCAACGTAAGACAATGCAAAGCAAGACAACAGTGTTCAGAGGCAGTAGAGTGAGCACTTGTGGAGCTGTTAAAGATAAAAGTCAAGCCAGTTTTTGCAATACCCAGTGAGCATTTCTTGGGAAAGTGGCACTGAATGGAAAGTACATCTGATTCAATATTTAGGTATTTTCCCAAGGGACAAGAAGAATACATTGGAGAACATTATTCAAGAAGCCTGGATAAATGAAACCACTTATCAGGTAGTAACCAACATAGGAAATATGTTTACGATGACAAATTGTAAAATTATTGTTTTATGATATGCTGACATGAACTGACAAAAGCTGGGAAAGGTACTCTAAATATAAAGAGGTGTGTGTAATTAGTCAGTAACTACTGGGTACACTGATTATCTCCTGCCAACCTAGCAGTTCTAAAGCACCTAAATGCAAGTAGATAAATAGGGACCACTTCGGTGGGAAGGTAACAGCGTTCCGTGCACTACGGTGTATAGTCATGCCGGCCACATGACCACGGAAACTTGTCCTCAGACAAAACCCCGGCTCTACAGGCTTTGAAACGGAGATGAGCACCACCCCCTACAGTCGGTCACGACTAGACCATCCAGTTGTGGGGAAACCTTTACCTTTTACACTGACTATCTGTATTGTCCACTCCCTGTTCCTGCTTCCCTGGATTTCTGATCACATGGAGAACTGTTAAGGTTCTCTATAACACTTGGCAGAACAATAGAAGAGAGACCATCTTAAAAGGCCTTTGCTTTTCAAACATATTGCAAATACAAAACAAACAAAACCCAAACAAATCTATCTGTACCTCCCAACCCCGGTTGTTCACACTTCGGAATAATTCCAGATTAGGGGAATTTCATTTTCAGTCCCCCATTAACATTCACATATTATGCCTTTCTCTTCTTAAACTGCAAGTGTGCCCATGTACAATCACGGATAGAAAGCTGTATGCTTGAAATGGAGACCTGGGTTCTACTTGTTGATCTTGGGGAAAGCTCTCTTATGGCACTTATCCTAAACACTTTTACTCAGAGCAATAAAACACAGTCAATGCAGTGCACAGAGTGAGGTGGTAAACTGAAGTGGTAGAATTCCAGACTATTCACTTCAGATTTGAGACAGGAGTCATTTTTAATTTTACCCCAGGCAAGAAAAAAATCATGCATACGAAACTGCAGTTAGCAGGTTATGGAAAGGTCTACACTGAAGCTTTCCTCCTATGTGCTCACTTACTACATGCAGTGAGTATGTGTGGTGAGGAAGCATTGCAAAATAGGACCCCACAGCTGCAGCCCTGAAGTGCAGCTGTCCAGAACCCTTAGCCTCCTCACTCTGTGTAATGTGTGGGTAAGGCCTGTTAATTTCAGCATGGCCACATATGAATAAAATGATAAAGTGAAATTCAGTGACCTACTTCAGAGCTATGTGGGAGAGGACAAAATAAAAATTCTATACAGATTGCATTTTAAAAAACTTATCATTGATATTCCACAACCTGCACTATAAGAAAGTTCAATGCATCCATCTAACCCTTTGAATAGAATGCTTATGTATGCTTAATCTGCAATATTGGAATTTTTATGCATTTCAGGTTATACCAGTTTAAGTTTTAATTTAGACATATAATATTCAATAGTCTGCAGTCTCCCTCTTATGGACATCAGCAGAAGTACAAACTCATTTTTTCCTCTAGTAGAGGGTTTTTTCCCCATGTTCATTACCACAACACCCCCATATTACCAAAACACACCTCCTATATTACCACTTGTTGTCATCCAACAACAAGAGCCCCTAGAATAAAACAACTGGTCCATCTATTTCAGCACTGACTATACTTACTGACAGTGGCTTTCTGGGGTTTCACACAGGGGTCTTTCTCCAGTCCTACCTGGAGATTCCAGATATTGAACCTAGTTCATCAAAGCTTTGTGACTCCCTTTCCAAGTTGCTCAAGACCCCTCTGGGAGATGTATTCCACACTTTGAGAACCCCTTCTCTAGATTATTCAGGCAACTTAGACTATGGTATGCTGAACCAAGTCAAGGCATACAGAAATACTGATGGCACAATCCTTTGCATGTCTACTCTGAAGTTTGTCCTATTGTGTTCAATGGGGCTTATTCACAGGAAAATATGTATAGGATTGCAAATTAAGACAGGTCTTGTATAATGAGGGAAATGAATGACAATTTCTTGGTAGATATTTCTCCATGTCCTTTTTTCTGATCTGGCCATTTTAGCTTTTGAAGTTGCTACAGTATTTGGCTCAATTTCAAAAGGAACCATGCAATAAGCCTATAGGGTGTTTAATATAAATGTATAAACTTAGTAAAAATAGAGGAAACTCTGTCCTTGAAAATGGCACACCTTCACATAGGGGTTGCCTCCTGGCTCAAAACTGCTGCAACAGTGTATTAGGCTAAATTTATACAATTTTCTTTTTTCATAGCATGTCTCAAGCTAAGGGTGTATGGCTTGTATATAACTAAGGAGGCACCTGTTTCATGCTGTCAAAGGTCACCCTCTCAGTGGTTTGTGTGCACCCAGTAGGCATTGTTTGAAAATGACGCTGACAGAGGAAGGGTCATAGTGAATTTGATTAAAGACATGAAATTTCAGATATGAAACATAGTGACCTAGTTAACAAAAGAGCAGATTGCAAGAGGATCAAACTCCTTTATACATTGGGATGAACAGCATGCATGGGAGGTGCTCTCTGGTATACTCTTAACATGCATGATCAACCTATAAGATCGGATATTCATGCTCTTTGGGATATGCCTGATCTTTTAATACATCAGGACCCCCTTTTTAGGTACGACAACCTGCTGGGATCCCCCTAAGACCTAGGGGAAGTGATATCATTAAGCAGGAAGTGAAGTCATTGTTTTTTATGAATCACTTTTTGAAAATCGAAAGTCCTCCATATCCTATTTAGAATGTTCTGAATAATTTGTATCTAAATGACCTTTGAGTTCAATGATTGATTCAGCACTGAAAACAATATTGCACAGAAAGCATTATGGCTTCTCTATGCCACTGCTGATTAAGGTGGTAAGGTCAAATTTTAGACAGTCTTCAGAGTATTTATGTTCCTCCTTCCCATGTGCCGAGACTCACCTAGGCATGCACATGGAAGAGGAGACATGCCCACTTGGAAAGAGACCCAGGAGAGACTTCATTACATGCATACACACACACCAAGATGAGCCCACAACAAGGCTAATTTCCCTCGCAGCCACAAGCAAGCCTTGAGGAAGTGGCAGTTTAATTGGGAAGCCTCTTCCCTAGCCAAAATGAAGATCGAGGTGCCCAGCTTTTTAAGATGGCTGCCCCAAGCTCTTCATGACCCCCTGAAAATAGGTTCTCGACCCCCCTTGGGGGTCCCAATCCCCAGCTTGGGAACCACTGTTTTAATGAATAGTAAAGGAAGTCTGTATAAGCAACAGAGAGCATGACAAACAGAAAATGGGAATACAGAAGCATGGATCTGAATTTATAGCCACTTAACATATACGTATATATTTGATATAGAAGGCTTGTGGCCGACTTGCATACACACACAATTTCCCAACCTAAACCATACATTTCTAATCTTGCATATAACGTACTGGACTTTACTGTAAAAGTCTATTTTATAAAAATTGAAGACAGACAAGGTCTTACTACCTGCGGAAGAGAGATCATTCTAAATTGCTACTGATAAGATTAATCCAGGTTGTAAGATGTGTGTCTTAATTTTGGAATTGTGATTTCATTTAAAAGAAAATTTGAACAACACTAGGTACAGTTCTTAGTTAAAAGAAAATGCAAGTAAGTTGTATAACATCATGTCTTTCCAAATTTTCTTTCAACTCTGGAGGAGGGAAAGAGCACATAAGTAAGTAGTTATTGAAGTTGCAATCACATGTCTGCCCAAGACCCCAGCTGGCCACCTTGGTTCTTCTCTCATTTGACTCTCATCAGCTGCTTCTGTATATAAGTTTGCTTACCTACCCAGTAAACCCAGGGTTGCTTGTATCTATAGAGAACTATCCAAACATATTTGTTCATCATCACAAACTACTAAAGCTGAATTCTTCAGGCTCCAGGCAACAGTTATAAATTCTCTAGCTCTTGCAGGAACTAAATACTTTGCTAATCTGGTGTGGGGGTCATATGTGCTGCAAAGGAAGTAATTTAGATAAATAGCAGTAGCAAAAAAAAAAACCCAAACCAGAGAGAGAGAGAGAGACTCCTTCCTTAAATATATCCCTTTGGCAGTAAAGTAATAGAAAATAGGGCACACACAAAAAATGTGTCAGTAACAGTGATGTTTTTGAACATACAAAAATAATTGGATAAATGCTGGTCAGTTTTGATTTCCTACTCCCTGCATTTTCAATTTCCCATTCACAAAATGATCCCAACACTGTCAGAACACCGACTGCAATTTACAAACATGTTCAAGAAGCTAGGGGACAAGCATTGAAACCCCTCATCCTCTTAGCTTCCCTATCTCTTGAGGCTTCTTCCTAATCCTTAGTCTGTCCTCACAAAGCTATTGCTGCCCCTATAGGGCTTGTGGAAGGTTGCAATAGTTTTCTTAATACATCCTCTACCCTCATCAAACCTGAACTGCAAGCTGATTTGATCCCCTAATACCTGGATTGTCTATGTCAATACAACAATTTAGCATCAGAAGCTTCACCATCACAGGCAAGGATAAAGAAAGAACATCTCAAGTATAGAAATATTTTGGGTACGCATGATCAAAATATCAAACGTTTAGCACATGTTATTGATGCATCTACCTATCCATAGAAAATGCAGACACTTGGCCAAATAGCTTTCTTTAACAACAGTATCTTTCTATAGTCTTGCTCAGACAACTGTTTCACATACTGTACAATCAAAACACAAGAGGGGGAACTAGAAATATGCCTGCTGGCTCTATTCCAGATTCCCATCCATCAATAGTGCCATATGCATGTAAGTGTTGTATAGACAAGATGTACATGTATAGGGTCTATCTGCACATTTGTACCTAGTATTTTTTTTGGGGGGGGGATATGCATTTATTCACTATGGGTAGTGGTTCCCAAACTTATGTGACTGGTGGCTCCTTTGATCAACTGGGCTCCCCATTGGGTTACAATCCTATACCTTGTATAGGGCAGTCGGTTTTGTGAGTATTTCACTGCTCCCCGGCTGGTTTCCATGGCTTCCTAGGGAATCACGTCTCAGTTTGGGAACCACTGATTTGAAGTAGGCTAAAATACCCTAGAAGCTGAAGCTCAAGTACTTTGGCCACCTCATGAGAAGAGAGGACTCTTTAGAAAAGACCTTCATGCTGGGAAAGATGGAAGGCAAAAGGAGAAGGGGGCGGCAGAGGATGAGATGGTTAGAGAGTGTCACCGAAGCAATGAACATGAAATTGGGTGAACTCAGGAAGCTAGTGGAGGATAGGGAGGCCTGGCGTGCTGTGGTCCATGGGGTCGCAAAGAGTCGGACACGACTTAGCAACTGAACAACAACAAAAATACCCTAAGTCAGTGGTTTCCAAATTGTGAGACGTGGTTCCTTGGGGAGCCACAGAAACTATCCAGGAATCTTCAGAAAATAACCGCTGCCCTATGCAATGTATAAGATTATAGCTTTAATGGGGATTTGCAGCCAATGGTCCGGTAGGTCAAATGAGCCAGCATTCAGAAAAGTGTTTTTCTCGGAGGCAGAAAGTCTAAAAATCCTTCCTTTTTTGATGAAACTAAGGGCTAAAGAAAAAGACCCTTGATTCCAAGAGAAGCTTCACAGTGTTTGGAACAGACATTCCTAACTGGGAGGAAAAATTCCTACCAGATGAAGAGATTGGAAAGACATAGAGTACATAAGTAGTGCTGGTCAAAAGGTGCTATCATATACTAGGTTTAATCAAGATAGCTATTTTGTTTCCATATGCTGACAAATGCATACAGTAAATAAGAGCTCAGAACAAGCAAGCAAAACATACTTAGGATTAATTATCTAGATTTGTGTAAAAAATGAAAAAACTAGAATCTATCTCAGCAGTATGAGCTATTATTCCAAACTTCAAATTGTTCTGCCCTGAAGATGTTAGTCCAATAAACAAGGGTTCTCCTAATTATTAATTGCTAAAATGTTATTTCTCAAAGAGGCCTCTAAAAAAACCCACATTTTCAGTAACTGAGCATGGTAGGTATTTATAGTTCAACTCAGTTTTGTAATGCATCAAAGAAAGTGAATCTGCAAGTTTTTACTTGTACTATTTTAGGCAAGAGCAATTTTTTTTGCAAGTTTCTGTTGCAACACTTACTAAATCATGTATTGGGTTAGCTGTTTTTTATGCTACACTACAGAGTTGTCTCTGCTTGGCATCAATGCATCAATAAGATACTATAACAAAATACATTTACCCTGCCCATTGCAAAATAGGATTCTAAATGAGTCTGAGCCAAATCTTACGCATTTCAACTCAGAAGTAAGTCCCATTATATTCAATGAGGCTTCCTCCCAGGGAAGTGTGGCTAGGGTTGTGGCCTATGTTGCATAGGTACAGCATACAAAGTCCATTTATTTGAGCTGCTAATAGTAACAAACACTGAATAGCTAGGGCCCAACCTACCTGAAAAGATGTATCTGCCCTTATGTCTCATATAGATCACAGTTCCTGATCTATTTGACACGAACCTTGTGCAACGTCTGAGTGAAGGAAGAATGG
The DNA here is from genome assembly GCA_029204185.1 of Lerista edwardsae. Lineage (NCBI taxonomy): Eukaryota > Metazoa > Chordata > Lepidosauria > Squamata > Scincidae > Lerista > Lerista edwardsae. The sequence continues at coordinate 2,158,291 of JAJKFI010000009.1, read as the reverse complement.
AAAATGGTCGCTCCCCAATACGCTTTTTCCCTAGAAGGGAGACAGAGCACATTCTAACACCTATGTTAGACTTTGCTATTTGGCTAATGTTTAGTGGCCAAGGTTAAGCTTAATATATTTTATATTAGTGTATTTTAGTAAGGTTAGTATACTTTTCCACTATCTTACTCTTCTAAAACGTATCTTCTCATTAAAAATGCACTAAACTAAGCATTTGCATAGACAAATGTTATCTGCCTGTTTGTTTGCCATGTTAGCAAGAGGTACATTCTAATGAATGCTGTACTAACATATCTGCTAAAACACAAATGTCAACAGAAAAGCTCTTATACTTTCCTATAAAAATATTATGTGAACAAAATACATGTAAAATACAAAAAACCCGCCTTATAAAATCTTAGCTGAACAACTGTATGGTTTTAACATGCTTACATATTTTAGGCTTGTTGCACTTCAATGCTTTAATATAAATATTAATTGAAATAAAGATATTACTTACCTCAACTGAGACTAAATTCCTGCATATCAAAATGTTCATTGTGCTTACACAGTAATGAATCTGTTCAAAAGGTACAATTTGTGCCAGACATTTGATTATCAATGAAGAGCTTCACACAGTCTTCGGTAAAGTTGCTCCTTATCAGATTAAGCATTTGTTTAATAATGTCACATTTTTAATGATTTAATCCATTATTTGAGCTCTTTATTAGATGATTTAGGAACTGGAAAAGTTTAATAGTATTTTCTGTTTTGGAATTCTCAATCCAGAGAGCTTTACAATCAAACGTGCTTCCAAAAATATATTTGAATTCATGAAAAAAAAAGAACAAGCAGATCACTAACCTTTCATATATGTTGGGTCTCAGAATGTACAAATTCTGCACTGGAGAGAAATCTGTATTGAACGTTTTAGATTCAGCACTTTCAAGTATACTGTAGCACCATAAGCAGATCCAGGTTTACTTTTTTCCACTGACATACATTAGTCAAAGTAGCTCCCCGTGTGCTTGGACTTTTTGGACTGGTTTATTTGAGAGGCAGGCCCACATATGCTGTTGAATATGGCATGTGGCTCTGCTGTTCACAGGGGGAAACCACCCACAAGGTAGTACACACAGTACTTTAGAGACCTTAATTTAAAGCTGTAGTCCAAGACAACCATCAATGAACAGTTTTCTGTTTGGAAACTAAGCAACAAGGTACTGCAGTGAAGAGCAGAAGTTAACCAAAATGTTTTAGTTTTTTAAGTTTTTAATTTGCTATCCAATCAAGACATTTGACAAGTACTCTTGATTGCTACACATCATTAAGTGTGGTCAGTTAGGACTGGGAATACAACATTAAGTCTAATGTACTCCCTCCTCCCTCTCACTTGCTTCTGTGGTAAGAAATCCTGATTTCTTTAAAATAGTGGTTCATTGTAAAGCCAGGAACTCTGTAGTTTAATCTACATGAAGCTCGTTTAAAATGCTCATTTGTTAAGTCACAGTTCCAATCTTTGCACAAGTCATGGAGCTATGGTTTAAACATCAGGTTACCATGTCAGAGTGGGAGGTAGGCTGCAGGCTCATTAGTCTCTCGACACTATTCCTGCTCTTAACCAACTCTTGTCAGTTGTTCTATCAGAACCTTGGAAGTGCAGACAGGCCCCTGTACTATCAGGTAGGGGTTATGTTCCAGGGCCTCTGTGGATACGTAGAAATCCTGTTGCTGCAGCCCCTGCATTCCCCCCAGTAAGGATTGTTTAGATCCTTATTGTGAAAGTGTTCTTGCTTTTATAGGTTCCTATAAGCATACAAGCTTATAGTGACACTCAGGCAGGCTGCAGGCAGCCTGAATGCTTGAGACTATTAACATTAACAGGAAGCAGGAAGTTAACTGTAATACTCTTTAAGTATTCACTTTAAATACTCTTTAAGTATTCAGGTTGACTGTACTCAAGTAAGTACAGTTTACCCGTCACTATAAGCTTGTTCGAATCCATGAATCTGATATTCACAGATATGGGGAATGGCATTTGTTTAGGGCCCAGTGAATGGTCAGAACTATAGGTAAGCAAATGAGGATCTGATCAGCTCCGTAGAATAGGAGATCACTTGGCATGCCATATAAGATAAATATTATGTTCCTTTAGACAAGCACTCGATACTGTCTTCTGGAAGCATCAAAGTTGGCCTAACTGGTCCAGAAAGCAACTTGTAAAAAAAGGTTTTGTGTGAAACTGCAGGTGGCTTTATCAATAAAGACAAAGTATATACTCTTCAGAAATGCACTGACCATCTGTTTAGATCCATACACTGACAATAAATTTGAGGATTAAAGGTCTCTCAACCAGGTGATCAAAGATTCAAGGAATGAAACAGTAAGGTTCACTAACCCTAACCCTATATGTAAAAAAATACTTGAAACCCATTATCCTGTTATCCCTGGGACGTGTATTTATGACTTTTTTTGCATCTAGGCATATTCCAGAATTTTATTTCAAAAATTCCCTCTACTGCTTTTTACATTCTTAAATTTTATTAAACATTTTAGAACTCAGGAACGTATAAAGCACTGAAGTTCAGTGCAGAATCCTCAATACTGCAACGCGCTATTCTGTCATGCAAGATTTAAGATTTATCATGCGCCATTTAAATCACATATGAGATCAGAACAGTATTGAGTCATATTCCAAATGAAGTGTTCAATTTTGAGTTAGTTTATTGATGGTGCACAAACGAACAACAATTGATCAATCTCTTTCCAACAAAACTAGTAAATCCATTCCCTTGAGTTTAATTTGTAAAATTGTATTAACTAAAAATGTTGGGAGACCAATATAAATTAAGTGCCCATGTTGCATATCACCATTCCAACTCTTCAAGCAGCTTTTTGCATTACAAATGATTAAGTGGACATTTTCAATTTTACAGAATTACACTGACTTAACAAAATCCAGAAATTAGATACTTCTGTATGCCATATTGTACTGTGAAGAGCAGTCTTACATTGTGTGATAATTTTCCATCTGTACAGTTCCCTTTTACAAAGTTGGGCAACACGAATACATTAACTGCTCGACCTTCTCCAAAAGTTTTTCAGCTCCCTAGTCCCAGTCACTGAAGGAAAGGCAGAGGCAAGTTTAAATTATCCCAGAAACCAAGTAAATGGCTATATTTGGTGTCTTCAAGATGCTTCACCTTCTGTGGGGGATGTAGGTGTCGTTGGGGAGGCCAGATCTGGTTTTCGTGACATTCTGTCCAATTCAGCTTGAACATCTGTTAAGACAGGCTTCTGGCCTACATACAGAAGATGATACAAAACAATCATTTAAATGAAACTTTCCCCAGAAATATTGTAGTTTTTTTACGCAATTCCTTCAGAAAAAATGCAATTATCTTGACAGCTTAAAAATAGGACTACTACCTATAGAGCTGGCTTTCAGTAACTATGACATTAATGAGACTACACAGTTCTCTAAATTACTATGCAATATTTCTGAGTGAGAACAAGCAATTTATTTTCAGGGTTTCAGAGGTCAGTCTAATTACTACAAAATATTTCCAGCAGAAACAGCCAGTTCAAACATACCGAAGCTTCTGAGATGCCACAATCCTTTCACACTTTTGTGAAAGATTGGCACACTTTTTGATTGACTGGTTAAATATCATGAATAACTGCTTGAGTACAGTCAAATTTTGAATAAGCTGATGTTGCTCCCATAATTGGCCTGCTGCCTATCTAGTACAACTACCTTTAGAAACCAACTTAAAACAAGGTGACACCAACCAAACCATAGTTAATTATACTCCAGTGTTCCAGGATAAAGGCTGAAAAGAACTGTTCAAAGAATCATTTATATACAGAAATCTTACACAACATGACTAAAAGTTATAATAATTTTTTAAAATATTAAAAGTTCAATAGTTGCAAGACAATTGTTGAAATTAGCATAAGCACAATCTCTTTGTGTCAGTCAGGTCTGCCCCTACTGGTGCACAGTGCAATCAGCTGCTGGTGAAAGAGGGATGGGGGGGGGGGCAAAAGAGAATGTCATTGAATTTTACATGAAATTTAGGCTGACCAATGATGTGAACTGATGAATGCCACAGATGTTCACCGAGCTGTCCCCCAACTCCAAAGTCTGCCTGAAGACCTCACATCTCACTCCTACTCACAGAAGTTGCACAGTAAAGCAAGACTGATCTTAACTATCTAATGGAAGTGAAGCAGATTTCATCAAAGAATGGCAATAACTACCATCAAAATCAATAAAAAATTAAAATGTTGGACTATACTCAGCTCACCAATCCAGTTAGTGTTATTTTATTGTTAGTATGTTAGCATATCAAAAGTTGTGGAGGAGAGTTCTAGTTAGAAGGAGGTTCATAATTAAAATATTGGAAGAACCATGGGGATGGGGAAAAGAGATGTACGTAATTCTTCCCATTCACCTCTCTATCCCAATACTACCTACAGTTTGAAAGTTTTCAAAACATGGTTCGTGTAGCAATCAATACAGTCTTCTATCCTTCTCTCTCCAGCAGCCAAACAGAGTTTCATTCCAAACATCATTCCCATCAGAGTTTGACTCCTAGCTCCAGTTCTGTTGTGTTCTTCCGCTATACCAGCCATCATGAGCCAGTAAACATAAGGATGTAGCTAAAGCAATGTTTCTCTCTAGTGCCTTTTGAAATACTCATCCCTTACCTGGATATACTGATTTGAAGTTTAATACAGAGGACAAGTTGTTTATAGGTCTTTAAGTTGTCATCTGCACAGAAACATGGAGTAAAGTTCTGCACACAAAAGAGGTGATCTTGCAAACTTCCAGAGGTTTGTTGAATATTCTCTTACTGCTCTCAACTGGGGGGAAATCCCAAGAGGGGCAAAAACTTCCAATTCCTTCAGGTAGTTTGAGGACTGCCCTTAAGTTAGAGTAGCATTTGAAGAGATTTAATCATTTGACACAGATCTGTACAAATGTCATGTGGGTCAAATGTCTGCACAGAGGACTACTTAAAGCATTATAGTTACAGGTATAGTAAGCAACCTTCCTCCTTTGCGGTCTCAATGCAGCTATACATAGTGACAGCTTGCTAACTGTACACTTTTACATGGAAGTGGGTACAGCTCAGTCAGGAGAAGACATTCAGCAGGATGGTATGTCTAAATGAGGCATCACCTCTCAACCTCATGTCTGGGGCACAGTGCTTGATAAAGATGGAGTAGACCATACTGCTGCTATGAAGAGCTCTGAAAGAACACTTCTCAAGGTTGTGGCAGAGGATGAAACCACTCTGCTGGATATTTCAGGCTACCTTCCCGACTTGCCAGTTGGCTAACCCTGCAAGCTTGTGCAGGTTTATTCAGATGTTATGTTCTGCTGTGTTAAATAGGTCTTATTCCTGAATAAACATGCATAGAATTGCAGTGTTAGTTACTCAGATGCTGAATTGAAGCACTTTTGTTCTTATTAGGCCCCTGATAAAGATAAAACAGCCAGTTCGTCTGGCCCAATGTTTCCCAAATGCATCCTTACCGATGCAACAGTGAGCTGTGAACTAATTTTTGGTGGGCCGCCAAAAAATTTTTGAAACACTTAAAGACATTTGCAAACACCCTTGGCTAATTTTCAAAAGAAAATTATTGGCTGGAATGCTAACCTATGAGATGAGGTGCATAACCCAAATTAAAATACCACATTTTCTGTTTTTTTTTTTCTAGTAATTGGTATGCCATAGATCATGCGTGAACCCAGTTTCAGACTTTTGTCTGACCTGGAAGTCCCTAACTGCACATCTTGCTTTCCATCTCAGGCTAGCCTTTTGGGTACCCTGGAATGACTGTAAAGATTTAGGGGAACAGTTTTGGATTCAGTTTCTATGGAGAGTATAGCAAAAGTCTACACACACATATACTATATGTAAAGTCTCTAGCAACTTCGGGATCCTGATTATTAATTATTATTAAATTATTCATTAATAGTAAATTAATATAATTTAATAAAATTTCTTTCTAGATTTTAAAATGACTGCCGTGACCCACTAGACAAAAAAAGAAGTGGGTCTGGGTACTAAAAAGTTTTGGAAGCACTGGTCTGGTCAGAATGATACAGATCTAAAACACAGAAAGAAAGGGCTTGCTTAGTAGTCCAATTAAAAATGAAAGGTCAAAGTGTACATAGTTCAGTATACACTGAATTAACAACCATTGGAATTAATGCCAGCCCACTGTAGCCATAGGCCAGTTCATGAGTTTTGAACAAATTCCATACTGAAACCAGAAGCTAGACAGGTAAATGCAAGTTGGGACTCCTTTTTGCCAAACTTGTACTGTATTGCAGGACTGTCCTGAACAGAGACATAAGACACTGCATCGGCACAGAAGTGGGTCCACATCGCCAACTAAGGGAGCAATCCTATGTACATTTCCTGGGAACAAGTCCCATTGACTAGAATAAGACTTCTGAGTAAATATGCATAGGATTGGGTTGCAAGTCTTGCAGATTTCTGTGAGTGGTCTAAGACATCCTTTAATTCTTAAGTGTTTTGAGGCCATGGTGTAGTATTTGGCCTCGATTCTGAAAGAGGAAGATTATATGGGAGAGTAGGTGAAGACTATCATCACCCTGAGCAGGGATGCAAATAAGATTAGCCTTGACTGCCACAGTTTTATCGGGGTGTGGTCAGTGTTAAAATTCATGCCGCCTGTTGATGACCTTGGTTGATGACCAAGGGAGAAAATACAAAAAACAGGGCTTCTTCTCATGGAACTATGGGTGCATCCCCTCCAAAGTGGGTAGAACGTTCAGTGCAGCTGAACTTGTGGCATGTGATGTTGTGACTCATGGCATGGGATAAATTCTAGAGTGGAACTAATCCCTTCGGAAATGAACTCTGTTGAGGAGTTCCAAGTCAGAAATCTGGTAAGCGTCAGTATCTGCCTCAACAATGCATTTGGCTTTTAAACAGACAATTCAGTGACAAACTTGAAACAAAAACTGAACAGTGGCACACCAGAGTCTCAGAGCCTGAGCTAATGATTCATTCTTCCTGCATAAATCTGAACGTTGCCATCCCTCCTTGATGGGATAAAACCTGTTTACCTAGGCATAAGCTTCAACACTGAAAGCTTATGCCTAGGATTTCGCTTCATGCTTCTCACACAAGGCTGAATGCAGCAATCCCTTTTGGGATTCTGTTGGCAGCTTCAATTGAGAAGACCTATGTGCATGCCTTAGCTCCATGCTTCCCACATGAGTGGGGAGCCAAAAACTTTTTCAGGCTGTATCCAGTGTAAGCAGCTTCAATTCAGGTGGTTTATGTCCATGTCTCTGCTCCATACAACAAACATGAGTCTAAAAAATCACAATAGTGGTTTATTCTATGAGAATGGCTTTTCTTTAAACCTGTGAGAGGAGATAAATTCAAAGGAATAGCAAGGGGGAAAATTTCTTCCTTGTTTTCATTCTCCTTCATTTCCCTCTTATAGCAAAAGTACAGGGGCAAATAAAGAAAAAATATGAGGGAAGAAGTATTTCTTCTCTCTTATAAAAGGTCAGCCTATTTGCCATATAGTCATATTTGCCATGACTTTTTTAAAAAAAACTACTAACTGTAAATAAAAAGTTAAAATTGAGGTATTACATTTTCACTAAATAAAGGAGGTAGAAGTAATATTCTGTTAGTGTGCTGCTGAAATGGTGGTTGAAAAGGAACTGAGAAATTGAGTTCTCTTTCTGCTGTTGAGGCACACAATGTAGGCTTTCTGCAGGGGCAGAATGCTTGACAAAGCTCTGAAAGTTCTGCGGTTGACTCTATACATGTGTCCAACTCCACTATGCATGACTTCACAACCATGATAATGTACAGTAAAAGCTTTTATGATTGACATTTTACTAATTGGAAAACTCAGCTGCATCTCCACCTGGGAGGAAGTGATACAATGGGCTATGGGTCCTGTATCCACAGCTGTGGCTTGGACACAACTGCTTGCTCAGCACTGCTGGACAATGGACTTGGCTTGTAGACAGGGCAGGCCCCGGGCACAGTCACTGCCCACTCAATGCTGCTGCTGGGCAGCAGACCCTGCCAAGCAGCAGAGGTTGAGCAGGCCACGAGTCCTGGGCACAGTGATGTCACTCAGGTAAAAGTTCTGTTAACTGGCATGTGCAATTACTCAGCAACTCCCATTCCCCATGGATGCTGCTTAACAAGGCTTATTTCTGTACCATGACGCTATTCAACTCTAATGTAACATCAATCTCTTTTTATATGGCAGGCTTTAACAAAATCTTAATAAACCAAAATTGATTTGTACACTCCACACCATCACAAATGCAATTACATAATCACACCTATATCACACCCATAAGTTCCTGTTGCAGAGGACATCTCACCTGACTTTTTTGCAGATGGTGGTAAGTTGCTGCCACTGCTACCCCCAGTTCCCCCTACTCCTCCTGGACTGCCACCACCGCCAGGTCCTCCTGGTGATCCAGTTTTCTTAGTGAGTAAACTGTTGAAGAAGTTAGCAAGGACTCCTTCACTTGTAGCTCCAGCTTAAAAAAACAAACACAAAATGCACGTTTGCTTTTTCAAATGCCCCAATAGCTTGTATTAATTCACCATGAAGTCGTATCCTATTTACAACTTTTCTTAAAATAAAAGTATACACATCATTAACACTAAATAACATTTCTAAATGGCTTAAAAAAAATCCTGTCATCATAAGCGTTTCTCTTTTGGACATGATGTATACCAAGACAAATATTCCGACAGAGTTGATTACAAAAACAGAACTCTTAAAATCAGTTTTTCTTCCTCAGGCCACATATTTAGAAGTTGTAGGCCAAATTGTTTCTCTAAATTTTCATCCAAATGAGTTCTAGTCCAACTCAAAGAAACTTCGTATTTTGAAAACAGAATGTCTGTTTCATCCCCCAGAGATTACTATAGTTTTCACCTGACTACAAAACACAAATACTTGCTTCCATGAAATTTAAATTATCTGACAATATTCTGCAGAAAAAAAGGACACTTGTTTACTGGTACAATGTAAAGTCACACAGAAGATTTTTTCAACTATTCATTCCCATGTTTCACCTTTCATACTAGGATCAATTTTTTTGGATCCAGCAGGGATGGGAGTAACACTGGCAACATTGGACGTTACTGATCTGTTTGGTGTCCTAGGGGACCCTCCAGGAACTCTCGGTGAGGTATCCTAGACAGAATTTGACAAAAGCATGAAGTACTCAAGCTGAAACAATCAATTTCCAGAAACAAAACAATCCTCTCAAATTAAGTTAGATGAGATGCTCATAGGAAGTCTTTAAATTAGAAGGTGAAATGCTACCAGTGAAAGCCACAGTTACAATTGATACAAGCAATTCAGGTAGTAGATTTTAAAAAGCGTGAAGGTGGGAGAAATCAACATTACAATCACCACCACTATCCTAGTTCAACAACTGAAAGCATTGCAGGCAAATGTGTGTGCACACATCACCAGCCACTTTACTATAAAACCTCGATAAAGTCCAATTGTAAGAACTGTTGTGATGAAGAAGAATTGAAAAAAATACAAGTCAAAAATTTAGTTCCAACCATCACTACATGAACATGTTCATAAAAAGAACACTGAAATGCACATATAGCAAACAATGCATTATTGGTTGATAAAATTCTGCAATCCCAGAGAATCATCTTAAAAATCTACACATTAACAAATGGGGCTTGGACAAAGGGGATTTGTTTTTCCCATGAAACAAGACAAAAAGGAACAATCCTAAAGAGGCATAAGTGTTAATGCTATACAGTAATACCATATGGTAGTAGTTCACTGAAAATATGGACCAAAAATATACTGCTTAATTTATTAAAAATGTAAGTATTTATTACTAACCACTGGCCTTCCAGCTGCAGTTGGTGGTTGCTTCGCTAACAGAGACTACAAAACAAAATGAAATATACACATTCAGATATTTTTTCCAGAACGTGGACAATACATACAAATTAATGCAAGGTTGCTTAAATGAAAAAGCAATGCATTCAGATCAATCTGTACCTGTTGCTTCATCAGAAATACTTGGTCATCTTCTGCTACTATCTCTTTCTCATGTACAAACTGCAAAAAAGAAAAAACAGAGGTTACTAGACTACTAGCTCAACTGCTGTCCTGATCTAGCAGGACTTTTATGTGAACTGCTACAGTCTACTTTCTTGGCTCTTTAAAGTTTTAAGTTATTGACATGGATGCTGCTGTGGCTTTTACTTGATTTATTTTAGCTGATTTAATTTTTAAACAAATCCATTTTTAAAAAAATCTTAGCTGTCTAGATATTCTTTCTAGATCATCTTTTTAAAAAGTCTTGTAAAGCTACATAAGTCCCAATAAGAGTGTCATTTTTAAAAGTGTGTACCAGTGCTAAAGTGTTTGGGAACCACTGCACTAGCACAATACATTAATTTTATATAACAATATTTACCTTTCTGACCGGGGGCTTTGTAATGATATCCTCAAAGCTGTCATTTGCTTTTAAAGTCTGAAAGTTCTCGTGCAATATTCCTATCTTCTTTTCATTGTCCCATCCTGCAGGACTGAAGCAAATAGAGTTCACATCTCCAACTATTCAAGGCTTTGGTCTCTTTCTATCCAATGTCATTCTTTGCAAAAATCCCTACACAGTTTAAGGCAGAGTATGAGTCAGCCCAAGCAGTGCTATTAAATCCATTAATATTCCTATATCCACATTGTTCAATAGATGCAGTAAAGGGTACATAGTATACCCATCATTACACTGAGGATAACTAAAAAAGGGAGAATATACCAATATCAAAACTTGCGAGGGCTGACTCCACCTGGCTGCAAAACTGGGAAAGCTGCAGACCATGTCATACCTTTTACATATTCTGGGAGTTCCCCAGGTATGTAGAAGTGTATTGGCTTGGATCTACAAACAAGTTCTTCCAATCACAGAAAGGAAATTTTCAATTCAGTAGAAGTGCTCTGTGTGAAAAAGTGACCCCAAATTCAAAGACATTTCTGCATTTACAAAAGCTTTGCACAAGTTCTTTGAGAACTTTCATGGCCCACAGGAAGTTATATGCCACAGATGGAATCTTCCTTATTTTCCTTACTGTAACAGGTCCACATTATAAGGTGACTTCTGCTTGAGTACATGAAGGAAGACCCATAGAATACAATGGATCTGGCATGGGAGTAAGCGTGCAATCAAAGTTATTTTCAATTTTTGCACTCTGTTTTCTGAAGAAGTCAGTAGATTAGTAAATTAAAAGAAAGACAACCAATCACACATAAACCAATGATCTCCAAGAGTCATACAATGATGTCAGTTGAGAGGAAAATAAAAAATCTAAATATTTGAAAAAATAATATTTTTCAATATTAAAAAAAAAGGGCTAGCTTGCGGGTATCTTTTTTCCTTCTTTCCCTCCTGAAAACTTCACCATCTTGCAAGCCTGAAAAGGTACGATGACTGACTGACTATTGCATCATCCCATTTGTAGGAGTCTAAAAAAATATTAAATAATTAGGTTAACTTACATAAATACAGCATCTTTTTCCACAACAGCAGCAGGTATATTGAAGGGAAATCCATATAGTTTTTGGACAATATATTTATACACTATATCAATATTCTTATTTTCCTTTACTGAAGTGTAAATAAGTGCTGCACCATCTGTATTATTAGTTAAAGAAAAAATACATCTGCTTGGCAATGACAGTTTGAAATCAGTTAAGATTTGTTTTAATGTTATGTGCAACCCAGATAACAAAGAGAATTGAAATTACTACATTTTTAGATTTGCGATTGCATTCATTAGGCTTAGAAAACTAGGCATGTCTATGCAGAAATAAGTCCCAACTTTGTTCAGAGAAGTTTCCACCCCAGTAAATGCATACAGCTGCACTGTAAGTCTACAACATTAAATAATTTCAAGAGCCTTCCAAAAAAGGTAAAAGCAAAATCCTCACAAAGCAGAACAAAATAGCTTAAATGCTGACATAACCTTTCTTATGAGATAGCTCTTCAGTGCCTACTCAAGTGGCACAAAAATCAATTTTGTAAATTAACAATTTATGTTAGTTAGCTACTTCATATTATCGTTTACCAATCTAAATATCACCATCATGAAAAAAGAGACAATATCCTGAATGACAGATATGTTGTCACATGAAAGTGATGAGACTTCATATTATGTGATACTTTTTTCTTGAATGGAAATGATACCCACACAAAAATAAAGAGCACCAAGTGTGAAGCATTAACCTTCATACCTTAAAAAGCTGGATAGTGCCTAGTTTCCCATAACATCACATGTCTTAAGACACATATGCACATCCCTATCTACGTTTGCTTGAATTCCCTAGAGAAATAACATAACAATAATAAATATTGATATGTTGATACTAGAGTAGATACTATGATGTCTCAATCCCAATGAGCAGTGAGGGTATGGTCCAGGGCTTCAAGGGGTCCTCTCTTACCTGGGTGGACCTCAAGAGGGAGTGGCTTCACTATCACCACTATATATAACACATGAAGGCAACCAGATCAGTGATGGCCTTGAGGATCGTCAGTGGGCATGACAGCAGCCCAATGATGCCAACACCAGATTAACTCTGAACCAACTAACTTTGATACCAACACCAGACTAACATTACAATTGCGGTAGAGAAACCATACTACTTTGTCATGATCAGATGCTTTGGGTACACATAAAATACATCTGCTTGATCATGGCACAATATGCTTTGCTATGTACACAGTAATCATCTTTCGGATGTCACATGAGAATTTCAGACTAAGGAGGGACTTGATAAACTACCTCAGCATGTCATGGAACTACACCTATTATCTGATTCCAGACCAAATATTAAATCTGACAGCTACATTTTGGAAGGATACACTGTAAACAAAACCGTCGGATATGTGACTGAATAAAGTCAAAGTGCTCATCTCTATAGTCATGTTCTTTTTCCAGCAAAACAATGGCATCACACTGCAGAAAAAAAAACAATTATATCAGTATTGTACCTGAAGCATTCTATATCACACAATTCTAGAAACCACCACTATTTGGAAATAGTAAGGAATGTTAGTATTTTTTTTACAACCTCATTGCCAATAGAGGTCTTCCTAGGGCCAATCATACAAAGGAAAACTCCACTGTATACGTTGTTTAAGTCGAAGCTTGTTAGTCCCTTACACTGATTTAAAATTGAAGTCCCTGTATAACAGCTCTGACTTGTAGATTAAAAAAATACAGTAAAAATTACTTTCGGTTAGACACTCGGGGAATGTTCCTAAGCAAGCTGCTTATGTCAGCCCAGGGCTATAACAAATGTGCCAGCCCAGGATGTGTTGGGTCAGTGCAAGCACTTGTATCAAATCAGTTGCACGGTGGACAACTGAAGGTAAGCCATCCCTGTGCTGGCCATGTTTGGCTAGTGTGGTGGCTTTTACGGGCAAGTAGAAGGCAGGAGGGGGTGGGGTGGCAGAACCAGGCAGCCTGGGGAGCGGGGGGAGTCAGGATCTGGCCATTTGGAGCAGGTTGTGCAGCCCCATCAGGCTGTCTGGGGCTTATCCTGGGGTAAGGGGACCAACATTCTACCCTGGGTAGGATGCAGCGCAGGTCAGTCAGCCTGCCTGCTCCTACCCAGGTTAGGATTGTGCTGTCAAGTAGTTATATATTATACCTGAAAGTAAAAATTAATCAAGATAAACCAGTATGCAATGTTAAAGATGTTAACAGAATTATTGTCCACTTATTTTATGAAGCTTAACCAATTCTGGCCTTTATAGATATGCAAAAATAATCTGAAACATGAACAAACCTTTGTACAAACTACTACTACAGGAATGCCTAAGTTACATGTTAGTGTATCTGCACCCAGTGGTAAAATGACACTGTCATCTTTATCTTCTTGTAATGAAGTATTTCTCCTCTGTGGTGAAGCCGGAAAGTCTTCACCTGGCTCTGTATATTCTTGAAAGTCTCTTACCACTGAAACCAACAAGAAAAACCAAATGAGCTTCTTTGAAAAGAAAGTTATTCTGCCACAGCCTATATTTCTATCAAGAACTAGACATTACATTAGCCATGGTTTGTTATTACACATGCAAGCCATATTTATTTATTTATTTATTTATTTGATTTGTATCCCGCCTTTCCGCCACAAGGCCCTCAAGGCGGCATTTACAAGGTTAAAAACACAGTAAAAAACAATTAAAAACAGTATTAAAAGACAATAAAAACAATATTAAAAATACAACATACAACAAATTAATCCCTAGGATCATAAAATATATAAAAAGAATGCAAAAAAGCCAGCCAGCCAGCCTGTCAGCAACTAAAAGCCTGCTGAAATAAAAAGGTCTTCAGCCCCCGCCGAAATACCGCCAAGGAGGGAGCAGTTCTTAACTCCAAGGGGAGGGTATTCCAAAGTTGGGGTGCCACCGCCGAGAAGGCTCTCCTACTGGCCGCCACCCCTCTCACCTCTCCTGGTGGCGGCACCGTCAAGAGAGCCCCCCCAGATGACCTCAGAGTACGGGTCGGATTATATGGGAGGAGGCGGTCCCTCAAATACCCTGGGCCCGAGCCGTAAAGGGCTTTAAAGGTCAACACCAGCACTTTGAATTTGGCCCGGAACAGAACTGGCAGCCAGTGTAGTCGCCGAAGCAGTGGCTCGACAGAGTCAAACCGACGTGCCCCAGCAACCACCCGAGCAGCCGCGTTCTGTACTAGTTGTAATTTCCGAACCGTCTTCAAAGGGAGCCCCACGTAGAGCGCATTGCAATAGTCTAATCTAGATGTCACTAGGGCATGGGTCACTGTGGCCAGGTCCGCGCAGCTCAGGTACGGTCGCAGCTGGCGGATCAGCCGAAGCTGAGCAAAGGCTCCCCTGGCCACCGCCGCCACCTGGGCCTCCAGGTGCAGCTGTGAGTCCAGGAGAACCCCCAAGCTGCGGACCTGCTCCTTCAGAGGGAGTGCAACCCCATTCAGAGCAGGGCGATAGTCCAATACCCGAGCTGTGGATTTCCGGACCAAGAGCACCTCTGTCTTATCCGGATTTAATTTCAGCTTGTTCGCCCTCATCCAGCCCCCAACTGCCTACAGACAACGATTCAGGACCTCAACTGCCTCCTCAGAATCAGGGGGAAAGGAGAGATAAAGTTGGGTGTCATCAGCATATTGATGGCACCCCACCCCAAACCCCCGGATGACCTCTCCCAGCGGCTTCATGTAGATGTTAAATAGCATGGGGGATAAGATAGACCCTTGCGGCACCCCAAACTGAAGAGGTCGGGGTGCCGAACAAGCGTCCCCCAGCACCACCTTCTGGGATCTGTCAGCCAGGAAGGAGCGGAACCACTGCAAAACAGTGCCTCCAAGCCCCAACCCAGCCAGCCGACCCAGAAGGACACCATGGTCGATGGTGTCGAAGGCCGCTGAGAGGTCCAGCAGGACCAACAGGGACGCACTCCCCCTGTCCATTCCTCGGCGTAGGTCATCCACCAAGGCGACCAAGGCAGTCTCCGTCCCAAACCCCGGCCTGAAGCCAGATTGGAATGGGTCCAGATAGTCCGTTTCCTCCAGAACCCTCTGCAGCTGGGACGACACCACCCGCTCAATCACCTTGCCCAGAAATGGGGTATTTGAGACTGGCCGAAAGTTATTTAGATTAGTGGGATCCAGGGAGGGTTTTTTCAGGAGGGGGTGAACTATCGCCCGCTTCAAAGCAGGCGGCAGCACCCCCTCCCTCAAAGATGAATTCACCACCCTCCCCGTCCACTCGGCCAGCCCTCCCCGGGCAGCTCTAATTAGCCATGCTGGGCAAGGGTCGAGCGGGCAAGCAGCAGGTCTCACACTGCAGAGAATCCTACATGGAGGATAGAGAATCCTACATGGAGGATAGAGAATCTAACACCTACATGTTAACTTTAAAACATAAGTTGGCTCTATTCTTAATTCCATTCTGCTCACTTGCCTCCATGACTGTGCTTATGTCATGTAATACACTCTGTATGCATAGCACTGAATATGCACTGACATAGCACTAAGGGTGCCCTCAGTTTGGCATGCAAAGCATCTCTATTTTCTTGGGGGGGAGGGTTCTATCCTAGAAAGTTTCTTCCAACCATCTGGAAAGTCAAAAAGTATATGTATTTTTTGAAGATTCAAGTAGTTAAAAAAAGCAACAAGACATGTGTTAAACAAATGGTGGGATGTGCTACATAACTCTTCCTCCCCTTCATCACCCTCCCTCTACAACAAAATATTCTAAATTTCACTAGCAAGATATTGCATTTAAAATTAGTTTACTACCAATTTTACTACAAAATACTACAAATTTTGTAGTAAACTTCCCAAAAGATAGCTCAAACAAGAACGAAGTGAGGAAAACATGCCAGCATTTAATAAAATGACAGACCAGCATGGCACACAGTCAACAAAAAAAAAACACATACAGGCATGCCTCAGTATCTGCTGGGGTTCCGATCTAGACCCCACTGTGGCTACCTGAAACCGTGGATACTGGAGATGCCTTTTTAAAGATAGGGGAATATTAAACAAATTGTTTTTTTACCTTGTTGCAGCAAAACCACTGATGATCCCCTATCTTTTTAATAGACATCCCAGTATCCACAGATATCTGAAACTGTGGATACCAAATCAGTGAACACTGGGGCACGCCTGTAACATTATTGTAAGTTCTGGCACTGAATATAGCTGTTTTGCAATGGACGAAACACTTATTCTGAGACTATTCAACTGACTATATCATGACCATCCTCTGTTCAAATTGTGAAATTATTGGGTCAAGTTGCGAAGAAAAGGTTTTATATTATCAGGTAACACAACCATATTGCATTGAGCACTTGAATGGTCAACAGAAAGCTTTTATAAAGCTGTTATAAATCTTAAGGGCATATTATATAGCTCATCGATCGATTGTGACAGACACGCTGTACTGGAAATACCTCTTAACTAGCAACGTCTTGAAAAGCCAGCACATTTTCACAAAATGAATTTAGATCTCTCTCTAAAAATCTATCATTTTACGCACAAAATGTAAAGTGCACAAAAATACTTACTCTTTTGTTCCATTTCTTTCAGTTCTTCTGGAGGAATTTTTAATTTGTCAATATGCTCCCTTACAACACTTGCCCATTTTTGTAAAGAGTCCAATGCAGTCCATGGCTTAGACACATCTACCACCAGCATAATCAGAGTGTCCTTTAGAGAGCTGGCTTCCAAAGCAAATTTAAGCAGACCTTTATGATACAGGTCACCATCCAGAATCCATACATTACATCTTGTCTGGTCTGTAATAAAAATCAGTAAGTAAGATTTAGTTGGTGAGAACCCATGGCTAGTACTAATTATTACTAGCACACACATATTACTAATATGTGTGTGTGGGTGTTTTTTCAGTGATAATGAACACAAAACACCACTTTCTGCATTTTTCATTTTTGTAAAAAAGCACAACCCTGAAATCTGAAAAAACAAAACAATTTTCCAACACCTCTACATATTGTAGGCTGGTTGGGCTGGACTGAGAGGATGCATGGGAAATGACTGTAGCTACATCTACTGACACTATACCACCTATCTAGTACCCTTTTAAAGCAATTATAATTTAAATTTATAAAAATGCACCCTTGAAATAAAAATACATAACATTACTTTCCCTCCAGGTTGGTAACAGCTAAAGGCCTCTGGCTTGCCAGAGGCGCGAGCCAAAGGGCAAGAGCCAAAGGGCTCTTGGGCTGTGGCTCTTCGCCTGTGGATCGGAGACCAGGACACCCACTGCTCGACACCCCATGGACCTTCAATTGCCAGCCACGTCCCTGCTCCTTACACCTTTTGGAGATTGGGACGCCTACCAACAAGGCTGAAGCCAGCCTTTTTAGTAAGCATGTGGGTGTGTGTGATTGTGAGAGACCTGGCCTGAGTGAGAGTCAGGCCAGGGAAGTTGAAAGTTACCCCTGCCTCGGTGAGAAGGGGACAGGGGACGACGACGGAGGACCTCTGCTCCAGTGAGAGAGGGGCAGAGGCCACAGTGACCAAAGCCTCGGGGTAAGTGGGGTGAGGGCTGCTGCATTGGTGGGAAGGGGTGTGTGTGTGTGTTTAGACTGCTTTGTGCTATTTTAGTGGCTTGAACGTCGACCCCCCCCCCCGGAGTTATGTGCTTAACACTTCGAGGGAGCTCAGGGGAGGGGAGGAGAGCCACCATCAGTAGAGTTGTGGGTTATGGAAGGTATGGTGGTGGGGGTTGGGCAGGCCGTTACAGGAGAAGGAGGGTTAGTCGTAGACAGACTGTTCCTTTTTCTGGCCCTTCTCTCACCCCTCTGACCCTTGGCACTCTTGGCGACAGTCCCCTGAGTCTGAAACTGCTGCTTCTGAATGCCAGGTCGGTGAATAATAAGACCTGCCTAATCCAGGATTTAGTCCTGGAGGAGGGTGCTGACCTGGTATGTATCATGGAGACCTGGCTGGATGAGCTGGGAGGGGTCATTCTTTCCCAGATTTGTCCTCCGGGTTTCTGGGTACTGCAGCAGCCACGACTGCAGGGGCAGGGAGACTGGGTTGCAATAGTCCACCGGGATACCATCCATCTCACCAGCTACCCTGTTCAGCGGTCCACCGGGTTTGAGTGCCTTTGTGTTATGTTGGAGGGGTGAGACAGAATAGGGATTCTGTTGGTGTACCGCCCACCTTGCTGCTCAACAGTCTCCCTGCCTGAGCTGACCGGGGTGATCTCGGGTGTGGTGTTGGAGTCCCCTCACCTATTAGTGATGGGGGACTTTAACGTTCATGCTGAGGCCCCAGGAACAGCTGCAGCTCAGGATTTCATGGCCTCCATAGCAACCATGGTTGTCTCAAAGAATATCTGCCCCAACACATAATGCGGGACACACACTGGACCTGGTGTTTACTGCTGGGCAGGTTGATGATGATCTGGAGGTGGAGGAGATTAAGATCACCCCTTTGTCATGGACAGATCACTTTCTGGTGGGATTTAGGCTTGTTGCAACCTCTCACCTCCGCAATGGTGGGGGATTGCATTGTATGATCTGCCCTCGGAGGCTAATGGATCCAAATGGATTCCTGAGGGCTCTGGGAGAGTTTCCTGTTGCCAGAGTTGGAGACCCACCTGGCGCCCTGGTTGATCTCTGGAATAGGGAGATGACCAGGGCCCTGGATAAGATCGCTCCCAAGCGTCCTCTGCCCAGTCGCAGAGTAAGAGCTGCTTGGTTTTCTGAGGAGCTACGAACGATGAAGCGGCAGGGCAGACGGCTAGAGCGACAGTGGCAGAAGACTTGTGCTGAACCTGACCGTGCACGGGCTAGAGCCTAGTTGAGATCCTACTCTAGGGCGGTGGCGGCGGCTAAAAGAGTATACTTCTCTGCTACCATCATGTCCTCAGAGAACTGTCCAGCTGAGCTTTTTCGTGTGGTCCGTAGCCTACTCCATCTGCCCCCCCCCCACTGGAGGGGAGGAGCACATGGAGGCTCACTGTGACGAGTTCGCAAAACATTTTACGGAGAAGGTCGGTCAGATTCGGCATGACTTGGACACCGCTGTAAGCATATCTAGGGATGTCCCCGGGGAACCTGTCTATCCTATTATTTGGGATTCTTTTCAGCTTGTAGAACCTGAGGATGTGGACAGGATTCTCTGGAGTGTGAGACCTGCTGCTTGCCCACTTGACCCTTGCCCGGCATGGCTAATTAGATCTGCCCGGGAAGGGTTGGCCGAATGGACAGGGAGGGTGGTGAATTCATATCTGAGGGAGGGGGTGTTGCCGCCTGCTTTGAAGCAGGTGATTGTCCACCCCCTCCTGAAGAAACCCTCCCTGGATCCCACTAATTTAAACAACTTTCAGCCAGTCTCGAATATCCCATTTCTGGAAAAGGTGATTGAGCGGGTGGTGGCATCCCAGCTTCAGTGGGTGCTGGAGGAAGCGGATTATCTGGACCCTTTCCAATCTGGCTTCAGGCCGGGGTTCGGGACTGAGACTGCCTTGGTAGATGACCTACGCTGGGGAATGGACAGGGGGCGTGCGTCCCTGTTAGTCCTGCTGGACCTCTCAGCGGCCTTCGACACCATCGACCATGGTGTCCTTCTGGGTTGGCTGGCTGAGTTGGGGCTAGGAGGCACTGTTCTGCAGTGGTTCCACTCCTTCCTGGCTGACAGATCCCAGAAGGTGGTGCTGGGGGGGGATGCTTGTTCAGCATCCCAACCGCTTAAGTTTGGGGTGCCACAAGGGTCCATCTTATCCCCCATGCTATTTAACATCTACATGAAGCCGCTGGGAGAGGTCATCCGGGGGTTAGGAGTGGGGTGCCATCAATATGCTGATGACACCCAACTCTATCTCTCCTTCCCCCCCTGATTCTGAGGAGACAGTCGAGGTCCTGGATAGTTGTCTGGAGGCAGTTGGGGGCTGGATGTGGGCAAACAAGCTGAAATTAAATCCGGATAAGACAGAGGTGCTCCTGGTCTGGAAATCCACAGCTTGGGTATTGGACTACCGCCCAGCTCTCAATGGTGTTGCACTCCCTCTGAAGGAGCAGGTCCGCAGTTTGGGCATTCTCCTGGATCCACAGCTGCTCCTGGAATCCCAGGTGGCGGCGGTGGCCAGGGGAGCCTTTGCTCAACTTCGGTTGATTCGCCAGCTGCAACCATACCTGAGCTGCGCAGACCTGGCCATGGTGACCCACGCTCTAGTGACATCCAGATTAGATTACTGCAATATGCTCTACGTGGGGCTGCCTCTGAAGATGGTCCAGAAATTACAATTAGTGCAGAACGTGGCTGCTCATGTGGTTGCTAGGGCTCGTCGGTTTGACTCTGTCGGGCTGCTGCTTCGGCAGCTACACTAGCTGCCAGTTCCTTTCCAGGCCCGATTCAAAGTGCTAGTTTTGACCTTTAAAGCCCTTTACGGCTCGGGTCCGGGGTATTTGAGGGACCGCCTCCTTCCATATAATCCTACCCATACTCGTAGGTCATCTGGGGGGGGGCCCTTCTGACTGTGCCACCACCAGGAGAGGTGAGGGGGATGGCGGCCAGAAATAGGGCCTTCTCGGTGGTGGCCCCCCAACTTTGGAATACCCTCCCCTTAGAATTAAGAACTGCTCCCTCTTTGGCGATATTTTGGCAGGGGTTGAAGACTTTTTTACTTCAACAAGCCTTTAATTGTTGACAGGCTGGCTGGCATAAACATTCGATCCACGGGGCTTGCTGTTTTAAATTTTAACTGTTTTAAATATTGTTTTAATATTGCTTTTAATTGTTAAATTGTACATACTGTGATTCACTGTATTTTAATGTTGTAAGCTGCCTTGGGTGCCCGTGGGGCAGCAAGATGGGATAGAAATTAAATAAATAATCAATAATAATACTTTCTGCAGTTCTCCTCCTTGGGGGAAAAAAAAAACCTGAGAATAAATATGTTTAAGAACACCTCCACCCATATGATACAGAACAGTTTTGGATCCAAGTTCTTATGAAATTAGATGACGCTACCAGGACATTTCTGTTGGCTTTTAAGCAAGGCTCATGCATACACCAAGGTTACCAGAAACATCTAATAAGCTGTCAAAAGAGAATAGAGAACCTTAGCTGAAATACCAGCTTTTAAATACCAGGCTTGGATCCAAAGAACCATAAGCGGAAGAAGAAAAGCGCACCAGCGATAGTGAAAAAACTTCTTATAATACAGTGCCATGTTGCATCAGGCTGGCACTGCAGTACAAGCAACAGGATGAGATACAGGTTGTAGCATATAAAAACGTTAGTGAGTATATACATTAGTGAGTTAGTGTAGTATATACGTTAATATACGCTAGTGTAGTATAAATGTTAGTGAATTAGTGTAGAATGTAAACATTAGCATTAGCGTATTTAGGTTCTTATTCAATAGCTAGGAAACATTAGCCCATCTGGATTCAACCCATTTTGGTTTTGCAATAAGCTTAAATACAGGTGGGCCCACATTATCCACAGGTTCAACATCCGCAGATTTGAAAACCCACAGATGCCGAACCCCTCAACGTGACACCTTTTTGCCCAAACGGCCAGCTGCAGGTGGTCATCTGCAGCCTCTGTGAGGCTCAGAAAACCAGACCGAAGCAGAGCTCAGTTCCAAACAGGTTCAGAGGGTGGGGATAGGCTCCAAATTCTGCAAGATTTATTACCCACAGAATTTGGTATTCGTGGGGGGTTCCCGGAACGGAACCCCGGTGGATATTGAGGGCCCACTGTACTCTTCAACTTTACTTAACAGTGGTTCTGCAAACCAGCAAGATACCTAGTGGCACTATCATGAATCAAGACCTGTTGGGATCCTTGTGAAAATGTTTCAACAATACAAACATATACAGTTGCATTACCTTACTCATACTAGATAAATTGTTCTGAAGAAAATAAGAAATTAGGTAGAAAAAGCATGATAGATGGAATTAGAAGGGAAAGACAGGAGGATTAAAGGAAAGAGGCGGGACAGTGGAAAAGGATAAAGAAGTTGAAGAAACAAAGACCAGCAAGAAGCATAGGATGGGAAAGACAGAATGGTTTGGTGCAGAGCTCATTTTGGAGCTAGGAAGGTATGAGACATCATGAGGAATAGATAATGTAAATGAGGATTAGGGAAAAGTTACAGAGGAGATGGAAGGAGGAAGTATTTTAGGAAAGGAGCTGGTTCCTACCTGAAAGTCAACCCCCCAACTAGAGTCAACATCTGCTCTCAAAGGTGTCACCCTTCCTATCCTGCCCATTCTCTCCCCAGAGCATTTCTTCTCCTCAGTGGCTAGGAGATGATGACTTGGAAAGAAGGGTGGATAGCTTGTGGTGGTATCTAGTCCTTGCGGAGTAGTGAAAACAGCATGCCTTCCAAAGGCCAACTCCAAGCTACTAAGCATATAATATTACCAGGTTAGAATCACCAGAACTTATACTTACCATCTCTGTCTTCATCATGCACATTTAAGTACAAGTACTCCATGCCTCTTCCTTTCTTGTATTCTTCAATTCCCTGAAGTTTTCCTATTAAACTCGTTTTACCAGCTCCATCCTCTCCTAAAAAATTAAGAATTGAGCTTTATTAATATCACATTTCTAACCATTTTCAGTACTAAGTTACCCACTAGTGAAATTACTTGAGTAGAATGCCCAAAAATTGGGGCCATGCATGGAGTGCCTACTTGGGTCACAAAGTATGAAGAATGCCAATCACTCCTCTAATATGCATACCGGTTCATCAGCAAGGCACTTACTGTATATGGTCTTAAAACTTTCATGCCATTAAAAATCAAGTCAAATGCAAAATAGACAGAATTACGAAGTATGATGTGACTGCTGTGTGACCTGAGATCCCTGTTGTCACTCGAGGGTGGGGACCAGAAAGTAGCAAATGAAAAAGTGGTGGAATATAGATAAATCCTCCCTGCTTCTCCACTGTAGCAGCTGAGGTTTCAATAAATAAGGAAGCTGTGAAACATGTTGTTCCAGCTCGTGTCTTCCTATTTAAGTCTTAACGGATATATATCAATATATTTTTGCAGTGTTGCTATTTTTGGTTTCTCTTGTGTGAGAAATATTATCAGGTCTACTGTATTTATGTTCTAATTTAGCAGAAATGCTCCTTAAGCTGCAATCATAAGAAAATGGAAAAACATTATGCTTAAAACATGTTTACTTTTCCAAAGGTAACACTTTGCTACAAAGTTAAGACAATGATTAGTTTGTTTTACATTCTTTACATCTCCAGCAACTATTTTGTTTCAAAACACAGCAGCTACTTCAGTCACTTCCAGCTAGGGTAGCAAAAATCTAGGTCTCTTTAAAATAAAACTAGAAAAATATCACAATAAGCTTGCAAAAAGGTCTAGTCTAGTTTTAAATGTAACCTCTTTCCTACGTATTTATTTCACTCTTTTGAACAGTAAAGAATGAATACAAAGCCATCCATTTTAAGAGTTCATCAAGAATTATTTGTTTTACACACATGTGTTCTTAATACAGCAAGCTCACTTGTCTTATCCTATTTAATTATTTCTTAAGCACTTGAAAATTGTCAATATGTAAAGCTAAAGTGAAATATAGCAAGACCTGCAAATCTGAGAAGATCTTCACAAGTTATTCAATTCAGAGTGCAATCCTGAATGCTCCAAGGGCTGGCACAAATCTCTCAAGTCTATGGCGACTCAGGAGTCGAGGATGCTAGCATAAACACATGCACTGGGCAAAAAAGAGTAGGGAAAAGCTTTCAGCTATCTGTGTGAAAGGTCTGTTTTATGCGGTGCTTTTGTTTTAATTTGCTTGTCACATTTTTTACATACACTCATCTTGTTTTGGTCATTCCTGCCCATTTATTTTTTGATGTGTGTCATGTGTTGATCCTTTGCAGTCTTGTTCCTGCTTTGTTCTTGTAGCCATTAAACTCTTTTGGTCCTCTGATGCTGGTGCTGGATCTCTCAGATCCACCAGGTAGTTTTTTTGTGCCCCCCTCCAGCCCCACAGGTGGTGGGGGCCCCCCTCTCTTCTATCCTCCTGCCTCAGGAAGCTGCAGCTGACAGTAGTGTTTTGACCTTCGCAGCAGTAGTGTTTTGACCTTCACAGTCTTGTTGCTGGGAGGCCTCTGGATCTCTCAGATACCACGCCAGCATTCCCGTGAATTTCTTTTTGTGTAGTCCTATAATGGAAAATGGCACTGGATCTCACAGATCCAACGCCAGCATTTATGTTATTTTGTCTGCCCATTGCTTCACAAGGTTTTGAAGTTTTGAATATTTTCTAAAATAAAACATTTCAGAAACCAGTAACGAAGCTCAGACATTGCAGTTTATCAATAAAATAGTTTGGAGAGATAATTGAAGGAGGGGATCTCACAGATCCAGCGCCAGCATCCATGTGACTGTAAAGGGCGCCAGCATAGGAGTGTTAAAAAAGTCTTTGAAAAAAATATTTTATCTCATTGGGGAAGGGCAGGTTGGCATATCAACTCAGACTGTCCCAGTTTGGTTTCAAGGGAGATCCCTTTAATTTTAAGGAATCCTTGGGTAGCCAGGAAGAGGGACTGTTTCAAGGTGGCCTCTTCTCTGGGCTTCCCAGCATTGTATGATGGTGGCAAAATCCTACTTTAGCCCCAGTCTGACCAGGAAGAGGAGAGCATGTGCCATTGCTGTAGCCATCTTGCCCTCTTGCCTTTCCTTCTTTTGCCATATCATTACTTATTTTGGAGCAAAGTTCAGATCTGTCTTTAGGTGTATAGTAGAATTTTCAGCACAGATATTTGGTAAAGAGTTCCTATGACAGCAAAGCAGCTGATGATCAAAGGGCATACCAAGATCTTTAGGTATTAATTGCTATCAGTACACAGAGATCAAATTATCTACATTCCTAGCATCAAAAGGCCAAACTAAACAAAGTGTTTAATGGCACATACATTTCTCAAGCAGTCTACATTTTATCAAATCTTGCCATGAAGGCTGCAATCTAAAGCAGAAGACCAGTGCAAGAAGAAATGTGGAGCAATACTTCTTAAGACCTATCTTTTCACCAGTTTCCCTGCTCCCCAATAACAAGAAGGAAATAGATAAGATGTTAAGCCTGTGCTCCCCCTATGCAAATGAAAGCCTTTCCAGCATCATTTTTGTAAAAAGAAAATGTTGAGGAACAGTACATGCCACTGAGTATTATGCACAGCTTGGCCCAAGGCTGTGGTAACAGAATTATCAGACTGATGATATGAAACGCAAGAACTATAATCTGAAACTGACTGTGGAACTGAACTGACAAAAAGTCAAGTGGCTTTCATTTGTATTTTAAAATTTAGGGGGTAAAATCTGAAAATCTAATTAAATTCAGATATGATAAAGGTATGGCACAGTACTTTATTTCTAAAATAAAAGATATTCATAGTTTCTTACTTCAGCAATCAAATAATGTATAGACTTTAAAACCAGCATGACATCCAAGTGAGTTTTTCAGATCTCTTTCTGATGGCAAGCCCCTATGCTCCTCAGAATAGCTCTCCAAACTTGGGGAGGGGGGAACCCCCTCTGGAAACATGAGTAGCTTCTAATATAAATCAGTCCACACAAGCTTTTCTAGATCTGTCAGCATGACACCACATAGTCAACAAATCAGGTGTAAGTAGCTGCATTGTGACTCCCTGAAGCAAAATATTTTGCTAAAATCTTCCTCTCTTCTTCACGCTCCCACTTCTGCACAAAGTATTAGCAGCTTAACAGCAACACTTCCTGCTTTTACATGGTCCAGAAAGCTAATCATTACGTCTAGCCCAGAAGATTAGGCAGGCAGGTCAGTCAGCTTACAAACCAATGTGTTTACAAACACCAAGCGCAAGCCAAGCATTCGTAAATAAAGTTATTAAGTGGTTCACTGCTCAGGTCCACCATTAGAACTAATAATTTGAGCAAAGTAAGAGTTTGTATGGATTTCCTACACAACATTTTTCCTTTTCAGCATATTTGATATATAATCAGTTCACTATTCAGATATCTGCTGGTGGTGGTACTGCAAAGTAAGTCCCAATCAATATTTAAATGTAGTTTGTCAATATATTTGATGTATTTGTAGGATTCAATAAACACTAGGATCTAAACTCACCCTTCTTTGAGTTAAATGCAAGAAATTTGCTTCAGAAATGTGTGCCCTCTGTCGTGTTAGTGCCATTGCAGGTCTCTCGTCTTGCCTTTTACAGCCCAATCTAAGCTTCCCAGCACCTGGAGGAACAATGGTGCAGAAATGACCGCCGCTTTATCCTGCCCGTGTGAGGAAGTCACCAGACATCTCCTTGGGGGAAGGAGACATTTGTCCCCTTACACCCGAGTAAAGCCCCAGCCCCCACAATGAGGCTACTTATGTCTGTACACGCTAAATGGCAAGGACAGACTCAAGAACCCTGGTGCCAGGCTTTTAGGGATTAGGATTTGGCAGGTTCAACCTGGTCCCAACACCTCCCCGGCCTGTCCCTCCCACTGTGTTGCCCTTCCTCCTGCCCAGAAATGCCTCTACCATGCCCTCCTGCCACCTTCCCCTGCCACCTTCCACCAGGCACACCTTCATATCACTGGTGGCTGGGGCTCCTGTAGCAGCACTGCCAGGGTAGCACAGGCCTCCCTACCAGACTGCTTACTCTGCAGGTGCCGCAAACATGCTTTATGGCACATTTGTGACACCTGGGACCAGCACTTAAGACCATTCAGTCAATGTTCAGTATTTCATACTGGCAGAAGAGAATACTGTCAGGATTCTTGTAGAAGTATTTTATGTCCCTCCCATAAGCATTAACCAAAACACTGGATGTGTCACACTCTCACTGGATGTTCATTTAAAAGAAATCAATAATGCAAATTCTAATTGAAATATAAGAGCAATATGATCCTGCAGAATTTTGCAGCTCAATCCGAAACTTGTTCACTCAGAGGAATTCAATTCTATGAGTCATCCTTTCATCCTTCTTGGTAAATGTATTAAAGATTGCTGCTGAGGACTTTTTAGGAAAACATAATACAGCTTAGCACAAGTTTTGGAAAGGAATTTAATTCTTGAGCATATTAGCTGCTACTTACCTGTGCCAACATTATCCTTACTAATTTTTTAGTGGATTTTTTTCTATATATACACACTGGAAATATGGTTGCAAAATATATATCTAGTGATTTTGTTGCAACAATAAATCTCCCTAATGAAGTTCAAATTTTAATATATAACATTCAGTGGAAATACCCTTTAGTTTTAATGTTTTTATACACCCCAAGTACTCTCAAAATGGAGGCTACAATTTAAAAATAAAATTGTTGATACTTTATTATATATTTCTCACTTATCTATATATTCTTCTCAGATGTAAGGTAAAGGTAAAGGTTTCCCCACGACCGAATGGTCTAGTCGTGACTGACTGTAGGGGGTGGTGCTCATCTCCGTTTCAAAGCCTGTAGAGCCGGCATTTTGTCCGAGGACAAGCTTCCGTGGTCATGTGGCCGGCATGACTATACGCCATAGCACACGGAATGGCGTTACCTTCCAACCACAGTGGTCCCTATTTATCTACTTGCATTTTAGGTGCTTTCGAACTGGTAGGTTGGCAGGAGCTGGGACAAGCGACGGGAACTCACTCCGTCACGCAGTCTTGAACTCCAAACCTTCCGGTTGGAAAGCCCAGCTGCGCCACCACGTCCCTCTCAAATGTAAGTTTGAACCTTAAAACTATCAAGGCATTATACTATCCCCATCTACCACATTACTACAGAAGAACAGCACATTGATGGCAAATATACAACCTAATAAAACTAGCTGGACATATTCAATTCTCACAATGGTACTCAGGGACATTTTATGAAATAGTATGATACACAGAACTCACACTGGACAGTTTTATAACTGTTTCTCTAAAGATAATGCTGTCTGGAGTCCACACGTAATGCAGAGTAGGAGCAGAGTTTTAATATAGCCCATTACTACAGATTCCAATTTAATTCCTCTAACAAAGCAAGAAAGGCTAGTTCTGTACACCACCATGCTGTATAAAAACCATTCAGTATTTATTAGGGCACAGACGTTCAAATTTGATCACAGGGAATTAGGCTGAACTAATTCAAAACAATACAGTCCTTTCTGAGACTCCCTAAATGTAACTAAGTCAACCAGTTGGCAAAACTGTTGCCTTAGGTTCAGTGACAGATCAAAGAAAACAAACCAAAATACCAAGATCAAATATTTCCAAGGGGGAAAACAAGACAAGACTAGAGAACTAAAATGAAAGAACTGGCTCATTTTTTAAACAAGATTTAACTCTTATTAGTACTGTACCTTGTGCTGGCATACAGCTCATAAAAATCACCCACTGGACACAGCACAGGGCACAAGATACAGATGCTTTGCTGGAGATATGGGTCTGGTCATCAGTGCTTGAATGGGCAACAGCCTGGAAACCCCATGTAAGCCATCTTTAGTTTCATGGCAGAAAGCAAAATACAAACATAGATTCATAGATTCAGAGGGAATAAACCCCACTGACCGATCACATTTCTAGAAGCTTTTACTACTATTCACAAATCTCA
Source organism: Lerista edwardsae (assembly GCA_029204185.1). Lineage (NCBI taxonomy): Eukaryota > Metazoa > Chordata > Lepidosauria > Squamata > Scincidae > Lerista > Lerista edwardsae. The sequence goes on along the minus strand of JAJKFI010000009.1, from coordinate 2,129,181 downwards.
GATTTATGTGTGACCATTCTTACAAAAAGATGCAAACCTGCCTGTGTTGTTTGGAACATTAGTACGAAAACCAACTTCAACCATAGTATAAGCTTTAACCACAATGGTACTGAGGCATACCCACAGACTTTTAACATTTTACTTTAATTGAGTAAGCATACACACTCGCAATAGTAAAGTCCAAAATATATTTTTAATCAAATCCATCTATGTTTCTCAAATCAGTTAAGCACAGCAGTTTGTTAAAGAATTTGGTTATTGTAATAACAGCTTCCCTAGGTTCTAGAAATAGAACAATTTTGTTTCTGAAATTTCAAAAAACCCATTCAGCTGCATGGTTTTAACTGTCAGTGGAAGAGTCACAAAATCTATTTCAGATGCAAAAAGCTTGCTTTGTATTTTAAAAATAAAACAATGTTTTCTTGCCCAGACATTTGGCTATACTAGGAACGGTTCAATCTTCATAAATTTGTAATAGTGACACTGTCAGTGCCCCTAAAATGGACAGCATCAGTAGACCTCAAGTGGCTAAGGCTACAACCCTATACTCACTTACGGAAAAGTAAGCACCACCAAATATAGCAAGACTTATTTCCAAGTAAATATGTGTAGAATCTGACTGAAAGTTATTTCTGTATTTTGGGATATAAGACATTAACATTAAGTATAACCACAAAGAAGAGTTTGTGAACAAGTTGCAAAACATTTTTAATACATAAAAGGCATGCAAATAACTCAGGTGCCTGAATAAGTTATAACATGTCTCAATTTAAAATAAATTCAGCATAACAAGATACTACAGAGAATAACTGAAGTAGTAAAAAATGCTTTCAGTCCCATTCATTCAACCAAAAAGTCTACATTCTGAGGATTCTAAACTCATTCACACTGTAGTTTCCTATAAAATGATACTTTAAAACAAAATTACAAAACAGTGTAATATGCTAAGCAAGTATCAGTAGAAAAATCATAAGAGCCAATACAGTCATTAATTACTCCATCTCATAACCACAGAACATTGCATATTCTTGTTTTTATTTAAGCTGTCTTGGTGCCCGTGTAAGTGGACAAAAGGCAGTGTAGAATTAAAGAAATAAATAGGTCAAAGTGATTGCAAGGCCCCCAACTTATCTCTGTCTAACTCAATTCCTCCCTCTCCCTTTAACTGCAAAATTAAGCACTATATCAGAACCAACATTAATCACAGGAGTAACCAAGGACAGACCATGCCAACTGTTCATAAGGCATGGGGGCGGGAGCTGATCTACCTTTCTGCACCCAAATCTCAGCTTCTCTCACACACATCCCTTCTACTGACAAGCACAAAAACACATACACGCCCACCAAGGAGGAGCCATATGGGTGGAGACAGAAAGATAATACAAGGCAGTAACAGAGACAGGCTACTGCCGCCGAGACACATTGTAACAATGCTGTTCGCAGGCCTTATGCATGCGGACAGAGCTTAAGGTTGCTGGTCTGCCAGCCAACAAATGCACTCAGCAGATCGTGATCCGTATACCACATTTCAAGGAGAAAGAACAGAAGGAAATTTAAGACTGTGCCGAGGGTGCGTTTTTCACTCGGCAGAAGGGAGTCTGCCAGATCCAGCGTAAGGGGCGGGAGGGAAACGGGGCGATCAATGAACCGCGGCAGCTACTCCTCCCTCCTCTACAAGCGTAGAAAAACACATACAACGCGGGTCCATGCAAGCATTCCGCACACGCCCTCCTCCGAAAAAGCGCGACAGAGCGAGCGGCCCTTAACGATACACAGTGTAAGCACGCATTAAAAGAGGGAGGCAGAGAAGGAAGAGCCACTTACCGAGCAGCACGACGTTTTTCCCTGAAGGCAGCTTCGATCGCGACCGAGTGGACACCTCGCTGAGGATGCAGGACCTGCCGGCGGAGACGCAAAACAAGAAGGCCGGTGAGAAAGAGGCTCGCTCCTGTCATGCCCCAGGCAGGCGCGGAGCGGCAGCAGACGGAGAGAGTGGAAGATGCGGGAGAAGGGCCAGGCCAGCAAGTGCCCGGGGGGGGGGGGCGCAGAGAGACGAACCCCGCTGTGAAGCCCCCCCCCCGCGGAACTGCAACATTGAAGCAGGGCATTCCACGCGCGAACGTGACGCGTGGGGGGGGGCGGGATATGCGAGGGGGAGAACACCTGGACCGAAGGCGGGGGGGGAGGAGGAGGGGGGGGAGGAGGAGCCACGGGGTAGTAACGGTCTGCGGGTGGGGGAGGAAGAGTGTCAATTACCAGAGATTCTGCCCATCGTCCTCCTCGCCGCCCGCTCGCGAGTCACCCCCGCCGCTGTTTGCGGCGTTGAAAGAGGCAGCCCCGTAGCCCGAGCCCAGCCCCGGCGAAGAAGAAGAGGAAGCGAAGGAGCCGGCTCTCCCTCCAACCATCGCCGCCATCTTCGCTGCACGCGCGCGAGCGAGCAAAACGCGTGCGCGCGCCCCCTTCCCTCCACGGGGCTCTGCTGCTCTTGCGCGGCAGCGGCTGGTGTTGCTGCTTCTGCCGCCGCCGCCACCTTGCCTCAATGGGTGAAGGGAGCGGGCGGCAACGACGAGGGCGGCGTTGGCAGGAACCCGGATGTTGGAGATTGTGGGCGGGTCTGGAGTCGGCAGGGCGTGAGGAGGGGCCGCTGCCGCTCGGGCTCCCTCGTTGCCGCAGCCAGAGCGCTGCGCTTCGCTTCCCCGGCGGCGTTACTTGTTATTGACCGGTGCGTGAGCAAACAAAGGCGGTGGGAAGGTCGCCTGACACGTCGGTCACGGCAGGCGCCTGCTGAGGGCCCCGCCCACTCGCGCCTGGCCCAGCAGCCACGCCTTGGGCTTCTCAGGCCGCCCGATCTGCGCCCGATCCGCTCGACCGCCGGCCTTTGTGGCCGACCGGAGAGGCCGCACCGAGCATCCCTGCAGGGAAAGAGGCAGGCTGGAAAACCGAGATGCCTCGAGGCACGGCCTGAAAACGCGGTATTAAAGGGTGCCGCCACCCCGTGCCGCTCAAGCCCGTCTGGAAGCCAGCAGCTGACCTCTTAAAAGCATAGGCCACAATCCTGTCCACACTTACTCGGGAGTAAGCCCCATTGACTCTAGTAAGATTTACTTCCGGGTAGTCATGCCTAGGATTGGGCTCTGAAGGTGAAACAGATTTTTTGTGGCCTGGGCGTTCTTGGCCTGGTGTCCATTTCAGCCAGAGCTTTGAAGACTTCATACATTGGATGAAGTAGGCTCTGGCTGATCCATGGTAATGTATGCCACCAGAGGTGTAACTAGGGTGGTGCCTGAAGGGCATGTGTCCTGGGCGCTATGCCAAGGTGGGGTGCATGACTGCCCCTCAGGCTCAGTGGCATTTCTACAGGGATGGCAAAGCTCTAAGTTTTGCAAGAAGCCTTACCTTGCAGTGGAAATCACTCCTCTACTGCACTGTTTTAGCCAATCCTCACAGGGAACAGCAACATCTTGGTGTTGCTTACTGGCTACAGCAGCAAGGGAGAGGCGGGATTTACATGACAGGGTAAGGCTTCTTGCAACACTTGGAGCTTAGCCATCCCTGTAGAAACGCCTCTGCTCAGGCTCCATCCTAGTTATGGAGGTGTTGGCAACTTCCCACCCCTGCTCTCTTTCAAAGGGGAGCTTCTGTAGGAGAAGAAATGGGGATGCAAAAGCACCATAGTGAGTGCTTCCTCCCCCCCCCCCCAAGGAGAACCTGGAAGTGACGTCATGTGAACTCATGTCATCACTGCTCCAGGCTCAGGAACAACGTTATGCCTCTATATGCCGCAATATAAAGCTGTTAATTTTTAAGGTGCCACAAGACTCATGTGTTAGATGTACAGTGAACCCTCCCATGTCACATATAAACGGGCAGGAAAGCATGTCAGTTAATGTGAACATCTGTTAAATCTGAATTCTTTTATGACTAATTGGGGTTGCTGAGAGAAAAATTTGGGCCCAGATGAAAATATTTTGCTGGGGCCCCAGCAGAGGTGGATAAGTAACAATCTATACACAGGACAAAAAAATATGCAACGTAGTCAGACCTGGGACTCCTCCTGACCAGGCCTGGTACCTGATACCAGCTCTCCCTCCCCGCACTCTCCTTAGTGTACACACTGCATGTTAGTGCATGTGTAAAATATATAAGACAAGTTTCAAAGAAGTAGGTAACACTGGTTATTGCTGAAGCTTGTTTAATTGAGGGTTCACTGTAACACGTAACAGGTACTTCCCTGGATTTTTTCATTCTCTCATCTTGAAAGTCCACTTCCCCGCTAATATTTGATATGCGACCAGAAATTCAAGCTGGAGCACAAGACATTTAAGTGGAAAATATGAGAATCACCTCTGTCAGTTAACAGAGAGTCTGTGAGCTTTGTGCCGTGTACTCATAATACCCATTTCGCATTCCTCTGCTCATAATGGCAGTCACCTTGCCTTTACTTCAATGGAGACAGAGGCAGATCTAAGGGAGGGCAAATCTCTAAGTTTTGCAAGAAGCCTTACCTTGCAGTGGAAATCACTCCTCTCCTGCACTGTTCTAGCCAATCCTCGCAGGGAAAAGCAACAACTTGGCGTTGCTTACTGGCTACAGCAGCAATACAAGGGAGAAGAGGGATTTACATGACAGGATAAGGCTTCTTGCAACACTTAGAGCTTTGCCCTCCCTTAGATCTGCCTCTGAATGGAGAGAGTCTATACATCCCTGTGAGGTATTAAATAAGTAATGAGTGATGGGATATAATACAAAATTATGTGAATTCAGGCCTGAATCAGGGAGTCTTTCTGTCATATAGCCTATGTACCCCTGCCTGCACCCCAAACATATGAAGAATTAGGCAAGCCCAGGGGAACCAAACAGATTGTCCATCTCTATTTGCCTTGTCAATAGAATCACTGGCCAAAACAATTAAGGACGCAATACTAACCGTCTTTCCAGCACTGGCATAGCTGTGTCTATGGGTGATGTTCTGCAGTGTAGTCGTCATGAAAGCCTCCTCAAGGTAAGGGAACATTTGTTCCCTTGGAGCTGCATTGCCCTTACCTGGGTGCTGGAAAGTTGGTTAGGATTGCGCTCTAAAGTACCCAGTGGGCTGAGGGATGTGGAGATTGATGGGGAGCACTATGTTGTTACAGTGCAAACTCCACAACGAGTCCCATTAATGGGACTTACTCCCAGAAAAGTGTCCTTAGGATTGAAACCCAAGTTTCTTTGCAGATGATGAGTCACTGTATATTACTCTATATTTCTATTTGTTATCCAGCAGGGGCAGAAAACTCTCCACATGTCCTGTCTAGCAAACCACAAACTTGTCCTAGCAGTGGTGACCGATGTGATGCATGATCCCAACTGTGAAGTTGCTGAGCTATTCGTTCCAGTCAAGTCCCTATTGCTTTGTAAAGCATATCAGTGTACCCATTCCTCACTGATCAATCCTGGAAAGTTGATTACGATTGGGCTGTAAGTCTACAGCTAAGGAATAGATGTTTACTATACAGTGATAAGATGATCACAAACATCTCAAACAAAACCTTCCAAATGTAGCATAGCTTGGCAATCATTCATTTTGCAGGAAAGTCTGATCCTGAGACATACAAAGCCTAGACTTGTCCTACTTTTATGTTCTCTTTTCCTACTGAGGTTGCCTTCGGCCCTTTCTAACCTTTAACAAATGCTTAATTCTTTTGGTGTTTTTACTAGCTGTTAGTCATATCTAGAAATGGCCCTGCCTATAATTAATGAACACGGAACTTGTCTTATTGCCAGAGGAAAGCCTCTCTGTGGCTAGGCCAACTGCTAGTATTATTATAAGTATAACGTGCTTCAAGCATTGTAAGGGGTAGGTACATAGCTTTTAAATCAATTTTTCTCAAACTGTGGGTCGGGACCCACTTAGTGGGTCATGACCTGATGTCAGGTGGGTTGTGGAAAGCTGGGAGCAGCCATCTTGGAAGCTGCAGACCTTACTCTGGCTATATGCTGTTGGTGAGTGTTTACAGTTGGAATTTTCAAGCAAGGGTTTTGTTAATGTTGTTTTTAGTTCAATGCTTTTACATACTATTTTGACCTAATCTGTTAGGAATGTTTCATGGTTGTGCAATTGCTGCAGTCCAAGAATGCCAGTTTGCTTTTCAGGAGTGTCATTTGGTTATATCACAGTGACAGCACTTCCTGCTTGATGATGTCACTTCTGGCTATGACATCACGCCCAGGTTAATGACATCACTTCCAGTGGGTCCCGACATGAGTGCCATTCTAAAAAGTGGGTCCCAGTCTAAAAAGTTTGAGAATCACTGTTTCAAATTAAACAAAATGTGGGGAGGATACTGAAGGGAAGCAATTCCAAACTGGCAGGGCATACAAAATACTCTTGGTGGTAGGAGAAAAACGTATCATATATACAGAGCTGGCCTTAAGCCAATGTGACCAATGTCATCACATTGGCCCCACACTTTGGAGGGACTCGCAGCAAGCAAATCACCTGCTGCTGCAATTGGGATTTTTATGAACTGTAGTTCATTGGGGCAAGCAGAGCAGCTTTATTTTGGGCCCTCCTACCTGCCCCTTTCTCCAAACTGCCCAAAATGAGCCTCCTGGAAGCAGCTGGTGGTGACATGATGTCACCACCAACTATTTCCAAGTGCCACGCATGGCACCACAAGCACTTTTCTTGGTGAGTGGGGGGCCCTGCGAGGAAGGTAGGGGGCGCTGCGGGAATGCCCCACATTGGGCCCCGCCACTCTTGGAGCTGGCCCTGCATATATATTGAAATTATGTCCAAGGCACAATCCAATACATGCCCAGATGCCACTGATACAGCAGAATATCTTCAGTCATGAACTTGGTATCGTTAAGGCAGTTTAACAATATATTAGGGTTTCAAGTGCTTATAAGCAGCATTTCTCCCAGAGAGAAGGTGCTTGCTGGATCTAGGTGGCACCAGTTTACAGGTAAACTACAGTGTCTGGAAAAGAGAGTATTGACAAATAATTTCACAGCTGTTGAGCTCTCAACTTCCTGACAAAAATGTCTTCTTCCCATATTGATTTTCCCATAGGGGCATCCCATGGGGGCATCATTTCACTGCTCACTGGGAAACGTGGCTCCCTGTTCTCCCTCCCTAAAAAGACATGTGTGGCAGTACAGGTACATCATTGTCCTTTGTGTAAATGTAAAGGACAATTTTTTATTGTAAAGATGGTCTTATTCTCCCAAGCCTTTTAGAAAATAATTACTTTTAATATTGTTTTGTGCTGCTGTGATTAATTATGCTGTCTTTGCTATTTTAACTTTTTAACTATGCTGCTTTGCATTTTTTAAATAGAAAAACAGCTTAAAATATTTTAAATTATCTAAAATCTTTGTTGAAAAATTACTATGTGTAAATCCCTTACACAGGTGCTCAGGCTCCTGCAAAACAACATTTTGCCCCCCCCAGGAATGCAACTGGTTTCACGCAAAACAATTTTCACTGAGAACATGGCTGAGGGGGGAAAGTGTCAACCCTCCCTCCCCATTGTGTACACCAAATGCAGTATATGTGTGAATTATTATTGCATAATATGTTTGAACCTATAAAGTGTGTGTACACTTTCTCGAGATACCTTGTACAACCAGTTAGACACTCTGTCGAGGTTGTTGGATTTTTCAGCCTGTTCTAGTTAATGAGCAGGATGGTTGCAAAGACAGAAAAGGCAAAACAATTTAAATTAGATTAAAGGGCAAGCAATTTAGCTCTTTGCCACAGATTAGTTCGTGGTGGATTCATTACAATTTCCAAAAGAAATATCAGAGCCTGGTCCTAGGCATGTTTGCTCAGAGAAAGCAAGCTGCACTGTGTGCCATGGGGCTTTCTCGCAGGCATCAGGTATGAACCAGTTGGATGGCCTTGGGAATAATAGTCACCTTCCATGTCAATTATCCCATTTGTAAAAATCTGTCTAGTAAAAAATGGTGGACAGTGACTCCAGGTATATAAATTTGACCATATTATTAAAACAAAAGGGGGGGAATACCTTGTACCACTGAGGGTGCGATCCTAACCACCTTTCCAGCAGACAATGCAACTGTGCCAATGGGGTGTGCACAGCATCTTGTGGGGGGGTAATCATGGAGGGTTCCTCAAAGTATGGGAACAATTGTGGGAGGAGGAGATAGACTACTACAGCGTTTCTCAAACTGTGGGTTATGACTCAATTTCTGATAGGTCCCACAGAGCCTCCAATGAAAATCATGATTATGATAGACTTTCTAATGACTAATTCTCTCAAGCCCATTGTCCTTTTGGGAACGTCATAAAAATGACAAATGTCTCTGACAAGGCCACTGCAAAAAGCAATAAGAATAAATTAAGAATAAATGATTAGGTAATGCACAGAACAAGCCTATGTAGGTCTACTCAGAAATAAATTCCATTGCCTTCAATGGGTCTTACTCCCTGGAAAGTGCTCATATTGCAGCTGCATAGAACGAGGCCAGTGTGGTGGAGAGGAGGGTGTAAACACATAGCAGCCTGAAATAAATACATATAAATTTGCTACGGAAGAGCACATGATAATAAGAGAATCACTATAAGAAAAGGCTGTGCAAAAAGGGGCTGTGTCTAGGCTCTCCAGTATCTTCACAGATCATTAGCTCTTCCTTCAAATATATAGCTAGTGACAGACCTGCCAACTTTCATTCATTTTGCTGAAGGCACAGTTCTTTTCTACTCTCTCTTTCCTGCATTCGTTTATGCTAAAAAATGTTTTTGTTTTTATTGTTTTGTCTTTTTGTAGGGGAAGAATTGCTGGGGCTGTGGATGGATGTCACTGATGCCTCTCAGCTATTTATATATATCCTCCGTCATACTGTGGCCAGAGCCTGAAAATATCACTGCCTACTGTGAATACTTCAGCTTTCCATGCACAATCCCCTCCCATCAGAATGTAAATGGGGAGCTGCTTGGTCATTGTGCACATTTAGGAACCAATACACAGGTTCAACATTAACAAAAAAGCTTTGCATAGTTTAGATTAAAAAAAAGTTGCTATATAATATGGAACATTCCTGTGTGTGGAAAAACCTTGTAGTAAAACAAACAAACAAGACTTGGGGGAAGGGAAGCAATAATGGAGGAAGGCAGCCACAGATAAAGAAAAAGATCCACTTGCTACACATAATGTAATCCTTTTCTATGTCAACATATTTATAAAAGGTAAAGGTTTTGCCATGACCGAATGGTCTAGTCGTGACCGACGATAGGGGGCAGTGCTCATCTCTGTTTCAAAGCCTGTAGAACCGGCGTTTTGTCAGAGGACAAGCTTCCGTGGTCACGTGGTCACGTGGCCAGCATGACTATACACCATAGCGCACGGAACGCCATTGCCTTCCCACTGAAGTGGTCCCTATTTATCTACTTGCATTTAGGTGCTTTTGAACTGCTAAGTTGGCAGGAGCTGGGACAAGCAACAGGAGCTCACTCTGTTGCGCGGTCTCAAACTGCTAACCTTCCGATCGGAAACCCCAGCAGCAGCGGTTTAACCCACTGTGCCACCACGTCCCAAATCAACATATTTATAGCAGAAGGTTAAAATGTGTTTGTTATGTCCTCTCCCCAGAGAATTCTGGGAACTGTAGTTTGGTGGGAGAAAGAGGGCTAGGATTACCTAACATAATTCTCAGCAACCCAGCTGCAGTTACCAGGATGCTTGAGTCAGCTGCATTGCACTGCTAAATTCCTCCACAAAATGATATAAGGGACAGTCATGCCTTGGCTCAGTTAAGCCACGAAGTGCTGACATGTGATTGCAGGGAGGCCCAGTTTAAGATACACTGGATAAGACCCTGTTCAAGATACCCAATGCCTCACAAGAGCAACCTTATAAAGAGCGCAGTCCTAACCTTGAGTTAGGCTGGCAAAATTAATCCAGCAAAGTTTGGCCAACACAAGGGCCAAAAGTGTGTTTGGAGCACTCTTAAAGAGCACACCCTAAAGTGTGTTTGGAGCACTCTTGGAGTCAGGGAGGATGGCACATATCTGTGTGCTGGCCTCGGACTCAAAGAGTGGTCCAAACATACTTTACAGTGTCCCTTGTGCTGGCCAAACGTTGCTGGCCTAACTCCAGGTTAGGATTGCGACCATAGTGTCCGACGGTTATTCCATGTAATCTAGAACTGCCTGCTTTAACTAGCAGCTCTTTGACAGAAGCCTCCTTCACATCCCAGCTACCCAATAATTTTTCAAGGGCCAACCTCAGGGATTGAAACAGAAACTATACATGCAAAGCATATGTTCAACCCAAAGTGTCACATGACTGCTACTTGTAATGCAAATTCAAATTTTGGCTAAATGAATTATTTTACTTTACAGGTAGAAATCTGAAGCAAGTTCCACTTTATAACTAGTTTGTGAATGCTGAGCTTTCAAATATGTGCTAATGGCCAGGTGCAAGAGAGTGGCAACAGGAAGCAGGTATCTTGATGTCCTGTGTGCTCCCTGAGGCATCTGATGGGCCACAGTGAGATATAAGAAGCTGGACTAGATGGGCCTTTGGTCTAATCCAGCATGGCTTTTCTTATGTTCTTATGGCTACGGTTTACCACCATGTGAATGGCTTCAGGCAGTTGCACCCCCATCTCATTTTCTCTCTAAAGATAATATCTGGATATGTGTAACAAATAATTAACAACTGTGTATTTATTGTGCAAAGAAAGAATCAGGAAAGCTGTTCATTTTAAATATTTTTACAGCATTCAGTTCAATCAAGATGTCAAGAATAATTTTCACATACATATTCATTAATTTAGAACCCAATCCTATCCAACTTTCTAGGACTCATGTAGCCATGCAAGTGGGGTATGTACTGCATCCTGCAGTGGGGGTACAATGTACAATATTTCAGTTCTCACTTCCTTTTTTGTTACCTCCTCAAGATAGGGGAACATTTGTTACATCACCTTGAGGATGCATTGCAGCTACACAGGCACTGGAAAGTTGGATAAGATTGGGCCCTTAGTAACTACAACATCAAGTGATAAGCATGGAAGTTCAATAACTGAAGAAACAGAATTTTTGTATCACCTTTGTTAAGTCATGTCCGACTCTTTGCAGCCACATGGACCACAGCACGCCAGGCCTCCCTGTCTTCCACTAGCTTCCAAAGTTTGCCCAATTTAATGTTCATTGCTTCGGTGACACTATCTAACCATCTCATCCTCTTCCGCCCCCTTCTCCTTTTGTCTTCGATCTTTCCCAGCATGAGGGTCTTTTCTAAAGAGTCCTCTCTTCTCATGAGGTGGCCAAAATATTTGAGCTCCAACTTTAATATTTGTCCTTCCAGGGAGCAATCAGGCTTAACTTCCTGGAGGATTGATCAATTGGATCTCCTTGCAGTCCAGGGGACTCTCAAGAGTCTTCTCCAACACCATAATTCAAAAGCATTTATTCTTCGGCACTCTGCCTTTCTTATGGTCCAGCTCTCACAGCCATACATAACTGCTGGGAAAACCATAGTTTGACTATGCTGACATAGCTTTGACATAGCTTTTGACTTTGTTGGCAGACTGATGTCTTGGCTTTTTATTAAGTTGTCTAGGTTCACCATAGCTTTCCTCCCAAGAAGTAAACTATGGTCCAACTGACAAGATACTTGATACTTGACAAGATGCTTGAGGCAGATTGTAATAGTGCTGAGAAACAGCCTGCTAGCAGCTGGTTTGGCAACATGGTAATCAAAATGAAAACAACAAAAAAGGAAGTGAGAAGTAACAGAAATATTGTACACTGTGTATGAAAGAGGAAATAGCTAGGAAAATCAATGCAAAAAAGCAGAATTGGGAGTAGATTAAATCCAAAATTAATTAGATCTTACTTGCTCTTCCCTCCTGATCACTGTTTTCTTTTCAACTTCAGGCACTTAAACACAGTCCATTGCAATAACCTGTGTCCAAAGTATTAAACATCTCATAGGCACCAGCTCTACACTTCGCATAGAATACAGCAAATGTATTCCCACTTCAGTCAACTTCTGTTTTTCATTACTTCATCTTTCAAAATCAAGTTTCCGAATGCCACCCTTGAAAAATGAGCGCCATTTCATTCTGGAGTTGTATCTCTGCCTGTTAGTACTCATGCTCTGGAAGTGCAGAACTGTTCAGGCATCCCAGTAGCTAATTCAGTAGCATTTACTTCTGTAATATCATTCTAGACTCTGTACCTGAAGGGGATGTGGGCAGTGCTTCTTGGTAAAAAAAAAAGATACCAAACAAACAGCACAAGCCCATGCATGTCTACTCACAAGTAAATTAATGGAAATTGCTCCCAGGAAGTAAGTACAGGATTATAGATCACAATTTTTTTTAAATGTAGAGCAGGCTTATTGTTAAAGTGTGTCAGAAGAATCAACCTCAAGTTATTTTTAACGACTTCTGAAAGCTTATCTGGCACATAGTTAATCCGTTAGAGGGTTTTCAGGTATTCATAGTTTAATAAGTCAGTGTGGCAAAATGAAACAAACAGAAATTTGCATTTATGGAAAGAAAGCCTTTTTGAATATATATTTAAAGTAGAAATTTCCATTTAATAACTCTCTTGATAGCTTCTGACAAACATATCCAGGTAACTGAATTTGAAGAAAAGCCTAGGGTGAAAATGTCATACTAAAGTTTTCTCATATGAAACGTTTAAATAAGTTAACTGTTTTTAAGCTGTATTTTTAAACTGAAAACTGCTGTCCTAGGGCACAATCCTATACAACGTCCTAGTACCAATGTGGCTGCAATGCAGTCCTAAGGTAAGGGAACAAATGTTTCCTTGCCTTGAGGAGGCCTCTGTGACTATCCCCCCAACGCAGGATCCAGCACATACCTCATTGGCAAGGCTGCATCAACACTGTAAGCTTGGATAGGATTGGGCCCCTAATCATTTGGAAGCATGTGTAACATGCTTGTGTTACTCACGTAACACAAGATAATAGCGAATGTCTCAGGTGCATAGGGCTGGCTCAGTTCCTCCCTGCCCCTTTCTTGGGTAATATCAATACACATAACATAGCACAACAATAGCATATTTAATTCTTTTATACTTCATTATGTTAGTTCATCATCATCATCATCAAACAGTATTTATATACTGCTTTTCAACACAAAGATCACAAAGCAGTTTACAGGCAAATAATAAAAGTTAAATAGCTCCCTGTTCTAACAGGGCTCACAATCTAGAATAAAAATGCAGAACACCACCAGCAACAGCCACTAGAAAGACACTGTGTTATTCAAACACATGTCACCTTTGACAAAAATCCAGCTAACAATATTAAACTTCAAATGCAAACAAGACAAATCAAAAGCTAAATGCATAAGAATAGCAGTGAGCTAGTAACAACAGCCTGTGAGCAGGGTTCCAGCACCCAGCTTCAGTCAATTGCAGGACCTCAAACAGCTCCAGGCAACTTGCTGAGACAGTGTTCAAAGGCGCCCTTAATGCTTCCTGTCCTTGACTACTTGCTGGGAAGTGAAGAGCCTTAATGAGGCAGCCCCCTAGTAATTCCTGTATATGATGTGTGTATTGTTGGAGGGCAGGGAGGGGAAGAAATAAACATCTGACCGTGTCACAAATCCAATTAACTGTGACAAGCCTAGTAAAATCCAGTGAGCAACATGGCCATGTTGTCTGAAATCTTCACTAGAGATTGCTGGACATCAGCTGGTCAAAGAAGTGGAAAGGAAGAATCACCAAATGGTTAGGTTCTCTTTTCCCAATTTGATATGCAGCCTAGGATGCTAGATGCTTAATTTCAGTTCAGGCATTAGCTCTTTATTTTCCTCCCAGTTTTAGAGCCTAAAGAAGGGGTTGGAGAAGGAATATTGGCATGCAAAGTATATATTCAACTTGCCAATGATCGTAACAGAAGAATTAGAGCGCAATCCTAAACTAGAGTTAGGCCAGCACACTTAGGCCAGCAAAGTTTGGCCGGCACAGGGGTCACCATAAAGGGCGTTTGGACTACTCTCGGAGTCGGAGGATGGTACATGCCTGTGCGCTAGCCTGTCTGACTCAGAGTGGTCCAAACATACTTTACAGTGTCCCTTGTGCCGGCCAAACTGCTGGCCTAATTGTGCCGGCCTAACTCCAGGTTAGGGCTGTACTCTTAGAATCCTCGTAGTCATTAACAATAATTTCAAGACAGCTCACTTATAAAAGAGTGAAGCTTCAATAGCCCTTGAAGAAGCAATTCTCTTAAGCAATATGTCTGAAAACCAATCAGGCAAGAGGTGTTCTTTCTTATATTTATACCTAGCCTTTCCATGATAAAAATGAAAAGGTGGCTAATGAAAAACTCCAACAAAATAAAAATGCAATGATATAACAAAATATATTTTTAAAGCAGATAGAATAGTTCCAGAATAATAAACAGCAAGGCAACACAAGCTACAATCCCCACCCCCTGCATCTGCTGACTTGGTTTTGATGGTTTCAGATTTCCCCCACTGCACATTGTTTCCTTTTATTTGTCCGTTTGCAGCCCTCCAATCCACGTCCTCTTTGTGCCTGTTTGTTTGGTCTTGCCTTCCAAATTGCTTCCTCTTCACACTAAAAGTCATTATTGCGTTACCAAACTCATGGAGAATTGTTATTTAATATGGTAGTAGTTGCATGGTACTAGAAGCAAAGTAGTATATCTTTTTCTCAAGAACAGTTAATCACTTTTTGCAACACAATGATGACGTTGAAATTGGCAAGCTAGAGGAACCAGAGGGATCAAAAACTTAAATGCATATGAATGACCCAACACATTTTTTTATTTCCTTTGCTTTTTTTGTGCTATATAAGCAGCTACCTCCAAAAATTATAAATTACCTGAATAATAATGTAGCTGTGTATGGGCTGTGGCAGAAAAGACAAAAACAATGACATCAGTGCCTAAAACAATAGATTATCAAACAAAAACCTTAAGGGCACAATCCAAGATCACCCTTGTGCTGACACATGGCATTTGTGCCTTGGGCTGGCTCAGCCAGTTGTGCTGACTAGGCAAGCGATGGGAAGCAGCAGGTAAGCTGCCGCCATGATGGCCAAGACAGAATAGGGTGGGGAGGGAGGGAGGGCAATCCTGTGGGTGGGGTGGCCAGGGAGGGAGGGAGGAGCTGGGATCTGTTAGGCCAGATCGTGACCCCTGTCCCTGGGCCACACAGCCCCAATGTAGGCCTCTGTGGGCAGCTTGCTATTTTGCAGGTGCAGGTCTAAGCAGCCCCAGTGGGCTGCCTGGAGCTTATCCTGAGGTAAAGGAACAAACGTCCCCTTGCCCCATGGTGAGTTCCAGCTGCCTCCTACCTTAGATAGGATGCAGTGCAGGCCAACTGGGCTGTAAGATACCTAAAATGCTAATTCCTTGTTTTATTGCACATGCATCTCACAAGAAACAGAAGTCCACGCGATGCTCAAACTTATTGCAAAATCAGCAGCAGCTGAATTTTACAGGGTGTGGTGTTTTGTCCTTAGGTTAGAATAAAACAGACAAAGCTTCTATCTCAACAAACAAAACATCTATGTTCTTATGCCATCATGTCAAGCAGCATGACTGTTAACATAAAACAAGTGGGACCTACAGCACAATGTTCCAGTGTATCCTCAGCTCCTAAGAGAGGTGCTTGTCTTCCGGAATCCAGCAAACCTAGAATAGGATTCTAACTATTATTATTTATAGGACTTTTATAGAGGTATTCTGGCCTTTGGGAAACAGGAATTTCAGGAAGGGGAAAAGTAAACCATTTTTTCCTCACTCCTCTGAGGCCTCCTCAGGTATGCTAAAGCACTAGACTAGGAAGCAGTTTTGGAGCTAACTGCCAACCTCAAACCTAGGCATTTTATTGCCATGTAGCAGGGCAGAGGGAAGGGCATTCTGAATAGAAGGAAAAGGAATCCTTTTCCTATCCTGTCTCCTGAAACATTTCTATGAACAGTAGTGGGAGGAGGAAAGTTTGCTAATTTCATGGAATGCACCAGTTCCAACCCTAATTTCCTCCTCCATGATACTTCTTATAGGCCTCTAGGGCAGGAGGCCAATTTCTTTCCATCTCTGCTTCCCCCCTTTTTTGGTGGGGTGGGGTGGGGGCAACTGATATGTCCCACTGCTCTATACCCTCTTTCCCAAGCAAATAAGGTCAAAGGCAGGTGAATTCATTTCATGTTTATTTTATATTTGTAGACCACTTTTTAGTTAAAAAAAAAAAAAGATTCTCATAGTGGGCAGACAAAACAACACATGGTGCCTTTTTGTCCTGCCTGTGGACTTTCCAGAAGTAGCTGGTGGCCATTGTGGGGAAAAATGTTGTATTAGGCGGGCTTTTGGTCTGAGCCAGCAGGGCTTTCCTTATTTTCTAATGAGACAGGTATGTAGCATCAATACATTGCAGATTCCCTTCTCTCTCTTGCTTACCTGTGTGCGGTGTGTTGTGCCTGCTTCACTTGTCGAGATAGAGATCCCACTAGGATATTGGAATGTGGAGTCCTCCTGCAGCACAGTACCTGCAATAAGAATTCTGAGAATGTAAGTGTTAACAAAGTATTCCGTTATATAAGCTGTGAGTCTTGCAGGCTGTTCGTGTGCACAATATGAGGCCAGAGAGCTACAGCTCCATGTTACATGCTCTTATCTGAGTTCAGGTCTCTCTGGCAGGGACTTAAGTACAAACGTTAGTGTGCTGTGATTCGCTGAAGAATGTAATCTGTATCCTAGAGCATATGCCAAATCCTATAATGCTCAGAATGGCATTTCTTAGTTCTACAATAGAACAGAAGGTGAACATGTTTAACCAGCCAGCAAGCTTTCCCTGATTTTTTAAATTTTATTTTTCACATTTTTACCACCCTTCCTCTAAGAATCTCAGGGTGGTGTATATAGTACCCTCCTTTTCTCCTAATAACCCTTTGAGGAATGTTAGGCTGAGACATAGTGACTGGCTTAGGGTTACCCAGGAAGCATCCAATCTGTGTCAAAAGTAAACTCTATTCAATACTTCTAGGGAAATGTGTATAAGATTGCAGTCTGAAAAAGGCAGTCTCATTTTTGTTCACGTAAGATGAAATGACTCACATAAGATGAAATGACAGGCATTTTAAAACAATGCCTGAGCAGGCCATAAAAAAAAAGGGGGGGGGAAGCATGCTTTTAGCTTCAGAACTCTTATTTTGACCCATATACAAATCTCATCAGTTGATTAATAAAACTCATACAATTAACTCACTAACAGCACAATCCTGTGAATGTCAACTCAGAAGTAAGGCCCATGGAGCTCAATGGGACTTATTTCCAGGTAAGTGTGTGTATAGGATTGCAGCCTGAGATTTATTTAACTGGATGGCCAGCCTAGTTGAAAACACAAATCAGTTTTCTAAAGGACATTTTGCTAAACTACACGTATTTAACTTGCAATATAATGCCATCTAGTGGCAACAATCTTTAAAATACAATAGGTTCTTTGGAGACTATGGATGGAAATTTGACTCCTGCTGACTGGGGCATTCAAGCCATACCATGGAGCCAACTCAACTCGCAACTCAGTACAGGGCCAGTGACTCTAAAAAAGGAGTCAGGACGTAAAATGACTTGAGTCCCTATCTCAAGTCCCTGTCTCGTGTGTGTGCATGTGTTCTTGCTTACATTTTTTTTTGCCACTTCTGCATCATGTCGAAGATCTCATGGGCAATCCCGAAGCTAGCATTTGGGCCAGCAGCAGCAGCAGACATGGTGGGAGATTTTGGTTCCAGGAGGTGGGACAGGGTGAGAAGGAGGCAGGCTTAAGTTTTTTTTCGGCTCATGTTTAAGTGATCACAAAATTTAATGAAAATGTTCCTCAAAAAAAATAAAATATTTTGTTTCCCCCAAATAGCAAATGTTCACCAAATTTTAGACCACCTACTATTCCTAAAGTGATAACCACATATTGAGTTCTCGCCATTTACTTAAAGTATTCGACAGTTAAAAAATGTGTCTCCCCAAAACAGTAAATTTTCATAATATAACCCTAACCCTAACCCCGTGTTTGGGGCATATAATTCTGCTACCTAAGTAATAGTATTGTCGCGTAAATGTCATGTTATACATTTGGTGAGCATTTACTAAATTTGGTATAACCATGGTTTGTTTTTGGACCACAGGGCTAGGGGCTCACAGTTTAATTTGGGTTTGTCCCTTTTTTTTCACTGCATGAGGCTGGGGGGAGACAGAAGGTGGGGCAGACAGGATATGGGGGAAGAGGCTCTTTTGCCATCAGAATGAACAAATGGCTTGAATTCTTTTTTTTTTATTTTTTGGGTGAAGGAGGGGAGGTTGGACAAGAACAAGACACCCAAAGCATGGGGGAAGGGATTCTTGGAACAAACTGCTGGAGGTTCTGCTTGTTTGTTTGTTTTTATTTGTCATACAAACCCAGGAAGGGGAGAAGGGAAAAGGGGAGAGGGAGGTGGTTCTTTGTGATACAGGAGGAACGCTGACTCAACTAATTCCTCAGAATGACTCATGGCTTGACTCAGAAGATGCAGGGCGCAATCCTGAGATTGTCCTTGGGCCAACACAACGTCACTAGCACAGACACAGGAGCGCCACCCGGCACCCCTACATCAGCGCTAGTGCCATTGGGCTGACACTAGCAGCAGCAGCAGCCCAATGGCGCCAGGCAGAGGCGCCGCAGGGCCGCTCCTGTGCCAGCCAAACTCAGCTGGCGCAAGAGCGGTTCTGGACGTGGGGAGGGCAGGTGGGCCGGTAGGCATTCTGGTCTGGGGAGTGGGTGGACATGGGATGCGGCCAATAGGCCGCATCCAAGCTTCGGTCCCCAGGCCACTTAGTCCCAATTGGGGCCTCACTGCCAGCCTCACTGATCCAGCCTCACTGATCCCCGCCAGCCTCACTGATCCAGTTCAGTTTTGGATTGCACAAGAAAGATCAGGCTGTTTGCACAACTACCTAACTGCATTAAGACAGGGATCTGAGAAGCGATGTACACCTGTATTTCAAAGGAGGGGGGTTGCTTTGCTAAATAGGAAGAACAATCAAGCCTGGGTTTCTTCAGAAATTTTACAGAAATTTCTTTGTACCTGAAAAGCATGGCTAGTCTCCTTATCATGTCCGTGGGTCAGGGCAGGAGAAGCCCAGAAGAACACCAGGCAGGGAAGAGAATGCAAAGGGACCATGGCAAATTCGCTTTACTTTCCCTCAATTTTTTTCAGCCTAATAATCAATCTTCCTCCTCCCTGGTTACCATGGCAGGCAGGCTGCCGCTGAGTTTTAAAGCCTATCACAAACAGTACTGTACAACTGCATACAATATTTATCCGTTTACTTTCTCCTCCCTCCCTCCGGGCTATTCCATTGCACAGAAGGGATGAATGGCACACCATAGTGTGAGGAAACCATTTGCCTTCAAAGCAGGCTGCACCGTCTACCCAAGACACCACCAACATGGCGGCGGCAGCATCCAGTGAAATCCTGTGCTTTCCCAACTGCTCCTGCTTCTCCGCACCCCACTGGGACCCTGCTGCTGCTCCCTCAGCAGCTGCTTCTCCAAACCGGGCTCGAGGTGCCATTGACCAAATGCATCAGTGCCACCATTTGCAGCAGAGGCAGCTGCATGGGTATCCACCTGTCGTCCCTGCCACTTCCATGTGTTCCTGCCTGGCAAGCCCCAATGGCTCCTCCAACAGCGGGAGCTGTTCCTGCATCCCCACCTCCTTCCTGGCAACATACTTCTTTAATAATCTTTAGGCCAGTGTTTCTCAGCCAATGGTACTTGTCCAGTAGTGAAATTCAGGGGGTTTGCCCAGGTTCTATAGAACTGGTTGTTAAATGGCCAGGCCCCGCCCACTCGCTTACCTCGGCAGGCTTCGGGTTTTTTTTGGCTCCGGCTATGACATCATAGAACCGGTTGTTAATTCATTTGAATTGCACCACTGTACTTGTCCCACTGGTGCTATTTGAGGTAGTGTCCAGTGGTACTCCTGGGATCCCCACACACCCACTACCTAGCAGCAAGACTAGTAATGCAATGCAACAAGCAGCAATAGGAGGCTTGGCTCAGCAGTCAGAGCTCCAGCATGCACTTTTCACATGCTCAAAAAAGCCTTCCCATATGCCTTGAGCTTCTTACTGATGTTTGTGATATTGTGTCTGGCCTCTCAATCTGGAATTAACTGGCAATTACATCATTTTAATTTTTTTAAAGAATTTGTACCCCACCTTTCTACCCCATATTGGGACACCCAAGGTGGCTCGCATCATTAAAAGCGACAGATACAAAATAAAATAATACAAACATTAATATAATAATATTATTAATTAATAATAAAACATTGATATAAAACATTTAAACAAGCAGACCCTAGTGGATCCTGCTGTTTTAAAATTACAATCACTAAAATTATCATAATTGCTGGTTAATTCCTTTAGTGCTTCCATGCGAAGTGGTACAGTGGAGGACTAATGCTGAGAAATTATGGTTTAATTTGAACACCCCTAGCTCCTACTGCCCCTCTGTATGCTTTGACTACTAGGCCCTTGATTTTTTGCATAGGCTTCCCAATCAAGCTTGTCAATGAGCATCTTAAACCATAGTATCTTGAACTGGATAGCACACATCTGTTAATGTAGCCTAAAATGGCCTCTGCTTTCACTGCCAAAGCATCATATTGCCAGTTCATGTTCAGGTTGCTCTCTGAAACCACCTCTGTTTCTTGTATTTTAGGCTTGGGTCCTTGACCCTTCATGTTGCACTCTGCCCTTATTACACTTCATTCTATTGTTGCCAGTCCACATCTCAAGTGCCTCAAAATTGTTTTGGGTTTTCATTTTTTCTCGGATTTGCAGTTTCTTCTGTTTTGCTATCTAGACTGTTTTTATAGTAAAAGGCAAAAGATTTATACGATCTGAAGAGAAACCAGAGTATAGTTTTTATAGGTTTTAAATGAAGCTGTTTATCAATCGATCGATCAATCAAATAGTATTTATATACCACTTTTCAACACAAAGTAGTTTACAGGCAAATAATAATAATAATAATGTTAAATGGCTCCCTGTCCCAAAAGGCTCACAATCTAAAAAAATGTACACCAGCAACAGCGACTAGAAAAGACACAGTGCTGGGTTGAAGAGGGACAATTACTCTCCCCCTGCTAAATATAAGAGGAGCACCACTTGAAAAAGTGCCTCTTGCCCAGTTAGCAGGGGTTTATCCTCATCAGACTTGAGAACTGACCTCAAGAACCCACTACACTTCTTTTGAGCTTATTGCAGATCCTTTTCCTAACAGCCTATTACTCATTGTCCCCTTTCCAGCTTTTGAAATCAGATCCAAAAGGGTTTGGTGTTTTTTTTTTTTGGGTGGTGGTGGTGTCTAGTCTATGCCAGCAGCACATCGCTGGTTATCAATTTATTATAACAAAAGCAGGTTGCAACTAACAGGGTGTTGTTGTTGTTGTTTGCTTCGCGCACAGAAAAGTACCGGACCTGTGCACCATTTGCGCAGTTGCCACGCCCTAGACGTGAAACGCACCCTGACTCTTCCTATCAGCTTCCGCGCTGCGTCTCTACGCGTGGGCAGCGAGAGGACGTCTCAGCCTAGAGCGGCTCTTTTCCTGTGACCCCGGAAGCGAAAGGCTTTTCCGTCAGAAGCTGAGGGGTGAAATTAATAGCCGTGGTGCGTGTGTGTATTTCGTCTTTCTGCTCCCTCTCCGTTCCGCTATTCATCCCCCACCCCACCCCACCCCACCCCACCCCCGCAGGCGCTTTTGAGGCTGGATCGCTGTGGAGGCGATCGAGGCCGTAGAACAGAGACTCCTGGAGAGCCTCCTTATATCGGGCGCGCGCCAGTCTCCAGAGGGGAGCCCGATGGCAGCGGACAAAGGCGGAGGTGAGCACAAAAGGGCGCCTGCTGGGTTGTCTCTCGGCAGCGGAACCGTGCGCTCCGCTATTTGGTCTTCCTCCGCGAAGAGATGAGCCGTGGCGGAACGATCTCTTCATTCACGGGTGTGGGTTAGTTCCGCGGCTTCATTGGATGGATAGAGCATCTTGCGGTGTATCCCTCCGCATGGCTGGGGAGGGGACATAGGGCTGGTGCCTGAGGGGCGCCGTTGCTAGGCGGGCGGGTAATCTTTACTTGTGTTGCTTTTTTTTTTTTTAATCGCAACTGAAGAATGAGGAAGCCCGTACTATGTCTGCCTCACCCCACCCCACCCCAGTACTATGTCAGGTGCAGAGGCAGATCTAAGGGAGGGCAAAGCTCTAAGTTTTGCAAGAAGCCTTACCTTGCAGTGGAAATCACTCCTCTCCTGCACCGTTTTAGCCAATCCTTACAGGGAAAAGCAACGTCTTGGCGTTGCTTACTGGCTACAGCAGCAAGGGAGAGGAGGGATTTACATGACAGGGTAAGGCTGCTTGCAACACTTAGAGCTTTGCCCTCCCTGTAGATCTGCCTCTGGTCAGGTGTGAAAGGTAGCTGGTATGCCAGTGGGTGCAGAAGGAAGCCAGGGCTGCAATTTATCTCTTCTCAAAATGGTGATTCTAAAAACAAAATGCTGCTTGAGATTCCAAATCAGACGGTGCTATCCACGAGCCTCCACTGCAGGATTCCACAAGAAAAATGCTGTCTCCTTGTGTGAGAAGACCACTTTTTTCTGGGCTCTGCCACGCGGTGTACATTTCTGTGGCTAGAATTCTTTAATGTTTTGCATCATAATGCAATTCAGCGCTGCTCATGTAGGATGGTAATTGTTAGGACATTTATATACATATTGTTTTTCAACCAAAAAAAAGTTCAGAGAGTAGTTTTGCTCTCTGTTCAAAAAAAAACAGCTCTCTGTTCTGCTCTCTGAAAAAGTTCAGAGTGGTACTTTGTCTCAGAAGGGCTTGCAATAAAAAAAAATGCAGAAGAAGCAACAACAAACCAGCACTGGAAAAGACTCTGTGCTGGGATGAATCGGGAGAGTTGCTTTCTCCCTGCTAAACTACTGTTTAAAAGGTGCCTCTTTGCCTAGTTCCGAGAGGTTCCCAGTCCAATCACTTGTCCAGGTACTGACCAGACTGAGACCTGCTTAGCTTCCAAGAACATGGTTGAATGATGTCTTCATCGGAAGTACAGTACTGGCCTTATTATACAGGCAGACAGCAGACATGGGAGGGCACAGTTCAAGTAACACAAAGAAGTTGTGAGTGAGTCTGGTGGGCAGGGGGCAGCAGCCCCATAACTGAACTGCAGCCCCTGTCCATCAGACTCACAATGTCTTTGTTGTGCCAGGCTTGTGCCACACCTGCCAGACAGAAGGCTCCTGATTCAATTCTTGACATCTTTAGGTAGAGCCAAGAAGCTGTCTAGAGTCCCACTATCGGTCAGTGTAGACCAATGGTTCCCAAACTGTGGGTTGCATCTGGAGCATCTAGGGCAGCCATATTGAAAATATGGCAAGATGGATGGGGGAGGGCTGTGTGGTTATTTTGCTTGTGTCATGGTTGTAAATAGACTTTTTTCCTTTCTGGAAAATGGCTGTGAAATAACCCAACTGATTGCTGCATTCTCAGGAAAGCACTACGTTCTGTTGTCACAATGACAGCACTTTTGGCTGTGACATCACGTCCGGTGGGTCCTGGGCAGATTGTCGTTCTAAAAAGTGGGTCCCAGTGCTAAAACATTTGAGAACCACTGGTGTAGACTACTGAGCTAGAGATGGATCAATGAATTGACTCAATAAAAGGCAGCTGCTTATATTGTATGTAGTGCCTTATACTGTTGCTTACATGACCAACTCTCCAAATGAACTGAGAAAGTGCCCCAGAATCCATAATGGCTCATGGGCATATTTTTAGATGGCAAAAATTCTTGAGGGTCTCTTGACCAATGTGAGGACCTTCTTGTGCAGTGGCCAAATGCAATAGAGAACAGGGCTTTCATATCTGTATCTGCTGTACAGAAGAAGGAACTCAGGCATGTGCACTTTTACTATGCTTGCTATCAGGTCACTGTGATATGATCAATTCCACCTGCTAGACCTATGCCTGGTATACAACTATAAAGATACTGAAGCCCTTGCATTTTATCATTTATGGTTGTCCTATTGAATTTGTATCCCTGTGCATAAAATTGTCGCTTCAGAATAAATCTTTAAATCCAAGCATGGGGACCATTGTTATTAAATTTAGTATCCTAACAGAAAATGAGTGGACTTTGGAATATGAGCATGAAAAAGACAATATGAATTTTTTTCTTGGATTGGCTTGAAAATATTAGAGTTGACTTTTTCTCTTAATATTTTATCTTGTAGATCAAGGTCCAGAGAAACCTGAAGGAGCAGGTACCTCTTCTGGAATTACTGATCAAGAAAAGGAGCTGTCAAACAGTGCACTGCAAGCTTTTATGGTAAGGGAAATCTGAGATAATGAGGATTCCTGTTTTCTAGCCTACTATACAGTATTAACAATAATAGAAATAAAATTGTGAAGTACTAGATTCTCATAATCTACCTCCTGTAGACTATGGATGGCATCCTGACTAGAGTTTCCTCAGTAAATGGAACAACTCTTCTGCAAGAAGAACACTTCCTTCATTCATGAAGGGAGCTCATGACAGCAGAATAACGAAGTAGGGTTCTAGCCTGGGCATATAAAATTTTCAGCTTCAGTTTGAAATGTGTAGCTTGAAAGGTTGTGTAATTTTCCTGTTGTACTATATATGATACAGGCACTGTGTAAAAGTCAGGCATTCTATAGAATGCCTAGCAAAGTGTAAAAGAGATTTATTTCATTCTGACCTTACATACTTTACCTAGGAATTGTATAGAATGCCTAGGTATTCTATAGAATATCTTTGGGGACGGGGAATGCTAAACATATAATAAACAGGAAGGGCACTTTTTTTTTAACAAACTGCTCTCTGAAACCTTAACTAAATAAAATATTCTGATGTACA
>JAJKFI010000009.1:2043234-2104241 GCA_029204185.1 Lerista edwardsae | reverse complement strand
CATTGCTACAATTTATGAGGTGGATATTGCTGAACATTCCTGAACATTCCTAAGTACTGTACTCGCTTTTTCAGAGTCAGACTATTGGTCCATTTGGCTCAGTATTATTGACTCTGACTGGCAGTGGTTCTTCAGGGTTTCAGACTGGATTCTTTATCCACCCTGCCTAGAGATGCCAGAGGTTGAACCTGGGACCTTCTGCATATGAAATATGTGCTCTGTCACTGAGCTATCTTCCTTACCCCCACTGCATGTGGAGGTAAATGTTTGTATTGCAGTAATGTTTACTGCTGCAAATATGATATATAAAATGTATAGCTACCCTGAATGTCTGACAATACTGAGGAAGATGCAGTTGTACTTATCCTTTCACTGTAGTTGTTGCTTCTAATTCTTTGGATTCGGTGTTGTCCAGCTTCGTAGAAATTGACTGCTATTGTAGAAAAGGAAGAAATTGGCATTACAGTTTCCAATTTCTGAGTGGCAAGTGTTTTGAAAAAATACTGCATTTAAAAACTTACCTGCTCAAACTGTGTGTGTCTTAACTGTGGAATTTACAGGGTGGAAATTATGAAGCTTGTGTGCAACACCTTAGCAGCTTGCAGGAAATAAACAAAGATGACTACAAAATACTTCTGAACATGGCAGTAGCAGAATTCTGCAAAAGCAATCAGACAACAACAGATACCTTGAGGCAAACACTTAACCAGCTGAAGAACCAGGTATAAGTTTTTTTTAATTCTTTGGGTGGTGGTTTCTTTTTTTTTTCAGCCAGGTGCTTTTATTCTCTTTTCTTAATTAGGGTCTTTTTACATTTCTCAGCATCCACAATTTTTATACAGACAATTTCAAAAAAGGGAAAGAAACATTAAGGCCAACATAGACATTGCCAGTAGTTTCTTGATTTTTGTTCTTTGTCTTGCAGTTTTGATTTTTGAACCGAAAGCAGCCAGGGCAAACAGTGAGTCTTGAGTAGGGAAATCCTACTTGACTTTTTTTCTTAAGTGATTTTTCAAGCTGCTTTTTTTATTTGTCACCAACGCGGTGTCCCCACAATTCCCTACAACAACTAGTTTGTCCTTTGGCCTCTTTGATAAACAATTCAGAGTTAAATTAATTTACTGTCTCTGTCATCCTCTACCATTGCTTTGAAAGCCCACAAAATCAGTGGGACCTGTTTTTGGGAAGCATGAATAGAATGTATTGTGTGCACTAAGTTTAAAGTGATCCCTGGAATTGCATGTTCAGATATATATTAAAGGATTTACTAGTATGTTCGATAGATACATTTGTTACAATAACAAACTGTAGATGAGGATTAGACTGGCAAAGGAAGCCATGTTTGAAGAGGAAAATGTCCTGGAATCTATCGCTTCTTCTATCCCTTACTCTATCTCTCATTCTAAATTATTTTATATTTTGTGATATGATATCCTTTAAGTAATCAGCTGAAAAACTGTGGACCAAATGCTGTAAAGTAAGTGGTAAGGAGATTATTTGTATCGTTATCATTTATATAATATATGGTATTTGTCGGTAAAACACACATACACACTTCAGTGCACCTGTGTTTTAAAAAAGGATAAAATAAGAGAAGATGGGTCACCAGGTACAGTGGAATA
The DNA here is from genome assembly GCA_029204185.1 of Lerista edwardsae. Taxonomy (NCBI): domain Eukaryota; kingdom Metazoa; phylum Chordata; class Lepidosauria; order Squamata; family Scincidae; genus Lerista; species Lerista edwardsae. The sequence goes on along the minus strand of JAJKFI010000009.1, from coordinate 2,102,619 downwards.
GTATAATAGTCTTAAATGAGTGCTGATTCAGAAGGTTAACTGTGAGTAAAATGGGATCCAAGGTGTCCCATTCACATAGCAATAGGTGTGTTAGTAAGTAATACCTGCCACCAGCATGTGATAGAAAAAGCACAGGATGCTATGTAACTGCAATACACATGTGGAAAACATGCTCATATGAACTCACTCTGTTAATTAAAGCTTCATTTGTACATCTAAATTGCATACAGTACAGGTGGGCCCCCAAATCTATGGGGGTCCCATTTTGCCCTCCTCCCTGTGGATACTGAAACTATGGTCACTGGGGAACCCAATATAAATAGTGGCCCTTGCGTATCAATTACTGTGCCTTTTTCTTGCCATTATTGTGCTTGTAGCACAAGTGTTCCTTGCTTGAAACATCCTTGCTGAACTGAAAAACTGAATGTGCAGGCAGTTAGCTGCACACTACAAAGAGACTAACAGGAAGCAGAACCTCCTTTTTCCTGTTAGTCACCCTCTAGCATGCAGGCTGATTGCCTGCACATTCAGTTCTTTAGTTCAGCAACAATGTTTAAGCAAGAAACACTTGCATTGTAAGCGCTACTGTGAAAATAAAATGGTACTGTAATGGTCATGCAGGGGGTCTCCCAATTCAGCTGATCAGTGAATCCACAGATACCAGATCTGTGGTTACAGGGGCCCACCCATATATTGTTTTAACTTTTAATGTTTTGTTTTAATGTTTTAACATTATCTTGGCATTATTTCTATTTCTACTACTCCTTGTGTTGATGCATTCTTTGTGTCACCTTGGTAATGTGTTGCATTTTGGACCAATTTGTAGCATGAGCTGTTGTACTAAAACTATTTTCTCACTTGGTCATCAATGTAGAAGTACTGTACAAACAGTGGTGTTTGCGCTCTCTTCTCCCAATACAATACCCCTTACAGGTTCATTCCACTGTTGAGGAAATGGATGGCCTAGATGATGTTGAAAACAGCATGCTGTACTACAATCAAGCTGTTATTTTGTATCATCTGCGGCAGTACACTGAAGCTATAATAGTTGGAGAGAAGCTTTACCAGTTCATAGAACCTTTTGGTATGTTGGCAGAAAAGAATAAGGATCTGGGTACTCTTTCCCCCCCCTCTTAATTTGGATAGATTGCAGGCAACTGCTGTTGCAGAACATAGTGATCAATTTGATTATTTGTGTTCATAAATTTAAATGAGCAAATGTTGTTTGACAATAATAGTAAATTTTTAATGTGTTTGTCTCTAGTTTTAAGAGAAATTGTCCAGTGGCAAGTGTAAAGGAATTCTGAGCATCTGTCTCAAAAATACCTTGAAGATTCTATAATTGCAGGAGCAAATACACTGACTCCCCAAGTTACGGACATCCCAGTTATAGACCGCTGAGTTGGTGGTTTGCACTGGGTGCAGTTCATCCTTTGGTGCTTTTGTATAGGTGTAACCGTGCTGAGCTAGCAAGAACTGGCAGTTTTGATTTCTATATATTTCAACTTCTGGAAACAGACCAGTATGTAGGTTGGGGACTTAAGAGTTGTCAATTGCATATACAGCTGCCTGAATTAAGCTACTTCTTTTTATATCCACATATTTGGAAGTTTATAGGCTTAAAATTATGCATTTGTATAGATAATATTCTGTTGTAAAAAACTGTTTACAATTTTAACATGTTTAATCTGAAATGTAGGGCGAGTTTGATTTTCATAAGCAATTGTAAAAGGTTTAAATAGTTTTCAAAATATGATAGAATGATAAAACCTTTGGAGAATAGTTTTGTATTTCATTTGTTGAGCCCTTTCAGGGGGAAGTGTTTTCATGATTTGTCTTCTTTGTTTACACAGAGGAAAAATTTGCCCAGGCAGTGTGCTTCCTGCTGGTAGATTTGTACCTGTTGACTTGCCAAGCTGAGAAAGCCTTACATCTGCTTGCAGTACTGGAAAAAATGATTTCGCAAGGTGGCAACAACAAAAATGGGAAAAATGAGGTGTGTCTGTAAGAACATAGTAGACATGTAATATAGGTGGTCGTTATCTGTGGATTTGGTACCCGCGGATCTGATCATCCGAGGGTTCTGAACCCGTGGGGCCCCTGATCTGGGCCCTCCAAATGCGACTGACGCTGTGTTCTTGTCATGTATGGCAAGTGTTCTGAGGGCCAGGGGAGGCCGCAGAGGGCTTTTCTGGGCCTCAGAATGCCTTATAAGGGCATAAAGACATAAACTCCTGGTTTCCTCCGAGAAACTAAACTGGCATTCTTTTGACCTAAACTGGCATTCTGAGAGTCAGGGAGGCCACATGCGGCCCTCAGAAATCTCTGAACGTGGCTGGAGTGCAGCTCCAATTGCGTTTGAAGGGTTTGGGGGCCCAACTCTCTAGATTTAATCATCTGTGTATTTCTGTCCCTGTGGAGGTTCTAGGAACCACTGGAAATCCATAGATGATTAAATCAGCAGATTTGGGCCCTGAAACCCTCTGAATGTGACTGGAGCTACACGGATAATGCAGGATAACGAGGGCCCACTGTAGTTAACGAGTTCTTTTAATGATTAATATTCAACAGCTCTGTACATGTTACTATGAAATTAGTGTCATTTAGATTTGAACTGGTCTCATTTGCAGAGAGAATGATTGGAAATGCCATAGAAATGCTCATTCTTATGGCCAATCAGTCTCTCTTCTGGTGACCTCCTGCTTCTGTTGGCTTTGTGTTAGTTGCACAAGAAGGTGATGTAACCACACAGCAAGTCCCTATTTCACGTGCATATCTGGCGACTCTATTAAGCAAGAAGCTACTGTTTTTGTGACAATGCCTTCAGCAGTATGATTGAGAGGGGTACTCCTTCGTAAGAAGACAATGTGCATAAGCTGTAGAGTATCTTTGCAGTTTTATGTAACAAGTTAGTTTCAAAAGCTGACAACTTCTTCACTTTTCAGGCAGGTAATAATGCTAGTAAGGAAACTTCCAATCACAAAGCTGAAAGTGGAACCCTGACGGAATTGGCCAAGTCTAAAATACACCAGGTAAGATGAGATCCAGATTTCTGTGAATCTATTTCTCCTATTTCTCTCTACATGAGAGCTGACATGGCATAATGGCTAGCAGACTGACAGCCAAATTCTGTGGTGCCTTGGTGTTCAGAGGAACAGCAGCGCTGAAATGGCTGCCATGATATCCTGCGGGCACCGAGGCAGCTGCCAGAATCTCCACAGATTGTAAAGCCCCGGCGGCCCCAGTGGGTCTCCTTGGATCTGCACCCACTATTGAGGGCAAAGAATTGAGGAGGCCCATGTCAGGCATCCTGCTGCTATCTCTGCCCCCTCCCAGACCTGATCCTTCTCTCCCCCACCCACATTCCACCCACCCACCCCGCTCTGACAAGCCATTCCACTGCCTGGTGGTAGTACTTACTGCTGACCATTCTCCTCCACCGCTGAGGCCCAGCACTGGTGGTTGTCCCCCTCAGCCCCATGTGCTGCAAATGTGCTTTACAGCATGTTTGTGAAATCCAGAGCTAACAGTATGTGCGTACCGCCGGTGCTCTGGCCCATAGGATTGGGCTCTGAGCTGGAAATCAGAGCTTCTCTGGTTAAGGACTTCCATAGTTTTTGTTTTGGCCATGAACTCGCTTGGTGATCATAGACAAGCCAGTCCAGCAAAACCACTGCCGTTTGCCTATCTTTAAAAGGTGTCCCCAGCATCCACGGTTTCAGGTATCAATGGGGATCCAGAACGGAACCCGAGCGGATACCGGGACATGGCTGCACTTGTCTTCCAAGTTTTTGCCAAAACTTGTTTGCCAACAATACATGTGAAGTACTTTGCCCATTGAAAAAGTGCTTCACAAATGCTAGTTTATTATGTCACTTAGAGATGGAATACATGCTGCTTTGCATTTTAATGCATTATAAAATTGTCTTGGGGCTGATTCATGTATGTGAGCTCAAGGTCCATTTATTTCCTGTGTGTAATCCAGAGTAGCACTGGTGTGACTTGGGTTCCCACGTGGATATAGATAGCAGCAGTAATTGGTCTGCAATAAGGTTGCTGAGTAATGAGATATGCTTCACCTTCCAGTGTTTGATATGAATCCTCACATGATCTTTACAAGGGTTCCACTGTGCTTTCAATTACCAGCATAGTTGAGAACATACCCCTTGTCTGTTTTAACATAAAATCTATTCTCTTTGTTCATAACATTATCTTAACATTTGAAATTTTTGTGCAGCAAATTTTATTATACATATACGTATTCAAACATGATGTATCCCGAATATGATACCCAAAGCTGTGTAATTTCTGAGCCACCATCATGTTTTTACTTCAGTGTGATGTTAAACCTCTCCTTAATTTTTAAAAGTATAAGGTGCGAGCCTATATTCAGATGAAGTCTCTAAAGGCATGCAAGAGGGAGATCAAGTCGGTTATGAATACAGCTGGAAATGTAAGTACTTTTGATCATTGTGTTATAAATGACAAATAGGTGTATATTTCCAAAAACAACACCACACATACATGCCAACTACTGATTTATTTACGGCAGTCGTTCCCAAACTGTAGGTCATGACCCAATTTTTAGTGGGTTGCAAAACTGGCAAGGCAGATCAGGCCATGTGCATCAAGGGTTAAACAAGCTTCTACTTGTGGGGAGAAGTATCACCATTATACAGTAATCATTATAGCCACACCCCCTGGCATTCATAAATCAGGCAGCAGCATTTAGGGCTGCAGCATCTGAAAATGTCCTGTTCCACATCGAATGGCAGGCTGAGGGGAAATGCAACTCCACCAGAATGGTCCCAATCCAATGAATGTGGAGCTCAACTTGCACCCCTCCCAAACTAGGCTGAAAGGGATTTTAAGAGGCTTTATTGGCTGGTAAAGTGAAACACTTCTTTAAAAAATCTTATAAAGCTAAGAATGTCCTGATAGTGTCATTTTAAAAAGTGGGTCCCGGTGCTAACCAGTTTGGGGAACCCTGGCTTGCAGCATTTGAAGGGTGGATCTGAAACAAAGCAAACGTTACCTCATATTTTTTTTATTTGGGAACAAAGGAAATTGTGGGAACATCTCTTTCTGTAAAATAGGGTTAGGATTTCTGTTCCTCTTCACTTATTCCCTGATTTTGGATTGTTTTTGCTCCTTTCATAGCCCATCTGGTCTTTGTGTATCTTGCACTGGAAAGGGTCACTTTTTACTATAATTTAGTCTGTTTTAAGTTGGTAATGTCTATATTTGGCCACAATGTTTCTCTTTAATTTTACAATACATATACTCTGGCGGCTTGGCACTTGAATAAGGGTGGTGTCAGCAGTTCCTGTATAGTAGCACCCCTTCAAAGTGCCAGTAGTACTATCACCCCTTGCACACCACACCATTGCTGCTCAATCTCTTCCCTGCAATTTTGAGTACTTATTGCTTTCGTGTTTTTCCTTTTGTTAATCCTGTTGTGCAGTTAACTTCTCTGTTTTGCTTTGACTCATTGCTTTGTCAGCCATATTTCAGCCCAACGTCAGGTCACTGTGGAATACCTTGAAGACCAGGAGTGCTCAGCTGTAGCTTTCAGTTGAAGGATGTGCTGTCATAGGCTACCCATTTTTATATCCTTTGCTTTACCTAGCTTGATAACTGGAGTATCGAGTTCCACTCCAACTCATTTAGCGTAACTATGGTTTTGTTCTCTTCACAGTCTGCTCCTTCTCTCTTTCTGAAAAGCAACTTTGAGTATTTAAGAGGCAATTATCGGAAAGCAGTAAAGCTGTTGAACAGCTCAAACATTGCTGAACATCCAGGCTTTATGAAGACAGGTAATTTAAACTTGTGTGTTTGCAAAATGGGACCCTTCTTGACATAAATGCCTTTTTCCTGAAGTAGTGAAACATACTTGTGTGGATACAAGTTTCTCTAATAGACTTCCATTCATATATTTTATATGGTTTAGGATTTTGTTTGAAAAGCAACATTTCTAAGCTATTGGGTAGTATTTAGAAATGGCTGTATTTTTCCTTTTTTATAATGATGCTTCCCAATAAGAGCATCATTACAAATCAGTTTCTTTTAAAACTGGATTAAATTATTTGGAACAAAATTATTTGTAAAACGTAGGTTCTACTTTTCTATTTAAAATGCTCAAAGCAGGGTACGACAATCAAAAGCCACAAAATTTTTTAGAACATCAGTAATCACAAATGGATGCTGCAGGCACCACCAAGGTATAAAATCTTATCATCTGCTCATTGAGGGAATGCCTGTCTACCAAAAAGCAGCAACCAAGCAGCAAAAAACAGATGAGGAGCCCACAGGAATTTCTGCAAGTTCCACAGTCTGAGTACTTCCACATGAAACTTCTTTATTAATATCAACCAGACTTCTGTGGGAGGTGGAACACTGATCAGGAACCTTGCTCAAAATTCTGGCAGGGTTATATGGGAGATGGCAGCTCTTACTTAGACCACTGAGTTATGCGGATTTGTAGTAGTGGCTCTGTTGGTTGCTCAAACACTTTCCTGAGGCAGTACAGTGTCTTTGATCCTCCGAGTCTAAATATTTAAATGATTGTTCGCTTCCAAAAAGGCTTAATAAATACCCTTACCACCACTTCTTCAGTGATACTCCAGATTTGGTCATACGGTTGATTACCTTATGCATTTATATGTTCAAAACTGCACAACTTGTATTGATAATGCTTACTAGCCTCTGCTGAGACTAGTTCATCTTTTTCTGAGTGTATGATTGGATTGACTTGTATTAACTTTATAAAGTGTTGTGAGCAGATAGTGTCAGTAAACAATTTTCTCCTTAAAAAGAACCATCTGTCATTACTCTGCAAGTGTTTACATACGAAGTATGAAGTGAGCTTTTCAGATTGCAGTGTTTTCAAGTGGGATCAGGCAAAACAGTTTTACACCCTGCTGTTCTTAAAACATGATGCAGGAGATAAACTCTCAGAATGTCCTGTCCTCATTATTTAGCTAAGGGACTTAAAGATGTGTGTTTAGACAGCGTATCTTGATTGTAGGTGGCTACAATAATCCCATGGAGCTTTACTGTGTTTATGTAGGAGTCAGATTGTTCACATATACACTACAAACTGCAAAACATGGCCTCTGAAGAAAACTATTAGCTTTAAAGAAATTAGCATGTTTCTAGCCTTAGGTTATGGTCTGAGAGATGATGAGCAGTTTGAGCTAATTAGAGTAGGGTAGACAGAAAGTAGATTGCTGGAGATCAATAAATACTATTGATTGATTTGCAGTGGCTCTTGAGGGGTTTTCATTCCCAATAGTTTAGCAGCTTTATTCTTCTTGTACATCTGTACTCTTAACTCTCAACTATCGTTTGCTACACACTGACTGATGTCTTCCTCTTATTTTGGCTAACACTTATGGCGCAATCCTAAACTGGAGTTAGGTCAGCACAAGTCCCTTGTGCCAGCTTAAGAATGTCACAAATGCACCGTAAAGTGCATTTACACCACTCTTGGAGGCCGGTGCACGGATGTATGCCATTCTCCCTGACTCTGAGACTGATCCAAACACGTTTTACAGTGTGTTTGCGACACTCCTAGGCTGGTAGAAGGGTCTTATGCTGGCCTAAACCCAGGTTAGGATTGTGCCCTCAAAAAATAAAATAGAACTGTTTCTTCAGTCGCTGCAGCTGAAACCAGTGTAAAGTAAGCACACTTAATTTTCATCAGTTATTTTTATACCTTGTTTGAGTACAGATATTCTTATGCATGGGGTAGTACTTGACTTTTGTGCACTTTGAAAATAAGCAATCCAAAAATAAAAACAAATATTTGTTACCACCTCTTTTTCCTTGTACTCCAAAATTTCATGTTCTCTCTCTCTCAACTTTTCTCAGGTGAATGCTTACGGTGCATGTTCTGGAATAATCTTGGATGTATTCATTTTGCAATGGGGAAACACAACTTGGGAATTTTCTATTTTAAAAAGGCTTTGCAAGAAAATGATAATGCCTGTGCACAGCTTGGAACAGGTGGCACAGAGCCAGGTAAGGTGGGTTCATAAAAGGATGTGCTGTCAGGGATACTGGGTGAGTTTATGGGCCATGCAATTCATGTAATTGACCTGTCCTTTCATTTTGAAACGAATCTTTGGTGCTCTCGTTTGCTATTTCCAGCGCTCTCTTAATATGCCACATCTCGTCAATATTTGTTTTAATCTTAAGAGGGTAAATTGCTCCTGTTACCATGTTGCAGCCAGGGAGTGGAGTACAAAAAGTAGTGAATTGTCTTTCCAAAGTACTTAAGTATAGAATGGTATCTTAAACATCACTTGAAAGAGATAAATAACAAATAAAATGAGTGCAGTGCCAAAGCTAGTCAGAGTTGACAGACAAAAATCTGAAAAAGCACAATTTGTACTATTGGAGTCATTGTAGAAGTAGTGAAATATTTACTGGAAAGTCTAGTTAGTGCCTGGATAGAAATACTTTGTCCAAGATTGAAATAGAAGCAAGGATGCACATGGTATGAAAATGGAGTGATAGTTATGAACATCCTATGCAAAGAGTGTGTTCTTTTGGATGAATTAATTTGGACTAACAATTGCCGTTAGTTCCATCACAGTCTGCAAAGCCATCAATTCTCACCCTAAATTCCCCCATCTGTGAATTTTCAGTTGTTGGGTGGCTGTAATACCAAAGTGGACATCAGTGTTATGTTAAATGGTGATGACTTAATTACTAGTACTGATTAACTCCAAAGTGACTGGTCTTTTAAATGAAGGTTAATTTAATCTGTTTTACATGGTCCTTTTCCAGGAATTCCTCCTGCTTCGGTCCTCTTAAATGGCACAGTGTTTGTGGTTTTTTTTTCCTCCCACAGGCAAAAAGTTTTCAGGACGACCAATGTGCACCTTGTTGACTAACAAGCGTTACGAGTTACTGTATAACTGTGGAATTCAGCTTTTACACATTGGAAGGCCACTAGCTGCCTTTGAATGCCTGATAGAAGCAGTCCAGGTTTATCACTCGAACCCTCGCCTTTGGCTGAGAATAGCTGAATGTTGCATTGCTGCCAATAAAGGAGTAAGACCAATCTTCATTCTAATCTAAAATAGTTTAAAATACAGATTAATTTAATCTTTAATTCAGGAATATCTTTGTAGTATTTAATTTTGATTCTGTATCCATAGAATCTGTTCTGCCAAAGCAACTTGGGGAGTTGGTTTATGTAGATGGTAGTATGATTTTGTTAGTCCATCATGCCTCAAGCAGTTACTACTAATATAAGACAGCTGTTCTAGGAACAATAGAGGTACCATTTAAATTTTCCTGTAGACACTGATAAAATCATGGTATCATCGGAATACAGACGTCATCTTGTGAGGGAATCTGTGTTGGAACAAAGTAGGCAATAGTTTTGTGGAGAGCAGAGAGTTTTTTTCTTTTAAAAACAACAACATAAACCCTTCGTGGAAAGACTGTTATACGGTCTGCCTCTGACCATGTTGGATTGCACAGGAACAGATAGCAATTTCCTGCAGTGAGCCCTTGAGCCAGGGGTCTGACCTGGAATATCTTGTTATGAGTAATGTGCTTGTTAGCCTGTTTTTAATAATGACCATACTGAAAACCTGTTAATGCCCAGAGAAATGAAGAACACATTTAAAGAATTTGAAGGTAATGCAGGGTATAATCATGCTGTGGATTGGGAAATGGAATGGAGACAAGAAGCAAGGGGCAGAGAAAATGTGTGCCTTTATAACCTAGCAAATATGTTGCTTGCTAACTTCAATATCCTTTTTTCTTCTAGAGTTCAGAACAAGAAACAAAGGGCCTTCCAAGCAAAAAGGGCATAGTGCAGTCCATTGTCGGTCAGGGCTATCATCGTAAAATAGTCTTAGCATCCCAGTCTGTACAGAATGTTGTTTATAAGTAAGTAGTTACGATTCTTTGTTGCTGTTCCCCAAAAGGGAAATGTGCGGCTTGAAATGCTTTGTTTGCAAGATCGAGTTGTGAATGGAAAGAAGTTGCTTTTTATGTCCAGCAGAGGGCTTGCTTGTTTCCTTAGCTACCATTTTTTGCCCCCATTCCTCCCCTTCAGGACAGCTTACAACAAAATATCTCATCAACAAAGCATCAAAAAACAAAACTAACAATTAAATCAGAACAACAGTAAAAATGAAAAAGAACCATCTGAGAGCTCAACTGAATAACTATCTCAGAGTAATAAATGATATGGGACACAATCACAACTGAAATGTCTTAACAATAAAGTTTGTCAGGCAGCAAACACTCAACGAGGGGACAAAATGGGCATCCAGTGGGAGGGAATTTGTGGCTTGGGGGTGCAACTGAAGGGCCCATAGTTTATTTAATAAATCTCCAGTATTAGGCCCTTGTACTTGCATTCTCTGACTTGAGGATGTGGAAGCAAGCAATCAGATTAACTCAATAATTTTTAAGAGGATTGTGTTAATTGTCATGGCTTTGTTTAAAAAAATGTTCTTAAGTGTAGATGATAAATAAGAATTATGGTATTTTTAGGTTGTGAACTTCAGAGAATAAGCTGCAAATCCAAGTCCCAGGGAGTAAATCCCTCTGAATTAAATGAGACCTGAGTAGTCTTACCTGGAGTGTTCTGTAAAGCACTTTAGTTGTGGTATTACTGTGTTTGTACACTTCCATTGTGGAATATGTCCCAGTAGCATCCCTACGGTGAGGCAGAGCGCTAAGTTTTGCACGGTGCCTTACCTTGCCATGCAAACTGCACCTCTCCTTTGTAGCCAGTAAGCAACGCTGAGGCATTGCTTTCCTTGTGAGGACTGGCTACAACTGCGAGGGAGAGTAAGGCACCTTGCAAAACTTTCTCTCCACCTCCCTGTAGGGATGCTACTGATATGCACCCCCACCACCACGCCGTGTTGTCAGACTAGTCAATAGTGAAGCATAGCTTAAAACATATTATTTCATTGACACAAAGCTACCTTTTTTCCTGTAGACAAAGCCTGTGCTGCTTAAGCCTTCTATGCCTTCTAAATCCTTGCCTGTATTAGTGTAATACGAGTATTAATATAGTTTGCTTTATTTTTTCTTGCAAAGTGATGGTCAGTCTTCAGCTATTCCTGTAGCCAGTATGGAGTTCGCAGCAATTTGCCTAAGAAATGCCTTGCTGCTGCTTCCTGAAGATCAGCAAGAGCCAAAGCAGGAAAATGGATGTAAAGTTGGGAACCCATTGGGAGGGAGTAATGAGAACAGTGAGAACAGTGAGGCGTGCAGGTACGTTTAGTGGTAAATATTTCTATTGCTTGTTTCTCCAAACTTTTTTTTTATGCTACTAGAGAGATTCCATGGTTCCTAACCCTAATATTCTGTGGCTGAACAAGGGGGAGAGTGAGAATAGGGAAAAGAAATGCATTGCAGTTAAATAAAGTTAGTAAGCCTGCAATCCTGCACACACTTCTCTGGGAGTAAGGGCTCAATCCTATACTGCGCTGGAATGGCGAGGCTGGCTGGCTAACGCCATATCCCAGCGCAGTATAGTGGAGGCTGGAGTGCGCTCCCTTACCGTAGAGGAGGCTCCAGCCTCCCCTATGCGCTCCTCGGATCTGCACCTGCTAAATAGCAGGCGCAGATCCGAGGAGAGCGCATGGCCCGAATGAGGGCCACACGGCCTCCCGATCGGGCTTAGGAAGCGGCCTTATGGCCACCCCCCAAGCCCATTCATGTCCTGCCCTCCGCCCGCCCAGAATCTCCCTCCCCCCCCCACCAATCCGCGTCCCAGAATGGGATGGAGCCTCCCTCGCACCAACTGGCTTCGGTCAGCACAAGAGAGACTCAGCACAAGAGAGACTCAGCCGATGCTATGACATAGTGACATTGCCGTCGGCGCAACGGGCAGTGCAGGATTGCGCTGTAAACCTCTTTGAGCACAGTGGAATTAACTTCTGAAGAAATTTGCCAGATTGCACTGTCAATCAGTAAAATGGGCCTACAACCCTTGGCCGTTGAAGAAAAATGATACTGATCTACCACTACATGGGAATGCACTCTTACACAAGTATGAAACTAGAATAGTTTTTGTTAAAGTGTCTTCCTACCGAATAACAAGGTAAAACAAATCTTAGAGGTGCGAAATTTTCTGAGGGCATGATCCTAACCAACTTTCCAGTATTGGGGTAAGGGCAATGCAGCTCTGTGGTAAGGGAACAAACGTTCCCTTACCTCAAGGAGGCCTGAGTGACAGCTCCCCAACCGCAGGTTGCAACACATACCCCATTGGCATAGCTATGCCAGTGTTGGGAAGTCGGTTAGGATTGCACCCTGAGACTATTTACCACCTTCTCACATTTAGCAGCAGGTCTAGCCCAAACAAAGGTGGCTACCAAAGCATGCCACATCTGCATCTTCAAAACTGTCTGGGTGGGGAGGATCTTGGGAGTTATATTCCTAAGATCCTTTCTGCCCAGCTCTTGACACAGCAAGGGAGTCAGTGATCCTCTTTCCAATAATCTGAGAGTCATCAGGAGGAGGATTGCAGTGGCTCCTCCATCACCTCCTCCAGCTCTGCTACAGTGTTCCTTGGTAACAGTGATGAACAGAAGGTGTGAAGCTCTTCCTTGCTCTACAAGGAGAGTAAGCTTGAAGAAGAAGGGGCAGCAGCCAGGTGGAGTTGGCTCTGCGATGGGATCTGCAAATTGAGAAGGGGAATGCTGGGCAGGACTTAGGTGGGACTTACACATGATTGGCAGCCCGTCTGCAGTGTTCTGCGGCTGCCCTGCTTGCTGCGGAAGATGGGTGGGGGGCGTGCTGGGTGCCTGGGCGAGCTGCGGTGGGGCGCGCCAACCGGGGGCAGCCCCCCTGAGGCCAGGGCAGCCGCAGAACGCTGCGGATGGGCAACCAATCACATGGAAGTCCCGCGTAAGTCCCTCCCAGCGTTCCCCTTCTCAATTTGCAGATCCCATCGCTGACTTGGCTGCCTCGTCAAGCTACCACTTGAAATGGGCAAGTCTGTCTGCCTAATGGGTGGGTAACTCTTGCTTAGCAGTTCTTCTTTCCTCTGAAAACTTTATCATGCCTATAAAGCAAGTGTGCATGTGTTACCTGCTCTCACGGAACCGTCCTGATTTGGAGAGGGGTTGTGGTTGAAGTTTTTCATTTTAAGAAACTTTTAAAGGCGGGTTCATGAGCCATGTGCATTTTTAGCAGCGTTCAGTGTTCCTGGGAAAGACCAGGGAATGTGTCCCTGTCATGGTAGAAACAGAGCTGCCACGTCTTGCTGTAGCTTGAGGAAGTTCCCGCAGCAGCCAGACTGGCATCTTCCACTTGGCACTCTGCTGTGGCATTGTAGACTTTGCCACAGGTGGGTGGGGTGACCTCAAGCTACAGTGTTCAAACATGGAAGCTGCTTCCTCTTCCTCACTAAACTAGACCTTTTTCATTTCTCCTAATGAAGAGGTTGGCTAAGAAATACACATCTTTCTGTAAGTTAACAAACTGTTTTTAGTCTTGGAGGCCCCTCACACCATCTTTCTCCACTGCCATTTGAGTACTGTTTTCCCTGATGATGTGTTAAAAACCCGCTTTTTCACTCTTAGTCCTTATGTATCCATCTTTTCTTAACTGTGTTCTTTTTTCTAAACAAGACTACTCCTGCTGTCTTCATTTCAGCAGTAAAAGTCATGAAGGAGACAAATTTGTTCCTGCTCCACCATCTTCTCCACTGAGGAAACAGGAATTAGAAAATTTAAGGTATGTCCCTAACATGGCAGTGTTTTTTTTTTGCAAGCACCGTATACCTCAGTTTTGATGTTGCAGCAGTGGGGTCTCTTTCAGGAGAATTTAAATAAAGAGGCATTATAAGAGTTATTGGCCTTTAAAAAAGACATCTGATATGTTTATAGGCTGAAATTTAATTATCTCTTTATGGAGACTGTTGCGAGTTTAAGAAAAAATCAGTATCGATCCTTTATTCGGATTCCTTAGTACTTAATACCTAAACGAAACAACTTCAGCTTTGATGTGCAGGTACAGCAAATCCTCACTTAAAGCTGTTTTGTTATAAATTATTTTGCTTCAAAATTATTGAGAAAACAAAAATAGATTCCTGGCCCGGGCCACCATCTGTGTGAGATTTGCACAATCTCTCCATGGATTTTCTCCAGCCTGGCAAACTTGCATTTATTTCCGCTTTTTAATATTAGAAGTGTTTGGGGTCTTTATTTAGAAGTTTGGTGATGTTTGTGACTAGAAATATGCTGTAGGAATGTGACTATTGTTTACACACATCAATTAGCCAATCGATTAAAATCAAATCAAAATGGCTTTCGTTATAAGTCATTTTGCTTACAGTTGCCATTTCCAAGATAAGAATCTATTGACAACTTTTAAGTAGAGGCTTGTTGTATTTCATGACCTACCTTCTTAAGCTTAGATGCTGAAAAATAGTTTTGTTTTGCTGGACTGTTTCGTTACAGATGCTGTCTATAGAAGACAATCCTATATCCTCACAACCAAATCTATATATTGGCAGTAATTTCCCCTCTCCTTTGTAATGGGAGTTTGGCAGTACTGATGAAGATGTTAAACTTGAGAGCCTCTTTCTAGTATTAGCACCTTCTGTAGTTTTTTTCAAAAAAATTTTTTGTGTGTATTGGGTGAGAAGGGCTTGTATATTCTGTAAAACATTTTTTCCCTGGCATTCAGATGGAATCTAGTGCCACTAAACACTATTGAGGACCCAGTCTGAAATGCCCTAAAGCCAGCGGTACATGTACTGCTGGCTAAAAGTTCTGCAAATGTGCTGTGAAGCACATTTGCGACACTGCGTGAGTAGGCAATGCCAGCACTAGGCCTCAGCACCAGGTGGGAGGCTGGCCAGCGGTAAGTTTTTTTTCAGGGTGGGGGAGGTGTGGAGGAGGCAGAACTGGGCGGGAGAAGGGAGCATCGGGCCTGGGCAGAGGTGGAATTGGCAGTGGCCTCCACTGTCAGATCTGATGCCCCATTTTAGCCAGCTTCTCAAGTCTGTGATGGCTAAATAGCCAGCGGAGACTCTTAATAGCCCCATTGTGGGGCCTGGGGCTTTTACTTGGGGAAAGGAGGATGAACATCCCCCTCCCTCAAAGAGACCCTGGTGGCTGCAGTGGCGCCTAGAGGCTGCAGCAGTAGCCATTCTGGTGCCACGCTCCTCTGGGTGCTGGGCAGTTTAGGACTGAACTGTGCGTGGTCTCAGGCTCAGATACCAATCAAAGGAAAACTAGTGTTCCTTTTTTTAGATGGCCCCATGGCCTGGCTTTTCTTATGCATAGTGTACATAGATTCATAGGAAAGAGTTATTAAATCCATTGTTGTTTGTCAAATACGGATACTTTTCTGAAGTTATCCACACGTAGGAATTGTTTGTGCAATTTAATCTGTGGTTGGAAAGTAATGCATTCAGATTTCATACTCTGAAAGTCACTTTTCTTTGCGTCCTGACTTGTAACCCATGAAGTTGTTGCAAGCATGAACCTTTTCATCCATAGTGATGAACATTCTTGACTAAGGGCCCAGTCCAGTCAATCTTTCTAGCACTGTTGCAGCTGTGCCAACGGGGTATGGGCTGCATCTGCCATGTGGCCTTTTCAAAGTAAGGGAATGCTTTTTCCCCGTATCTTGGGGCTGCGTTAGCAGTGGGAAGTTGGATAGGATTGGGCCTTTGGAGATGATATACAAACCATATTCCCTGTTATATAGGCCTGTAGTGCAGATACTGTATTTTTTCAAAATGTGGGAATGGCTGGGTTGGGTACTTCGTTTTGATCGAACTGTTAAGACATAGATACAGGAATCTGTTTTACAATATATGTACAAAAATATGGTTATTCTCATATTTGCAAAACGTAGATGTCATTGAAAGTTAATACAGACCTGTGTAACATAGAAATGCAGTGTGTAATTTAACCCACCTGATAGGTGTCTTTTTTTCCTTCAAGGAACTGTAACTGATTTCCATAGATACTATTTAAACATTAGTTCTTGTTCTTGACTATAATTCCTTAAATTGAAGGATTTGGTGTACAGTGAGCATGTAATGCTAAGGCTGTGAGAACAATCTCATGACATTTCATGTGCTGTACAGAAAGGGATATAATCTTTCACGATCAGTTGTTGTTCTCTATTGATGAAACTTGACAGCCTGTCAAGGAAATCTTGTCATTGCGACCAAAATGATTGTACTCTTTCTAGTAAGAACCAGCATGAAAGAAGAGGGAAGAAAAACATTGATTTAGCTACTTTAAGCCTTGCTCAGAGTGGTTAAAACTGAGGGATCCTGCCTTTGCTACCTGCTATTTTTAATCTTACGCACAGGATGACTGAAAAAATGGAATTCTTTGTGGCATTATCATTATCCCTCTTCTTTCATTTGTCAAAATACAAAGAGTAATATTAAGCTTTAAATTAAATCATGTCGCATCAGTGTTTTTATAGGCAAACCTCTTCTGCTGTGCACAAGCAATATGCGAAGCTTGTGAAGCAAACCATCCATATTGTAGAAAGGAGCTTCACCTAAATGTGGTGTTACTAATTTGTGAACTAAAAGCCACTTTAAGATCTGATGCTAATCTTGACAGTTTTTCCATACAGAATGGTGGTTGTGCCAGTGCTTCAAAGACCTTTAAATATAAGTATTTTGATGGCACTTTTTTTTTTTGTTAAAAAACAGTACAGGTATGCCCTGGTTGTACACTGGGGTTCTGTTCCAGACCCCACTGTGGATACCTGAAACTGTGGATACTGGGGACACCTTTTTAACGATAGGGGAACATCAGTGGTTTTGCTGCAACAAGGTAAAAAATAAAGAGATTTGTTTAATATTTTAAATAGGAGATAGTCTTATCTTTTTAATAGGAGTCCCAGTATTCATGGTATCCATGGATACCAAATCAGTGGATATCAGGGCATGCTGGTATATTACTATTTTGTAATAATCTGAGATGTTGGGGAAACTTTAGCCTTGTGTGATGGTCTTTAAAAAAACCCACACAACTCCACATATTCCCCTACCATTTCCATGAGACTGGTGGCAAGGGGCTTCCAGAAAATTTCCTTTTACTATTGCCCTGTAGATTCCAAGAATTCACACTCTATACTACCTATTCTCTATACTACGTAAATGCCACACAGATGGGGTTTTTTTATCTGTGAGGTTCCATTCCCAGAACCCTCATGGATAAAAAAAATCCAAAGGTAATTAAACCTGTGGATTTTGCCCACAAACCCCTGTCCCTTTTAAGGCATTACAAGGCCGAAAACCAAAAGTTACTTCCCCCCCCCCCCCAAAATGGCCATTCTGAGGCCTGTTAAGCACAGCTCTGGTCACCTTCAGAGGCTTCATATTGATCCAAATCTGCGGGTAATTAGGCTCAACCTGCAGTGTCAAGGAACAAGATAATTTGTAGGTACTTTGCTTTAATTTTGGACCAGCATACCATGTATTGGGTTTTTTTAGGTCAGTATTTTGGAAGGATATTTCTCTTTTTGGGGTTGTTAGTGATAGTCACAAAAACTGGTGTAGATTAGCACTGAAATCCAAAGCACTTATTTTGGGTTCAAGCAGCTTTTTTCTAATCAAGTTTTTATGCCTTTAACAGCTGCCTGGCATGAAGAAATTGAGCCTTCCTTAAAGATATGGGTGCCCTAAAGGAAAAGAAGTGGGTAATTCTAGCATGTTGGGTTTTCTTCTTTTGTAGTATAGAGCAACTGTTCTGCTGTGTTTGGAGGTTGCTTCCAAAATTCCTGAATTCTGGGGCAGTATGTCCAGCAGAGCAGGGGCTGTTTCGAGAAAGGGGATACAACTCTGGGTGGGGTAAGAGAGAAGAACCAATGCTCTAGGAATGCAAACAAATCCGGAGAAAATTGTTACATAGGTTAGAGGTCTCTTGCATTTTGGTTTCATAGCCACATGATGAGGAAATGCGGGTTTTTTTAAGTTTCTTTGTGTTTACTGCTGATCTTTAGTTTTATTAAAAAGCATCTTATCACCATAGTTCTGTCTTGCAGAAAATAAAATCTGGTTAGTTTTTAAGATATCATTTGGTTGTATTGCATTTTTGAAGTTGCGTCACAATGAAGTCAAATGGCGTTTCTTCATTCATGTTACTGATGACATTGTCCTGTTAGTCTTTCATGTGGTGTAAGCTTGATTCATTAGTTGAAGGTCAGTAAACTTGGTGGGCTAATGAATCCTCTTGCCCACTTGTCATACAACAGACACTTTAGCACTTAGCCTCTGTTGAAGTGTAATATCCCATGGGAGGGAGTAGCGAGGGGAAAGACAGAGTTCCATTTTTTAATCTTGGGATATAGTAACTTTGGTCCAACTGACAGATCTTTTGGTTGCTGAGTATGGCCAGTTTGCCAAGTTTCAGTTATACTGTGAAACCTTGATTAATGGGACTTTGGAAACAGTAGTTTTCTCCTCCATTTAAAAACTAGTCATACACATTTTGCATGTGCACCCCTCTGTTGATTTAAATGTATTTGGATTTAATGGACTTTGGCATTATGGGAATCCCTGCCCCCACATTGAGTGTTCACTGTAGTACAGTTTAGAAGAGGCAAATTATTGTTGTCTCCAAGATGCTTGTTTCTGTATTGTGCATGTGTTTCTGAAACAAAATAATTACAGGTTTTAAAACATTGTATTAAAAAGCAGTCTGGCAGCCACTCTACTACACAGCCCCGGACTCTGTGGTCTGGTGCAAATTCTTAACTGCCTAGTTGTTATGGAGAAGAAATCTTTGATAGGCAACATCCAGTAAAAGCTCAAAAATGGAAGCAAGTTCTCTGTTTGCAGGAGTCCTTTCCCTGGGGTTCGTTTCTTCTTTTGGACATGTTGCTAATGCATGCCCCCCCCCATTTCTGAGTGACAAAGGTGCAGGAGGGGGGAACCTTAAACATTTTTCCTTCATCTTTTGTTCCTGCATGAAGTGTGTGTGTGTGTGTGTGTGTGTGTGTGTGAGCACAGTGAAACAGTTAATGCAGCTGTCTGTCAGTGTGAATAGTTTCCAGGATGTCATTGTAAACCTTGTAGGCGGCCTTGATATTAATTTGGATATGGCAGGATATGCATTCTTAACATAAATAAAACTTTGCAAAGGGCATTGTCCATGTACTAAGGCAACCTGGGCATTATGTGCTGTTTTGCACCCAGTTTGTTCTCAGCCCTGTTACAAGCAGAAAAGCAGCCAGGCCACCTGATATACAGTAATCCCTAAATTCTCTCAACGGCAGCAGTTGGATTTAAAGAAACAAAATCGACCTGGGTCTGAAAGGATGCCTACTTTCCTTGACAAGCTTTTGTATGCTTCTAGATTTGGTGTGACATCCGGGCATGGTACAGAGGAAGGAGAGAGAGAGAGAAGCAGAGAGGTTTCCCGTCTTCCTTATGCACAGTTAAAGTGTATGCCTCCTGGGAATAAAGGAACCCCAGGCCCTGCCATGAATTAACATGGCTTACTGCTGAACCAAAAATGGGCTTGACAGTTGCCAGAAGGCTGGAGCAGTAATAGCCCACCTACTGGCTAGAGAGCTTAATGTACTCCTGCAGTTCCCCTCACACCACATCTGTCCAAGAGGATCCCCTCACTCTTCCTTGCTGATGCAAAGGCAAAATCTGTTTTGCACAGTAAGGCAGTCAAGGGCTCATACCCTGAAGCCAAGAAAGCCTGCCTTGAACTCTGCCTTGTGAAGTGGAAAATATCTCAAAGTACGGTGTTAAGAGATATTGGAGTGGGGGTTGGGGGTGGAATTACAAGCTGTAAAAGCCTGACCTAATGCTGACATCCTGATGCAGGCCTTTTGTTTGAAGCTATGGAATGTGTGGCTCAGATTTCAGGGTAAGAATTTCAGGACCAAGTTGAGCTTTTTTGAGGGGGGGGGGGCTGTATGGTAGTTGCTCCCCAAAAAAACATTTTTTGCTCAATGCCACAAACACTACTTGAGAAAAATCTTTTGGTGCAGTTTCTCCATCTCCAGTAATGATGGAAAAGTGTTCCTAGTGTAATCTGTGCTTTTTTTTACGCAGCACTCCATTTGCGGGATGTTTCATGAGCAATTTGAAAAAGTTTTTATTTAAATTGTGGTGTACAGAAAATGTTCATTATTGGCAAGATGATCTTATTAAGAAGATCTGGTTGGTGAGAATGAAACTTGGTTATGCATTTTCTCACAGAATTGCAACTGAATTGTACTGTATGGCCCACCCTGTATACTTCTGGTAAAGATAGGTGCAGGTAGATGATCCCTTATGCTGACATCCAAAATCCAGACTATTCTGAAATCCAAACATCTTTGTCCAAGACTTTTTAAAAAAACATTTTCTATAGAAAGGTCTTGTGCTCATTCCCACGTACAGGCTGTAAGTTCTATTCTCTGTGGTGTGTGCATTGTTGAAAAATGTCAGAAGCCAGCAGATACCCAAATGGAACACAGTGAAAAGAACAAGAGGAAGCATTTTTCATTTTTATGCAATTATTCCAAAATCCAGATACCTTCCCATCCCGATCAGTCCGCATAAGGGATAATCAAATTGTATCCTAATACAATATCCTATTATCTCTTTCATGTATGCTCAGAATGTAAAGTAGCTCAGAATGTGCTTCTGTGGCTGTTTTGCATGTTATGTGCCCATTTCCTTTTCTCTTTCAGGTGTTCCATACTTGCTTGCAGTGCTTATGTGGCTCTGGCACTGGGGGACAACCTTATGGCTTTGAATCATGCCGACAAGCTTCTTCAGCAGTCAAAACTATCAGGATCCCTAAAGTAAGCTATGTAGCCTTTGTTCTCATATTTAATATTTGCACACAGTGTAGACATATTCTCCCATTGTTATTACATAAATTGCACAAGCAGGAAGATAATTCTTCTGTGTGACGTTGGAAACTTCAATTCTCACCCACCCCAGTGAACTAATCTGTAGCTAAATGATGGAGAGAGTAATACTAGCAATAATGGCTTGTATTAGGTATTGAAGTTGTCATAATGATGCATAGTCTATTTAATGAAACAGGATCTCAGCTGAATTGCTTTGGTTTGGGGTCCTGCAGGCACATAGTCATGAATGGCTGTAGAATGGCAGGCAAGGAACAGGAATTTAAGAACCTCCACATCTAAATGCTGGAACTAATTGTTGTTTCAAACAAGTATCCCCTTCTACTCGTTCTCTTAATATCAGCGCTTTCTGTGCATAGTGGAACAATTGCTCAGATAAAGATACCCATGTTCTCTGCTCTCCAGCAGTTGCTTGGTGTGACTTGTTGCCAAATTGACCCTTGTAACTGTGCACTCTTGCTGTTGTAGGTTCCTTGGCCATTTGTATGCCGCAGAGGCTCTCATCTCTCTAGACAGAATCTCTGATGCCATTACTCACTTGAACCCTGAGAATGTCACTGATGTGTCCCTGGGGATTTCTTCAAACGAGCAGGATCAAGGTTAATGAGTCATACATGATTAGAACTGGTCATGCTTTCAGCTGCCTTCCTGCTGTAACTTGTAACAGCTCTACATTTTAATGCAGTGTTGTGAAGAACATACTGTTACTTCCACTTTTCTTCCAATCTAGGCATTTCCTGAAGGTGAAATGCCTTGGAATATTTCTCATCAGTTTTTCTAGTCTTAGTATTGCTAAGATTTTTAGCAATTTGCTTTTCTTAATGTTGTAATTTCTTATTAAGCTTAATAGAACACTATTTTTAAAAAATATTTGGTGGTTGCACAGAACATATAATTGTGCCACCTTCCAATCTTTTAGTATGACATGTAGTAGCAGGCAAAAAAAAAAACTTATACCAAATTATGTAGAACAGAAAAATAGATTTCCAGATATGTTTATCTACTTGATCAAATTGGATTTAATGGTCAAATTGCAATGAAAATGATGTTGACTTAGATTTTGGCATATTCATTATAATCAAAAACATTGAAGATTGTAAATGACCTAAACCATTCCCACATTTTAATAAGCTGGCAAAAAGCTTGCTTTGTTGAAATTTGTAGATTAAGACAAAATCAATTCTTGCTTCTCATATTAAATTATGCTAATGCTGCATTCTGGCTTAACCTCTTGGCAGGATCTGATAAAGGAGACATTGACGCTATGGAATCCTGTAAGTATCCAACTTTCTAAAAACCAGTATTTCCCTATTTGGTCTGTGAAAAAGAGTTGAAAGGGAACATTAATTTGTCAGAAACGGGAAACACCAGAGCTGCTCAGGTGGCCTTTCTGGTGTGTGTACATACAGGTAAGCCCTCATTATCCGTGAGTGTTCAAACCTGCAGATTTGGGCCACCCCTATCATCCAACTGACCGGAGCTGTGCTCCAATCGGGTCCAGAGGGTTTTCTGAGGCCTGTAGAGGCCACGCACAACTTCCCTTGGCCTCAGAATGCCTTATGGCATAAAAACATCACTTCTGGTTTCCCCCCAAAACTGGAAGTTTTTTGCCTGAAACAGTCGTTCTGAAGCCTGCAGAGGCCATGCACGGTTGTGCACTGCCTCGCTGGGCCTCAGAAAACCTTCCGGAGAAGACCAGAGAGTGCAGCTCTGGTGTTTGCAGGAGAGTGTCCAGAGGGGCCCCTTCCCTGCAGGTTTAGAACCCGCGGATTCTGACATTCACAGGTCCCAAATCAACCTGTATATCAAAATTGCTGAAATCCCCTACCTATCTCTTTTCAAATGTGTATTTCATATAAACCTGTTTGTTAACAATTGTAATTAGATATGCATTTTAATCTTGTATATGTCATTTCTGACCTGTTAAAAACTGTAGAAGAGAGATGTTTAATTTGAACAAAAGAGCCATATTGAGGTTAAAACTCTGGAAAACCTCTAGTGTCCTTTGGAACATCCCTTCTGAAAAAAAGGCCTGTGCAAACAAAGGAGGACCCGAACAACCATTAATTTGACCCTCTGCCACAAAGAAAAATTTGTGCACCCATAGAATAATCTACCCAATTTTAGACTTCTTGAAATCAGTGCTTTCAAAATAGGTAGCTCAGGTAAATGATCTGCGCCACATAAGGTAAAGGAAAGGGTTCGTTGCTTCACACTTTAGCTGGCAATCTGGTAACTAGCAGCATTCATCAGTTTTTGCTGCAGTGAACACATAAAGTAAGAAGGAATACTTCTCCCCAGATGCACAGTAGGTAACTACCAGCGAGCCAAGGCCAAATGCAGTTTCTCAACAAGTGCCTGCTGCAAGGCCTCAAGCATTTGGAGACGGTCTCCTCTTGTTATTTTGTGTTGACTATAGTGAATGGTGGTACACCCAACTGCCAAGCTAAGCATGCAGCAATTCTTATTACAGTAAAAGCAGTGTACAGTGGGCCCTCATTAGGAAAAGAAAACTGTGGATAAGGAAACCTGTGGATATTAAATCTATGGTTTTTCCAGCCCCCACCCCCCCCTGCCCAATTGGACCTCCGCTCCTGTCAGGTCCAGAGGCATTGTGAAGCCTGCAGAGGGCAAATGAGTTCGCCCACAGCCTCTGCGGGCTTCAGAATGCCTCTGGAGCTCTGCTCTGGTCAGGCTTGGGCGAGGGGCCAGCCCAGCATCTGTGGATGCTGAAATTCACAGATGTTGGACCAGTGGATAACGCAGGGCCTTTGTTTTTCTTGGGAAGCTCCTATTGACTGCTAGGAATTGCCATAACTCATTCCGGCGGCTTATTAATTGTTAGCTCTATCCTTTTATTTCAACAAGAACATAGTATCCAATGTTGGTATGTCTTTTTAGCTGGCAAGCAGACCCCTCAGTGTTACCCCAGTTCTGTCACTTCTGCCCGAACAATGATGCTGTTTAACCTTGGAAGTGCATACTGTTTGAGAAGCGAGTATGACAAAGCTCGGAAGTGTCTGCACCAGGTAACAGTTTTGCTGCGTCCTCGCTTGGAGGAACTGTGATAAATATTGCACTGTTAAGGCCCTATCTACTTGCTGCATCCCTGATGGTACTTTTTTGCTTATTGCAGCCACTTGCCACACCTGTTGCATCCTTTGCACCGAGCTCAGTACTATTTCTCCAGCCAAAGACACTAGTAGTTACCAAGTTGTAACACATCTTTACTTGGCTGGAGAAACTCTGGTGCTCTGGGGCACGGCATAGCAGTGGAAGAGGTGGGTGTGCATGTGTGCCATCATACAGGGCTCAATTTTTCTGGCTAAAGAAGTGGGACCCTGGCATGGCACCACTTGCAGGGTTGGAATGGGCAGAAACTGAAAATGTAAGGCTGATGTATCTCATGGCCCACTTCTCCCAAATCAGTCTTCATTATTACTGATGCATTTTCTTGATGTTCAATATATATTTTACTAGCTTTTTGTTACTCGGCGTTGCTCGGGTAACAAAATGATCTTCCAGAGTTTATGAGCTTTGCACCTCTTCTCACCCCCCACAAGGACGGGGGCCGAACCCGGACTCCAGCTGCGTTGGGAGCGTCACCTGGACTCGACGCCAATTTCGCCCGTTTTTGGCCATTTTCACTTCGGGGGCCCTGTGCACCCCCACCCCCAGGGGCGCTGGGGAGGGCCTGACCCCCGCAGTGTTTGTCGCCAGGCCGCAAGGCACGCCTGTGCAGAGTCTGGCGCCAATTGCTCCAGGCGTTCCAGCAGGGCATGGCGGAAGTTTTGTCTCGTACCCCTTCTTGCCCCCCATGTCGAGGGGGGCTGAACCTGGACTCCAACAGCGTCGGGAGCGTCGCAGCTCATCTTGGCAACCCCGGAAACTGTGGATTCGATGCAGATTTCAGCCGTTTTTGACCGTTTTCACGCGGGGACCCCCGCGTATGCCCACCCCTGGGGGTGCTAGGGGCTCTCGACCCCCGCAGTGTTTGTGGCCAAGCTGCTAGGCTTCCGCATGCTGAGTTTGATGCCAGTCGGTCCAGGCATCACAGCGGGGAATGGCGGACGTTTTGTTTCGCACCCCTTCTCGCCCCCCACGTCGAGGGGGGGGCTGAACCCGGACTCTGACAGCATCGGGGGCGTCGCCGTTCATCTCGGCGACCCTGGAAACTGTGGATTTGACGCCGATTTCGGCCGTGTTTTACCGTTTTCACGTGGGGACCCCTGCATACCCCCACCCCCGGGGGTGCTAGGGGGGCCCGACCCCCGCAGTGTTTGTTGCCAGGCCGCAAGGTGTATGCATGCAGAGTTTTGTGCCGATCGCTCCAGGCGTTGCGGAGCCTATGCGAAACATACACACACACACACACACACACACACACACACACACACACACACACACACACACACGCTCTTCTTTATATATATACTAGCCTTTTGTTACCCGGCGTTGCCCGGGGGACAAAGTATCCCCAGCTTCTATTAGGAGAAGGAATGAATACAGGGACAGAATCAAGCAAAGGAGCGTAATGAAATTGTCACACTCACTGAACACTGTCTGCAGGTCCTGTGGTAGGATAGCACCGACGTGTGAGAAACAGGAAGAGGTGGCCAGTTAGCCCTCTGGAAATAGGTCCCTCTCAGATCCGACTGGGTGTTGGAACTCTCTGGATCATGCTCTTTCCAGCCTGGGCAACTCAGGCAGTGCAAAGCAGTTTCACTTTCGTTTCTGAGGTCTCTTCCTGTGTATCAGCTCAGTGAGTGCAATCCCAGCTCATGACCTGCAGAATCCTTTGTGACCACAGGGTGGCAGCACACTTTCACTCCAATACAATCCCCTCGCTGTCCCCCCCCCCGGGAGCTGTAGGGGGGTCTGACCCCCGAAGTGTTTCTTTCTAGGCTGCAAGGTGTATTCCTGCCAAGTTTCGTGTGGATCGGTCCAGGCGTTCCCGAGCCTATGCCTAACATACATACATACACACCCGCATACATACATACACACAAACATACCCACGTCCGTTTTTATATATATAGATAGATTGGCAATCCTAATTAGAATATTAGCCTAGTCATTGTTACCTAGGAGCCTTCAGTGGCTGTGTGAATGTACTTCAAATTCAGATCTTCACAAGGTTAAAGTGGGCGTTTAGTACATCTTTACAGCATATCACTAATGCTCTGTCTTAGTGTTTTGTCAAACTTTTAATTCTTTACTGGTGTCCCACAAACATAATAAAAAGTAATATGTGGCAAGAGACATTCCTAAAGACAGGAATTCCCCAAAACCGTTGCAGAGAGTCCAGCGCTGTTCTCAGCAGGGCTTCTCAAACCAGTTTTGACTGGCTGATTCACAACCATATTAATTTTGTTTACTAGGTAAAACCGTGTTAAGGTTCCAGGCCTCAGCACAAAGATCTCCTTTCTCCAGAAACAACTGCCTTCTGTAAATACAGCCCCAGCACAGCCTAAGCCAAATCTTTTTTCCTGTGTTTCCTTTTCTTCATCTTTGTGAGATCCTCTTTTTTCCAAATAATACAGACCCTAATTCATTCCCTCCTCCTTGATAAAATTAGGAGTTTTCTTTTACCTTTTACTTCTGAGATCCCAAAAATTAGTGCTGTCCCTGGGTGAGTTATGGGGGGCAAATGCCCCCAGGCGCTACCCTGCAGGGGGCGGTACCATGACCCCTCTTTCTGGTTCATGCTGCTGCAAGGGACGCTTGATCCCTCTGATAATTGGAGGAACTGAGTGCCCTTCGCAAGTGGCACAAGGCCACTCCCTGTGAGCAGCTCTGCACTGCTGCCAGGAGTGTTCGGTTCCTCCGACAATTGGAGGAACCACCTTGCAGTGGCTCGAGGCTGCTCCCAGGGAGCAACTTTGTGCTGCTGGAAACAGCGCTCGGCTCCTCCAATTGTCGGAGGAACCAGGCGCTGCTTTCAGGAAGTAATTGCAGTGACACGATACCGTCACCTCAAATACTTCTGAGGAGGGTGGGCGACTGGGGGTTTGCCACAGCGTGGAGAAGCCCCCAGAACTGCCACTGTTAAACTGCCATTTCCAGGCTCTAAGGCTTCAGTGTCCCTTTTCTTCTATGTCAAGAATGCAACAACTATACTGTTGGGTCACATGTGTAACAATTTACGTTGTTATGCCATTATAGCCGGTAGAATTATTCTTCATAGCACGTGTGATAGTCACAGAACTATTTGTAGGGTGGACAGTCATTCTAGACTAAAAGGTTCAGCCTTGCAGCTTCAGAAATAAATTAATGAAGTGGATTAACAAGCCTAAAGGATTTGTATTCAGCTCAATGCTTAATATTGTCTAATTAGAAATCCTATTATGAATTAGTATTGTTCTAGATAAAAGCCACTGCTTTAGACCTGTGCAGCATTTTTCTGCTCATTGATAATTCATGTGTTCAATCCTTTTCTCTTGGTAAAAGGCTGCCTCACTGATTCATCCTAAAGAGATCCCACCAGAGGCCATCTTATTAGCGGTGTACCTCGAACTTCAGAATGGTAAATGTCTGTAATTACGTTAATTCAAATCCTGTTAGCTATGCTCTGCCAATTGGTGATGCAGCTTCACCTGCTAGTTTGTGTTTACAGAAGGGCTTTGCGAATGCCCTTTGAGGGCTTGTGACTTGCATCACCCCTGCCACACTCCGCACAAATCCCTGTACTGAAAGAACACTCTAGGCTAGGCAGCAGTGCCATTGTAGCATATGGTTACTACAGCATGTTCCAGCATCATGATTCTTTTCGAATTTGCAGCAGATACCCAGCCGTGAGACATGCACAGGGAAATGGTGTATTGAAGCAGAGTAGTGTGCTACTGCAAACGCCAGTGGGAAAGGTGGCCCTGTTGGGAGGACTTCATGGGCAACAGATTTATGCTGCCAAAACGAAGGAAGGTGGTGGTCTTGGCACATGAAAAGGATTTTTGGAAGAGCAGGCTGTGGGAAAGGGAGCTTAGATGGCTGAGAGTTTTTGGCTGCAGGGACAGTTGAAATTACTGATGAAGGTATTTTTGTAGGAAGAATGTAAAGGGTGGCTCATTGAGTTTGGATAGCAAGGATGCTTTTAGAAGTTAACCCTCTGAGGTTTCCCAAATGGTATAATTTCAGTGATTGTTGGTGGCTCCTGAATATCTGCTGGGTGGGAGTTTGTCAAAATGGCAAAGTGATGCTTTAGGGGTTATCTTTGGTCCTTGCAAGAAAAGGGATGCAGTTGTACACTTTTGAAATTCTCCTAATTCAATGTTGGGCATTCCGCTAATATTGGCATTGATGATGATTCATGAACCTCTCATGTAAACGATAGTCTACAACTGTGATTGTTTCTATAGGCAATACTCAGCTGGCACTGCAGATCATCAAAAGAAACCAGCTTCTCCCTTCAGTGAAAATGCTCTCTGAGATGAGAAAGAAACCTGTGTTTCAACCTGCCCACCTGGTTCAGCCCATTCAGATGCCAGCATTCACCACTGTTCAGACTCAAAGGAAGTGAAGCTTTGCAATGTGATTGGCCCTCTGAGGGACCATTTGGGATGTTTTGTATTTTTTTAACTGTTTCTGGTACCTGGGTATATGATGTACTGAAGTGTGCTGATTTGACTTTTCTAATTAAAAAACTACAAAACATTGACTATGAAGGCTCATTTAAATCCCCACCCTGATTAGTGGAACTGGCTGCATTATGGCTTGTAAACATTGATGCCTTTGCAGATGTGTCTCACTTAACAGGGATACTTCTCAGATCCCCTAGATCCTCAGACCTAGTTGTAATGCAATTAGGTCGTTATATGACCAGCCTGTTCTTCATTGTGTAAACAGATACTGGCTGCCTGTATCTGCAAGCAATGGATTGTGTTCAGAGCCTCTCCTTGGTTGTGCTGTAATGCCCATAGTGACGCATGCCTGTACTGTGAATAATTTTGTAACTGGTATATATACCAAGCATGCAGTGTCTCCAGAATTTGTCTGCATGTAAAGCTGAAGTATAAATCTTATTAACTAAGCCATAATTAAGACTTGGTCAGATACCTAGTGTGGTGAAACCATCCATTTCCTTAGCTTAAAATAGATAGACGTTGCTAGAGTGAGATATTTATTGTGGAAAAGAGCAATCTGCTTGTACATCTACAAGTTGGGATCGGTAATGAATCTGAGCTTTGAAGGGTTATGGGGACTTGTTTGAATGCTATCATGAATACTTGCATATCGTTTTATGGGCAAAGTCTGTAATATAAACTTTGTCATGTTCATTTTCTGCCAGTAGGGAGAACAGTAGACCACCAACTGAGAACTACCTTAGATATAGCACTATGCCATTTTTTTTAGCCTTCATTGTGCTTTCCTCAAAGTAATCAGAACTGTGGTTCCTGGAAGCACCTTCCCTTACATGTTGGGGCTGTTTGGAAACCTCATTTCTTCCAAACATGCACATGGATTCTCCATTTAGCTTCAGCCCTTGACCACCAAGGTAATTGCAGAGTCAGATTTTGGATATGAGTCCATCAGAGCTGTACTAAATATTAGCAGCTTTAACCACCACAAATGGCAACTTGTGTGTTATGATCTGTTCTGCTGCTATCTTTACTCAACACTTTCCTATCAACTCCAGCTGTGGTGAATGACAGACGAAGCCTCCATGTTTTTCTCTCCCTGTCCTGTATACTTTTTAGTCCTCTGAAGGTCACTTGGCTGCATAGCAGGCTGTGTATAATGGCACTTGAAGAGCCAGAGCCATAATCAGTAACCTTTAAAGATGTGCTCAGTGCATTGGGTTTTTAAACTTTAATTACCAAAACAGCTTGTGAGACTTGAGTACATACTTCAGCAATGAAAGTCAAGTTGCTGAAATTTCAGCCTAGGTGTTTAAAAGGATATTTCAAAACTATAGCTGAGTGGCTATTCTTCTGCATGTTACTGCAGTGCATGCTGCTTTAACTTAAAAGGCAAAAATCTTCAGTTTTTTTATAACCTTCTTACCCTGTAATTGCAACTTCACAGTAGAGAGACAAATGCTTCAAATTAAAGGTGGTCATAAATTTGTCAAGCTGTATCAGTATTAATAAGGTAACCCATAAAACTGGTAAGAACCCTGAAAGCAGCTTCTCTACTTCCACTTAACCTGTTTCTCTAGAAAACAGGGTGGTCAGCATATGGGCAGCATGCGTTCCTTGTAGGTAGTGAGTAGAAGGCTGAGCCCCCTTCATTTCCTTAGTGTCTTTGCTGCAGACTTGTAGTAATTCTCAAAACCCAGATTCTATTCTAGGTAGAATATTTCTGGCACATATCCCATTTGTGTTCCATAGCCTAGCCCCAATATGTCCCCCAGCAACACAATTGCAACCCTGCAAGTACTTACAGTGGTTCTTAAACTCCCACAGAGTTTGAGAACTGCTGCTGAATTGTATTAGTTATTTTAACCACAAAGGTCTCTGGAGGTCTTTGCAAAGCCCTAATGGGACAAATCAGTATTTTGAAAAGGTCAGGAAGTTAGCAACCATGGGAGTGGGGAAACAGAATTTAGATCAAGGAAGAAGACAGAGTCATTTCTTATGTTGTCAAAGCTGGAAATGGTCACAGGTGGGAAGAATGAGGCAGTGAACAGGATGGGATTTGGTACTATTTCTGAATTATACTATCTCTGCATGAAGCTGATTCAGCCTTGTTAATAATGGCAATAGCCCATAGTTACTGAACTTAAACAACACTGCCGCAGACTTAATTGTGATGCTGCCTAATTTCTACAAGAACCAAGCAATATTTTAGTTACTATATAAAGGTCTTCAACTTTAACCAGAGCTCACCAATATTTTGTTTGGAATAAAAATGTATTCCAATGTCTGCAGTCAATCCTATATAGATAGCAAACATATCCCAGAAACAGGTTTTTCTTCTATTGGAATGGGTCTGTTTTACATACGTTTCTCTTTTGCAACTTAAATCTTGTAAGAGCAGGCTTTTGCCTCTTACTATGAATTTTAGTCTGGGATATTGCTTCAACCTGCAGAGATTCAACGCATTCAGATTCCCTGGGAAGAACAAAACAAAGGTTGCTTTTTGTTGGAAGATGGTACTAACGCAATGCCCAGAGAAGCCAGCTCTGAAGCTCACTGCTAATCTCTCAGCAGAGGTTCTCAACCCTACTGTAGGAGATTTTCAAACATGGGGAAGTGTCCGCATTCTGATGTTTCTCCCATGTTAACTGCCCACACAGGGAGATAAGATGAACACTTGATGCATCCTATGAAATTTGGACATACATTTGAAAAGACAGACCAAAGATGAAGTGAAACTCACATTTATTTGATTAAACAAAAAAATAAAATAAACTGCATAGAAACATTTTAAAGTCCAGAGAGACAATGACTTTGTTTTAAGGCTGCCAGTAGCTGATACATCGTCTCCTTGCTACATCCTTCAGCCTTCTCCATGGACCACAAAGATACATTCAGAAGCCTCCATTAAAAACATACAATCTACCATTTTTAGCCTGTTAAAACAAAGCTTGTGCCTCACCTGTCCTGCTTTTACTCTGCAGTCTGTAACATTCAGAGTTGTGAAAGCCAGGTTTTATTAAGGGGCTTCAGTTGAAGGGGGAAAAAAATAGTCTTGGCTCAAGTTGAACACTTGCTTGTTCTATGAGTCTTTAGCTATGCCTTTTCCCAATAGATGTATAACAAAAAACCAATGATGTACAGCACAGCAAGAAACTACTGAAAATAGTTGAGAAGCACCTTTTCTAAGAAGAAATAGAGGATTTTAACCTGCAGAATTTTCCATGCTGGGTTGACAGATGGATTTTTTTTTGGTCTTACACCTTCCACTTTGTAATTAGGCACAGAAAAATGCTGAAAATGCTTTTTTTGGGGGCGGGGGGAGGGAATCCAACACACACATCCAAGGTATGTTGCACTGCTGTTACTTTAAAAAATGAACGACCACCTAAGCAGATGCGCAACAGGTGAGGCACAATACAAGCAATATCACATACAGTAAGAAAAGTCACCAACCAATTTGGGTGACTAAGCACACATTACATTATTTTTTAAAAGTCATAAGGGGAGGGGCTAAAAACCAAGATCTCTCCCTGGGAAAGAAGCTACATAGACTGAGAAGCATTCTATAAAGCTACAAAGAAACTTACTCATGAGGTGGCTTAAAGGACACCATCTACTCTACTACATACACTTAACATTCAGTCACCAAAGCTCTGACAAAGGAGCTTCAAACAAAGTTAAAAGGCAACCTGAGTTTGTAAGTTGATACAATCATTGAAGAGGTCTAAGACCATGCAGGTACACAAAGCTTTTTATTTTTTTACTTTTCAAAATTTCTACCTGAAGAACCATTACTGGTTAAAACATGACAGAGAAAAAACCAAATGTCAGCCAGTCTTGGCTTGTTAACCCGTAAGATCACTTAAATATACACAAAATTGTACATCTTCCACTGTAACACATACCAAGCTCAACACAGCATAATCACTGGTGGTTTCTGTGATCACCCCTTCCTCCAACTTGTCACTGAGAGGGAGAGGCAGGGGTGAGAACCTGGGGAATATTCCCCACAGTAATTCAAAAGTGTGCTTCTTTTCTAGCTGTGCTGCTTATAGGAAATAATGGGTAACACCCCCTAAATCAACTGTCTTGGGGATAAATATCTTAAGCTACCCCATGGTGTCAAAACTTCCAGAATATTTTAATACCCAAACACAATCCACAATCTTGTTCCCTTCAGTCATGTATAACAATTTGCTTTTATAATGTAGGCAAGTATTGTAACCTTTGATGAAACCTCAACTGCTGAAGTGAGTTTGATACCAGGCATTTCCTAAAAAGCTTCCTGTAGATAAACAGATCAATTATTTTTTCTTTTGCAGAGAGGAGACCTGTGGTCACAAGACCTCTGCAAATAAGAACCTGTTCTCTTTTTCAGCCAGCTGTGTCATAACACTGAAAAGTTATATACATTCCTAGAGAAGTTCAGTACATGAAAAAGGATTATCAGTAGATTTGCCTGAGATTTCCAAAGCATCTCTTATTTACACTTCTATTAGTATGGCTGGCCTAATTTTTTTTCTTTCAGACAGGCAGCCACATGTAAAGTCACTATATTTCAATGGATAGCACTACTAAAAATGAAAACAAAACAAAAACACAAAAACACAACTTTATTCCGCTACTACAGTTAATCCCTTTCCTCCTCATGCTGAAAAACCACTTTCTTCTATGACTTTTTTGATGCCAAGTTTGAGGTAGATGCTTTGCTTCTTTTTCCAAAGTGAGGTAGAACTTTAAATACATGTTCAGGTATCCTGTACCACAGCAAACTGGGTTCTGCTGGTTTCCTGAGGACTCAAGAACCAGAAACAGTGTTTGTCTAACGCAAGTACCAGTGTTTACTTTTTACACAGCTCCAAAACTGTGAGAGTGTCTTAAACATCTTTTTTTTATTTAATACCCTATTACCTTTTGGCACCATTTGGATATACTATAAAAAAACCACACACACAAACACAAAATGCTTTGGCACTTCTCAATTTAAACCAGAACTGGGCATAGGAATCTCTTGCTCTTCAAAAGATATCAGAGATATGGCTAAAAAAAAATCAAGCAGAGACCTCTCTCCAATAAATTAATTTTGGCTTAAAACAAACTAAAACAGACTTCGCCCATCTCATACCATTTCCCAAGGAATGCCATCAGCAGTGTTCTCAGATCTGATTAGGGCAGAGTCTCATTCACAGGATCTCTCAGGTCCCCACTGCCTTACATGGGATGCCCCTGAAGGTTTTCCCAAATCAGTTATACTTCAGAGTACCATTTGCTACCTGAAGTTAGTGACTGCTATCCAGCACGCCAGTTTTCTATTAGGCTTTCAGCAAGAGATAATTGGAGGGCATTTGGTTCAAGGACCATTTGGTAGTAACACGACTGGATTCACATAGCTGAAATCAGAAAGGCAATGAGGGCTGGATGGGCAATATTTGGGGCAGAGCTAAAGAACACACACACACACAACCCCAAACAAAACAGTTTATAACAGTTCAAATTCCTTTGAAGTGTTTTTAGTGCACAACTGTCTCCCCAAATGTCGACCATGGAAGAGGTTATCTAGGTTCTTTCCTATCCAGGATTACTAATTTTGAACAAGCCCAGGTTAGTTGTGCATTCTCAAACCTGTGCTTATTCAGGTTTTTTTTTCTTTTTTTGATAGTCCTGTTTTCTACTCAATCTAGGTATCTGGATTACCCAGTTAAGCCCACAACTATGCAAACAGATGGACTTCAAATCCTGTCAGTTATATACCCAATAAAAACCAATCCCCTAAGGGGCATTTTATGTTGGCATTAAATGTTTCCTGTATTGTTGCACTACTTAGCTTCATAGTGTTACAAACACTCCCCCGTCAGAAGCCACACTAATACTCCAGCGGGATAAGGTGTGCTTTGCACTACCTACTGTGGTAACTTCACAGGAGTCACTCTGGATAGACAAATAGCACTTAAAAATTAAAAAAAAAACCTTTTGATGTGCAAGCTGAAAGTTTTCTCCAATACCATTTTTCTTTTGCTTTGTGCCAAAACAACAAATATGTAGATCCACCAGTTGAGGTAAATAGTACATTTATGGAAGAACTTGCACATGTATGTGCGTTCCTTCTCCATAAACTAAAGAGATTTCTGGCTTCTCCAAGCATGTGCGGCAAATACATATAAAAGTCATGATACTCGAAAGGATTCTACCAGCCAGTGGCCTCCCATAGCATGAAGAGATGGAATGGCACAAAGGGAATTTTTATTTAAGCAAACAAATACCAGAAGTAGCTTATTTTAAGAAACAGCACACGCACACAACAAGAAAACAAAAAGGGTTATCATCAAAAGAAGAGGAAAACCAAGCATTTGCCTTACAATACACATAGAGGATTCTGCAAACCCTAGAATTAAAGCTTTTTAACCAGTTAATCTTTGGTAGCTAGTACTGGAAGTCTAACCTTATTCCTCAACTCAAATCACAAACATTCCAACCTGGGGTGCCTTCAAACTGTTACCTGCAGTCCCAAACACACAAGCATTGCATGGTGTCTATGCCCTAGCCCCTTCCCTGACCCCAATGACAAAAATGCCATGAACTTTGGACAAGCATCACAAAAAAGACAGCAACTCAGAGTCTCCTGCTAAAAACCCACCAGATACCTTTTCAGAAAGAAATGGGACACATTGTGTTCTCACAATACACAAACATAATAAGATACAAACTTCCAGACATTTGGACTGTGTCCTAAGGTTTTCTTTTTCCTGAGGAAGGAGTGCTTCTGCCAGAGGAAGCAACCTTTAGGATACAATTCATTATGCACCTGAATTATATGGTTTGCATCTTGGAAGAGTGTAAGGATGTGGCTATGGGTCACCAAGATTATACTTGGTCCATCATTTTCCCCCTCTTTCTGGAGAAACAACTGATCAGCTACATGGAGTTCAACATGGATCAAGCATTGCTATATCATCAACAAGAGCAGTCATGCACAAGAGAAGAGTTAGAAATGCCATCGGAGAAACACTGTTCATATGTGCCTTGGTTCTCAATGGCTGTACAGAAACGCAACCCAATTTACACCATCCGGTTTGGGCTCCCCTCCCTTTAAGAACAGCTTATGACAGATGAACCTCACATTACTCTGCGAATTAAGCCTGCTCAAATGATGATGCTGTTGGTTGCTACAAGACCACTATGATTCAAAAATATTAAAGAAGAGATGAGACAGAAAAACAGTGAGTTTCCTACAGCCTTTATAGATTTGGAGACGAGGGGACAGTCACAAGGTCTCTGCCTTTTCCACAGCCTGCATTCCAACTAAAGGACACAACACAAGTTTCAAAACATCCAGAAGTTAGTTTTTAGAAAATTATGGAAAGCCCAGCACACAATCTTTTTAGAAAC
Source organism: Lerista edwardsae (assembly GCA_029204185.1). Classification (NCBI taxonomy): domain Eukaryota; kingdom Metazoa; phylum Chordata; class Lepidosauria; order Squamata; family Scincidae; genus Lerista; species Lerista edwardsae. Next base: position 2,066,809 of record JAJKFI010000009.1, on the reverse strand, counting down.
AAAGACCTCCTTATTATTTCTGATCAGTAATGGGTATTACTTCCTCTTCCTTAGCAAGAAGGAATTTCAGCCTCCATTATAAAAACAAACTGGTGGTGATGAAAGACTGTTCCTTGCTAATGGATGCTGGAAAATACAAGAGAAAGTGTCATTGCTACACTGCAAACACAGAGACTATCCTAGTAGCATTTTGCAGTTCAAACCAGGAACTCAGAGGAGAGACAGTGTAGTACAAATGTGTCTCTTGAGATTCCGACAATCCACCATGTTCTAACTCAGAAGTAAATCCTTATTAAAATACATGGGATTTGCTTCCAAATAAGTATGGAGGAAGACACCAAAAGATGATAGGGTGCAAGCTGAAGAAATCAAGGACTCAAAACAGACGGAATCACATTCCTATGATTTGGTACAAAACTTGAAATTTGGGTCTTCTTAGAGAAGTAAAAGGAACCTTGATATTTTCAGTGCTAAATTTTGTGGCTGAGTAAAATCTAGACACTCACTATTTTTGGTTTTAGGTACTGCACCCCCATTTTACATGGCATTCTTTGGCGCTGGAGCAACAAATGAGGTAGGGGTTAGGGCAGCTTTTTCCGCCCATAATCTCTGCCAACAGAGGGAGCTACATGGTTATCTTAGCAAACACAAATTTCCCATGTACAAGTATTATCAAAAACAGGAGGGCAGTGAAAGAAGCGAAAAGCAGAAGGCTGAAAGAGGCAGGAAGCAACACACAGCTAACTCCAGTAGAAAATTAGTTCCTACAATCTGTTTTCCTTCATCTAGGACTTCTGAAACACACCCTGAATTTCCAAATTAGTGCTTCCTGTTTATCTCTGAAAGATTATAATACTTCTCCTGACAGAGCTACACTTAAGGAATAAGAGAGATAAAGTTGAAGAATTTAACACAAGCCTTCAGAACAGTTTGCCTCTTCAGAAGAAATGGAACATTAAACCCATGTACCTGGCTCATTGCCATCAGGCACAGTAACTGCCACAGATTGCCCACATTAGCCCCTCTCCCTCACTCTCTCTCTCTCTCACACACACACACACACACACACACACACACACACACACACACACACAGGGCTTTTTAAAAAGTCAGATCTGGAAAAAGGGCTATGAGGGGAAAAAAACACAGGCTCAAAAGGAAACCCTTATTCAACTTTGATCACTAGCTATGCCAAAACTACAATCCAAATGATCTCCTTCTGAGAACACAGAAGGCTTGCAATTGTGCACTAGAGAGTTTCTCTGGGGTTCCCCCCCCCACACCCACACCCACCTGCAGAAGTCACTTCCAAGGGTCTCAATTTGGAGAGCAGCCTGTCCAATTTGGAGAGGCAGGCTGCTTCCAGAAAATAAGGCAGACTCAGGGGCCCTGACACATGAGCAATGCTTGCTTGCCATTAAGCCCTTTAGATCAAGGCCTAAAGCCATCAATAAGATTAATGTAGTAAAACATTTGTGCATTTCCTTAAACAGTTTTCTTTGTGTTGTGGATTTACTGCATCTTGCAAAACCGACATGCAAAACGAAGACCCTAGCCTTCTCCTGGTGAGTCCTATTCCACTTTGGGTGGAAAAAAAAAGATCAATGTCTTCTAGAAATAAGATACTATGTCAAACAGTATGTCAAATGCACTGAGGTATAAAAAGGAGAACAAGGAAAGAGTTCTCTGCTGCAGCAGCATCTAGAAACACAACCCCCTTCACCCCGTCCAACCGCCCCCCCCCGGATGGTCGACGCACAGAATTAAAAGTCGGTAAAACTCCTGAGTTTTTTTCCTTCTTTTTCAAGATGAGAGTGTGCCTATTTTGGCAGAGTCTACAAAGTTACCACACAAACCACCTAATGTGCATGATGCCCCATCCAGGGAAAAAAAAGAGGTTAATTTTATACTGCACTGTGTATACTGTAGAGGTAAAGGAACACAAAGATAATGAGGTAGATACAAGTTTACAACATCACAGGATCATTCCCTGCAGATAAAAGGGGGAAGTACATTCACCTATAAAAAAAATTAAAGATGAGGTAGGTTTGAACTAACGTTGTAATTTTTTCGTGTGTTCTCTTAAAATAATTTTCCCTGAGACAGTTTCTTCCTAGTACAGATTAGCACAAATTAGAAGATGAGAATTCGATTGTTTCCAAAGTCAACTACAACGATCATGCCATCTGGGGTGACTGTAATACCTGAAGGACGGTCCATCTGACCAAAGCCACTTCCCTGAGTGCCAAATTTGCATAAAAAACTACCATTCGGCTCAAATATCTGCACACGATGGTTCCGGGAATCTGCCACAATGATACGACCTTCCTGGTCCACTGCCACACCTTGTGGGCGCAGAAACTGGCCATTGCTTGTTCCTTCAGACCCAAGGAAGCGTGCTGACTGACAATCAGGGTGGATGACCAGAAGGCGATGATTGTTGAAATCTGTCACGACTAGATGGCCCTCGTGATTGAACGTCACACCTCTTGGGGAATCAAAGTGCTTCCAGAGCGCCCCTTCAAAACCATACTTATTCAGGAACACTCCGTCTGGCCCAAATAGCTGAACTCGATGGTTCCTCGTGTCAGACACCAGGATTTTGCCTTCGGAGTTGACTGCAACATCCCACGGGTAATTGAACTGCCCGTTCTTGGTTCCTTTCTCCCCAAACTTCAGAATGAACTGGCCATCGAACGTGAAGATCTGGATGCGATGATTGTCCTTGTCTGCAACAACAATCCTCCGCGAGGAGTCGGAGGCGACGCCAGCAGGCCTATCAAACTGACCGGGTCTGGAGCCCAAGGTGCCAAACTTGTGGTGGAAAGCACCACAGGGCTTGAAGACCTGAATGCGGTTGTTGCTGCGATCGGCAACAATGATATAGCCTTCTTTATCTACGCTGACACCCCAGGGGCGACACAGCTTGCCGTCGCTATCTCCTTCGCTAGCAAAGCAAAGCCCTGGTAGTCCAATGCCAACATAACTGCGTCCAGATTTTACCATGACTTTGAATGGGCTGCTTTCTATGTGCTGGTTGCACATCATGACAGATATCAGGTGTTCTCCCTCCATCTGTGGCCTGTAGTTGACAAGATAGGTTCCGTTCTGCTGATCGCCAATATCTGCTCCGAAGATATTTCCATCTGGCCCCATCACTACAGTAGAGATCATGTCTCCTCCTGAAAGGCGAGGCTCTCCATCGTGGTCATAGCCTATCACAGTGAAAGAGGCCACTTTGCCTTGCAGTGCACGTTTGAGCCCTTCCCCAGTGGCTTTGGTCAGAGGAGCAAAGGCCCCACTGCTGACAAACCCCATGGATTTGATGGCCATATACAGTGCCTGATCAGGAGGTGTGAACATGACCCTGTCATCCTCTTGAGGCTGCAGGAAGCTGCGGACATTCTTCAGCTCCTGTACCTGAGCGAGCATGCGGTCGCGAGCCAAGAGGATATCCATGTTCCGCCCTTCCTCTAGGACTTGCTGGACTGCACTGATGGTGTTGTCTAGCTTGTTCAGGTTTTGACGCAACTTTTCTACCTGCAGGTAGAGTGACTTAGCTTTCACCTGCCGTATTTTTTCCACCTAAAAAACAAAAGATTAAAACATACACACAGGCACACTTAAAACCCATTTGACACATATCATTACCAGCGGTGAAGGACCATTTTATTTGCAGGGGGTGAACTAAAAAGCACAGTTGCTAATGCTTAGCAATCACACTTCATTTCTCTCTTCTGCTCTGCAGGTTTACAGGATGGGAAGATCACTGCTTTTGAGATTTTCTATTCTTAGGTAACATAGGTTGCGTTGTAACATTTCATTTCCTGAGGAATTACTCTTCCTCTCATGGAAGGAGTCACTTGCTCTAGAACAAAGATTCCTTCCACAGGAGGAAGGAAATCTCGAGATATTATCCAAAATTGGAAGGGAAAGAAAACCATAATTTGTCTATTTTGTCCCACTGAAATTAGTCTCTGATGGGACATAGAATAGTTCGGATAATTGAAAGAGAAAGTCAGAGTCCGTGTTTGCCTGGGGCAGAAATCATAACCACATTTTGTGCACACGTGCACTGGGGCAAAAAGAAAGACAAGCTGATGTAAGGGTCGCAGTGGAAAGAGACTCTTGTGCCTACATCTTATCTGTTTCATAGTGCTGCCTGTTCCAGCAATGTTAGGATTGCACCCTTATTGCCAGAGACAAAACTAAAATACTTGTCCAAATGACTGTCTGGGACAATGCATAAAGATTAGCAGATGCTCCTGTTCCAGTTGCCTGAGACAAGATTTCCCTTCAAAGCACATAATGGCACATGCCATGGAAGTACATTCATGGATCAGATGGCCTTCCTTCCCCCTCCCTTTACCTTCCACAGCAGCTCACACTCCCTTTCTTCTAGGGCCTTCTTGTGTCTAGAGGTCACTGCCTTCACTTCGGATTGTACCATCTTTGCTTTCAGCTCAACTTGTTCCGCTACTGCTTGGGCTTGCTCAATACTGAGCTAAAATGAGAGAGAGGGGGAGGGGAAATAAGAAAAAACTAATCAGCCACAGAAATTTTACAACAATGCACAGGGAATTGCTTACGCCCTCCAGCACTTCTGCATTCTGGCACAATAGACCAACATAATCTCAGCATGAGCCAAAATTTCAAAATAGCGCATTCAAGATGCCCATGTTAGCTACCACTTTCAACTGTAAGAGTCTAAAGGTTCCATACAGGATCTAATCTGACTCATAACGTACCTAGGGTTACATAAAAAGCAAGGAGTTACAGGAAGTGGCTGATAAGAGCCGAGATGAAACCTGAAGGAACCTCATTACATGTGAGGGTTTTTCCTCACATCATTATAGAGTACTCTAAACATACATGAAGTAGTCCTGCCTCAATGGTTTAATTTGTATGCATTAAGTGTTTCTACAGTCCAGCTATTGTAATTACTGTACAATTCAAATGCACAGGCTGGGATCCGAAAGAAAGAGTTCAGACTGGTTTTGAGCATCCATAAGGGCTTTGGAATTGCGTGCGTTTTGCAAATGGCCATGTTCCATACTGCATGGCAAACCATTTTTGAAACTTATGAGACTTTTAAAGCCATTTGCAATATGGAACAGAAGCCTACTATTCAAAGTAACAGTATCCCCCTCCCGCCCAAAATCACCACACATGCCCCAGCCCCAGGAATGTAGAAGTATGCTGAAAGAAGGAAAATGACCCAAATTCAAGACACACAGCAGTTGCTCAATTAATTCAGAGGTCTCCAAACTTTTTAGCTGCATCAAATATCTGACACAGTGTCAAGGGCTGGAAAAAAATTAGATTGTATTTTATAACAGAACTTAGATGAATGAATGAATGAATGAATGAATGAATGAATGAATGAATGAATGAACTCAAAGTTCCAGTATTCCTCCAAGTTCCAAGACATACCACAGAAATATAGCACACAATTTAATGGACTCCCATTCCCTCACCCCACAAACAGCTTACTTAAATGTACTGGAATAAATATCTCAGAACCAGCAGATCACAGAAAAGGAAACACCCAGATCATGTTCTGAGGGCAGAGGAGGCTTCTCCAACCCTCAGAAATCTGTCTCAGGCCTTCAGAGGGTCTAAAAACGTCACTTCTGGGTCTTTGAGGAAACCAAGAACTACTTATTATCAGCCTTCCAGAGGCATACCAAGGACCAGGAGGCAGCCTCCATGACCCTCAGAACACTTTCTGCACACAACCAGAGCAGTGCCAGAGCCACATGGGGACCAGGGGCTTGTGGCAGACTCTCTTGGGGCCACATTTGGCGCCCGGGCTGGGGTTCGGAGGCCCCTGAATTAACTAGACATCACTTCTTCCCCACCAGGATAGATCTTGGCTCCCAATCACAGAATAAAGTTGTTTTGGGTGTCTCCATTATACATTTCATCACAAAAGGGCCCAATCTTGTTGGCCTTAGTGTGGCAGGTATGAGTGTACCACCCACGCTAGTGTCACAAAAGGTGCTGGAAGGGACCTCCAGTGCCAGCGGTAAGCCATTCCCACCAGTGCTGGACAACTGACAGGCCAATACTGGCCCCAAGCCACTCAGACACTGCATTGCAAGCCAGCGAGCCCACCGGTTGCCAGCATTACAGCCTTTCTGGGTGGCTCGGAGAGCATTCCTGGGCAGGGGAAGGGCGGAATGGGGTGACAAAATATTGCCTCACCTGCATGCTCTACTTGCCCTTCCCCACTTAAAGGGACACTAACAAAACAAGGGTACTTCGGGGACAAGGCTAAATTTTGTAACTTGTTACAATACTGTAACCAAAACATTGGGAGGGTTTTATTTGGGACAAAGCTCAAAGATAAATTTGTTTGGAAGAATGAGGTATGGGAGGCCCCCTGGGCACAAGCACATTGCCTTTCAGGAAACCATGCTTTAGAATAATAGTTTAGGAATGTTTATCATGAAAATGTTTTCAAAATGCTCGTACAGGCATACAATTATGCAAAGGATCATTAAAATAATTACTGGTTCAAAATAGGTGGTAGGTCCTGTGTTTGGGTTGTTACAAGTGGATACAGGGAGCATCCTGGTGTATACATGTTCAGAACTACATGCAACTCTCTATAGCAATGTTTCTCAACCTGTACCACTGGTGGTACTCATGGCAGTGAGTACCCACTGCCTGGCAATGAGACCAACAATGTAACATGATAAGCAGCAGTAGGAGGCTTGGCTTAGTGAGCAAAGCTCCAATGTGCACTTTTTCACAACTTCAAAAAAGGCCTTCCATCTGCTCTGAGTCTCTTACTGTGTTTGTTGTATTGTGCCTGGCCTCCCAATCCAGAAGCAACTGGCAATGACATCGTTGCAACTTACTTCAGGTGTTACTTCCAATAGGTGGACCATGTGAAGTGGAACAGAAGGGAACAAACATTGAGAAACTCAGCTCTGTAGTTTCTATCCCTTCCAATGCCACTGTTTCTTTTCGGAAAAAATTCCCCTCTTTAAGTCCAATGCAGGGCATGGACATGTATACGGTTCCCATTACCTGTTTTTTTCAGGTAATCCAAGAAACGTAACAGACTAACAGCCCACCAATCAGTGGCGACACTATCTATGGTGCGGGGGATGCAGCGCCCCAGGTGCCATCCTCAGGGGGGTGTCACCACTGACCCCAAATTCCAAAAATCACGAGTTTATGGCATAGTATGGTCATGTTGTATACCGTTTAGATGTAGAATTCCACTTGGAATTCAATGGAAAAAAACCAGAATGTAATATCTCTATTCTATCAAAAATTATGGCCAAAAAGGTAAAAACCGAAAATAAAACTTCTTTCGAACAAATCGTGGTTTTCAAAATCGCAGTTTTAAGGAATAATACCATCATGCTGTATACTGTCGGATGTGGAGTTCACCAGGAATTCAATGAAATCCCCCTGAATGTAATACCTTAATGCTAGCAAACGTTATGGCCAAAAAGACAAAAAAAAATTGTCGTGGGGGTGTGTGTAAAAAAAGCAGCCCCGGGTGCAAAATGCCCTAGCTACGCCACTGCCACCAATGCATGGAAACAGAACCTGGTCTGAATGCCATAGCTCTGGACCAAAACTATGTACAACATTAACAATGGGACATTGTTAATGGACCTTAAACCAGGACATGGATCAGAAGTGTCCTTTTCGTATACAAAACACAGTTGCTGGTGGAGATGATTCAGCTCAGAACCCTAGTGAGGTTCAGTGTATATGCCTCAGCCCCACTCTTTTTTGCTCTTTGAAATGCACTACTACACATTTGCTGGGAGGCAAAGCCCAGCATTGCAGACTTCCATGAATTCTTTTCAGTCCCTGGGCCAGAAGCTTCACCCTAATGGCAGTGATTCTTATGGGAAAATGTTTGTGGTAAGGTTCACAGCCATTGCCTGACGCTTCTGAGTTAGTGGACAAGAATGAATAAGACTCATGGGAATTTTAAAGCAGCCTATAGAATACCTCAGTGTTTCTCAAACTAGGTGGGTCACAAGTCAATTTCAGATCGGTCCCCATTCATTTCAATGTGTATTTTAGTTTTCATATATTACTCTTGATGCTACCATGGTATGTGACTGCATTTGAGTAAATGCTACAAATCTGTACTTTTAAACAGACTACTATGTATTGTATATGCTTTTAACAATTATAGTCAATCGGGCTTACTCCTTGATGATGGTGGATAGGATGGCAGCTTTTGGGATGTTTGGGGATTTTTTAAAAAAAATAATAGATAAGCAACTGCTTGGAAGTATTAGGAGGGTTCTTCGTTATTTTCAATAATTTTGTTGTTGTTCAGTCGCTAAGTCGTGTCCGACTCTTCGCGACCCCATAGACAGCACACCAGGCCTCCCTGTCCTCCACTAGCTTCCAGAATTCGCCCAATTTCATGTTCATTGCCTTGGTGACACTATCTAACCATCTCATCCTCTGCCGCCCCCTCCTCCTTTTGCTTTCCATCTTTCCCAGCAGGAGGGTCTTTTCTAAAGAGTCCTCTCTTCTCATGAGGTGGCCAAAGTCTTTGAGCTTCAGCTTCAGGATTTGTCCTTCCAGGGAGCAATCAGGCTTGACTTCCTGGAGGATTGACTGATTGGATCTCCTTGCAGTCCAGGGGACTCTCAAGAGTCTTCTCCAACACCATAATTCAAAAGCATCTATTCTTCGGCGCTCTGCCTTTCGTATGGTCCAGCTCTCACACCCATACATTGCTACTGGGAAAACCATAGCTTTGACTATGTGAACCTTTTTAACTTATACTTATTGTAAATGTTTAATTTACTTAATTTAATTTTGTCATATGTGAGGTGTATTGGTGGATGATATCACGTCTGGCCATGATATAACTTCCAGGTTAATGACATCATTTCTGGTGGGTCCTGACAGATGGTCATTCTAAAAGTAAATCCCAGTGGTATGAAGTTTGAGAACCTCTGGAATACTTTATACCATTCCTTGGTGCTAGCAATGAGAGCAACAAGAAGATTGAGTAATGGAACAACTATACTCCTTAATCCCTTCCCTCTCCTGGGTGGAGAATGAAAAAAGAACAGCACACAACAATTAGGAAAAAAAACCCCAATGCTTTCTGGTTAATGCAATGACTGCCAACAAGAACACCAAAGACTCTAATTGCATTTTTTTCCTTTGTTGTCAGGGTGGAAACAGCCTCACAGCCTATAATGGTGGGGCTTCCCCCAACCTTTTTTTATTGCCAACAGCAGATTTTGGGACATTTTCCAAAGGTCTGCAACCACAGTCACCTAGCATTGTTACAGACATTATCTGAAGGTGGGACCAAGCTCAGTGAGCTCCCTCCCCCATACACACACAGAGCCAGGTAAACCCTAGGCACACACAGCACATTGTAGGAGACCAATAATAATAAAGCCTCTCTGGCAAGGTTTCAGGGTCAGTTCTGGCACCAATTTCAAATGATTAGTTCATAGTAAGTCACACGCCCTCATTAAAAACACGCTTGCTACAGATAGGAATGATGCCTTTTTAAGTGTCATGTAGGGTATGATTAGAAAATTAGGACTAATAACTTTACCACCACAGATGGAAGAACCTGACCTTTTGTTACCTAAATTTTTGGTTTAAATTTAAAGGTTGAGATTTATGAGCAAACATGATTAACACACAGCTAGATAAGTAAAATTCGCCAGAAGGAAAGCAGGGATTCAAAATCTACAAGTTCATACCCTTGAGACTTTTACAAGGGGAGAGCCCCCACCCCGGAAAGAATGATTTATTATTGGGGCATAAAGATATAGTTTTGCAATGGGGGGGGGGAGGAGATAAGAGCTAAATGCAAGCTTAGAATTAGAAAGAGTTGCTGCAGGATGCCTCCCACGTTCCAAATTTGTTCCTCCTCTTGCAGATGTTCTTTGTTTAACAAAGAAAAGCTTATGGCATTTGCAGCATGTTTATTTTGGACAATCCTGCCTGCTCTACTTCGCTGCTGGTCACTCCTCACTCCGCTGCTGGGGAGTGATTTAAGGGGAAGGGTTGCTCTGTGTCCCCAGACTGACCTGGCCTTGTGTGCAAAGCATGCAATTCTAGCTCAGCTCTACAGATCACTTGAATTGACTTGGATCATCTGACCCTACCTGCACAAGAGGAAAGAACTAACCAGATCCTCAAGGCAGAGTCCCCCTCCCCAGTACTACTGGAGAAACTCGCCTTTCAGGGAGAACTGTTCGATCTAGCTTCCTCCTTGGCATTTTTTTTTAATATGCAAGACTTTTTAAGGACAGCAGTAAACATGCAAATCCCCACCTACAGCTTGAGCTCTACCACTTCATTTTGCTGCATGTATGAATTGGGTCACAGTTACCTGTAGAAATGATTCTCATGGGCTTCCCAATGCAAAAGATACTTAAAATCAGCAAGGCACGATCACCCAATGTTCTGGTCAAACAGACCTACTCCAAGACTCCCATCCTACTCACTCACTGAAATCTGGACTTACTGATGGCACACAAGAGCAAAGAGAAGTACAACAGGGTCATTAAGTTCTGAAAATCAGAACCAGAATTAAATACATTTACTTATAATGTCCTGTATTTGACACCATACTTCCTCCAAAGCTATTGGGGCAATGTGTATAAGGTCCTTTTATCCTCACTATAGCCCTGTGATCTCTCTCCACCTAACCTTAAGGTGATTGGCTTCATTGTTTCACAACTGGATAAAGATTTGTTCTCTGCAAACCTAGTGATTCAATCTGCTACTTCAGACTGGCTTTCAGCATAGCACAGTGGCTGGCTGAGCTATGAATCAGAAGATCCTAGTTCAGTGTTTCTCAAACTGTGGGTTGAGACCCACTAGGTAGGTTGCATAGCACCTAGCTCAGGCATCATTGAAAATATGGGACGCCAGAAAGGGAGAGGGCTGTGTATTTATTTTGCTTGTGTCAAAGTTGTAAATAGGTTTTTTCCCCTTTCTGATTAATTTTGCTATTGGAAAATGGCTGAGAAATAACCCAACTTATTGCTGTATTCTTAGGAAAGCATCAGGTTTGGCGTCTCAATGACATCTCTTCCAGGCATGACATCATTTCCAGTGGATTCCGAAAAGATTGTCATTCTAAAAAGTGGGTCACAGTGCAAAAATTATTGAGAACCCTGCCTTAGTTCAAATTTCACCTCTACCATGAACTAATTAGACGGCCTTAAGCAAGCTATTCTTAGCTTCAGACACAAAACCCCACTCTCTTCTGCAATCTGCACATAAATACTACTGACTACCTTGGAAGGTTGTTGCAAGGATTAAGAGATAATAGATATTCAACACTTTGCCAATTAAAGTGCTACATGCCTGATACAAATGTCCACAATTCCATCATAAACTTTGATTGGGATATGGGGCTTCTAGCTGCTCCCCAACTACTTTGTTTTTGAAAACAAGACTGAGTATTCTATAAGGAGAACCTGCCAATCTGTCACTATTTTCAGATGGTGATGGGAGGGGGTAACAGACATTTGGCTAAAAATGGGGGGGGGGTGTTTTGTGGATTTCTTTGAAGTCTCTTTGTGTCTGTCACATTCCCCTGCAGTACAAACAACCAGGATTTTCAACTGAAAAGCCATAACAATGTAAAAGAAGATTAAGGCCCATTGCAACATGAAGCTACTTTTAGCATCCCGTAAATCCAGTTTCATTTTTCTACGAAGGCAGCCTATGTGAGATTTTTGTCAAAATGAGACCAGAGATGCGAGATTCATCACTAGAAGGTGATACAGCACTTTTTTCTAAGATGGGAACATTTAATTCATCCTCACATAAGTTTCTATACACAATGCAAATATCGGGGGATACATTTTGCAAGTACGTTAGAATGATTCCTAAACAGTTTGCAATAATTGCATTTTAACCTACTTGGACATTTCCGTTTCTGAGAATCCTGCTCTGCAACTGAGGGAAATTTTTCCTGTTATTTTTCCTTCCTTTGAATTGGGCATCTGGTGCTCAGAATAGTTCAGTTGCACTTCTGCATCCCCAGAAATTCAAGCAAAAACTTAAAATGTATGTTCATAAAAACATAGTGCCAGCAGATGGCACTGTTCAGAGAGCGCAATTCATCATTCCTAGTTCAAAATCCTTTGAAGTGCATGACATTTCAAGTTGCAGGCTGGAATGCCATGATCTCAATTTGGGATCCAGGAGGAAATGGCCCTCAAGCTCCAGACCAAGGATTACAGGTCCAGGGATTAGGGTTATAGTACAGAGGTTAGAAAATGCTTGAGGGTTGTAGACTTATGGCAGATTACAAGTATACAAACAAGAAATCTAACATTTAATTGCCTCAGCTGAAATCTGACATTTCCATCAAGCTTTTCACAAGCTGGGCCTGTTCAATCTAAGATCTAAAGGCTAATCTGTATAGGAGCAAACAATGAATAGTTTGCCTTATACCCAGGATTTTCAAACCCTGCCCTGCAGAGAACCTTTATCTGAGGCACAGCAAGCATCTGGCCTCCTATGAGGCTCTGGCCCTCCTGACCTTGCTGGCCTGGGCTCCATCCTCCAAGCTGTGCTCTAGTGGGGGGGGGGCAGGGAATTCTGAGGGCCAGGGAGGCCACGCGCAGCTCCTTGGCCCTCAGAATGCAGAAAATTGTCACTTCCTGGTTTTCTGAAAGACCCAGAAGTGATGCTTTTAGGCCTTCTGAAGGCCCTAGATGGCTTTCTGAGGGTCAGGGAGGCTTCCCCAGCCTTCAGATCATGTGGTGGGTGTTTCCTGTGATCTGCTGGTTCTGAGATATTTATTCCAGCACATTTAAGTAAGCTGCCTGCAGGGTGGGGGAATGGGCATCCATTAAAGTGTGTGCTATATTTCTGTGGTGTGTGTTGGCGCTTGGAGGTATCCTGGAATTTTGAGTCCATTCATTCATCCATCTAAGTTACGTCTCTGTGTTTATTTAAATTTTAAATTTAAAGTTTAAAATTTGGCTAAAAAGTTTGGAGACTCCTGCCTTATATTAAGTCAGAGCAGGGTTCTAAATAAAAGAAAAAAATTTTTCTCCCCTGCCTAGAGATTGAAAATCTGAACAAAACATCTACTGATGCACCTCAGCCCCTCCCTTAATGTTTAGTTTATCAGATGATTTCTGCTTGCAGTTTATCATTTAAGTGAGCCACTGGGACATCAAAGAACAATTATGTTGCTTGCACATGTACCTGAATAGCCTGGCGTCCTTGTTGAGCATCAGCTAGTAGTTGAATGGTAAGGGTTCGGGAGTCCTGCAGGGCATCTTGGAGGTAGATAAAACTGTGACCCACGTGTCGTCCCATGGTGCATTCCCGGCAGATGGGGACAGAACAAGTGTCACAATAGAAATGTAGCACCTGCAAAAGAAAAAGTGAATACATACATGTAAACATAGCCACGGGATGAGGGTGGGGAACCTACCTGTACAGTCTACTTTTACAATAATTACTTGTAATTTCACTGAAAATTACACTGAAATTCAATGAAATTCACTAAATTTAAAATTCACTGAAAACAATGAAGACAGGAGTTCTATATTTTAGCACAAGACTATGACAAATATTCTCTGAACAGTTTGCCCAAGACCAGATTGTGCAATTACAGTTTCTAGCTAAAAGAATAAACCTTAGTAGTGAGAGTTTTCAAAAACTATACTGAAGTATTTGTGATTAATTCACCAGCAAATCATGATTTTTGTTCACATTCCATCCAGCAGAGGGCAGTAGCAGAGAACTTTGCATGGTGACATGCTCAACTCATTTAAGAGAGTTGGCAAAAAACAAAACTACCTCATAAGAAAAAACTAAAACTATTGCATCATAAATACTGCAATTGATTTACAAGACCATCCTCAAAAGAAGTCAAGAGAAATTCAACACTCAATCCAATAACGTTTACCAGTTTAGTATTTCCCTCTGCTTAAACACAAACAGTTTTTAAAAGGCACTATTAACATGAATTCAAATTGGTTAACCACTTCCAAGGGATGGGCTAAGTTGATAAAAGGATCAAATATTCCTCAATTTCACTTCCCAAATGCACATTAGCTCATCTTGGAAACAAAACCAAATATACAGGGTGTTCAGAAAGTCACTGTGCACTTATTTATGAAAAGTGCACAGTGACTTTCCGAACACCCTGTAGATATTTCTTTCTCATTATAATGTGCTTGTCTAAACATACTGTTTTGTGGTAGGAGATGAATTTTTGTTTCAAAAGACATTTACCTTTACGACACTTGTGTCAGAGCTAACCTACTAGTTTTCCTAACTCTGGAGAAAAAAAATATGTACAAAATTCAATCTTTCAAAATAAAACTAGGAAAAATTTTGTTGAGACAGAAGGCTTGCTTTCATTTTATTTGTTTGTGCTTAAGCAGAGTTTTGTACTGCTCTTTCCAGCAGCTAGAATTGTGTGGCACTTATAAAAACAGTTTTACTGTACTGAACTGTTCATGTTTTATTCGAGAACTTAAAACAAAAGTAATTGTTAAATGAGCACAGAAACATCGTCTTACTAAATTTTAAAGCACTAAAGCAGGAACCTCACACGGGGTCAGCTATCAAGTCACATGAATATCACAATTCTTCTGCTTGTTAGGAGTATCACCTCCCCCCCCCTCCCGCTTCTACTCCAAAAGGGGCCAACTGAAGAGAAAATGGCGTCAATATGAGCAAAGGTTCAGCTTCAAGCTAAACCTACTATTAACCCTCTGAAACAGTTAATGCCAGAAGCAAAGCTAGGTCAAAGGCCAGAGAGCAGCCCTGTCATGCAGATCCAGATGCTACTTCCAGCAAGAATACAAGGCACAGTGTAGGAGTCACTGCCACACAAGCCACAAAAGAGAGGAAGAACTAATCAAAACAATTAACAGATTGTTAAAGAAAGCTTCTGGGTCCAGGGACCAGCAAGAAATGCCAGTTCTGAAGCACTGGTTCACCAAGGCGTTCTTCCATGTCCCCCAATTTATTTTTATTTATTTTTAAACACAGCAAAAGGAAAAGATTTTGAAAAAACTGGTTTTTCAAGTCAGGCTCGTGCCTGAAGAGTCTTCCTAAGCTCACAACTGAAGTGTCTCCACTAGTCATTCAGCTGCTCAATTCAGTGGTAATTGCACCAAGACATGCCAGGATCTCAAGCTCCTGGTCTGCCTGGGAGGGGGGGAAGAATCACCATTTGGCCTGTACTGCCTGTTTGCTCAATTTGACAAATGGTTTTTAACACAGTTTCTCACTGAACATCTCAGTACGCCCCACCCTGAACAAAGGCTAGGAGCAGCACTAGGGTATTTTTTTTTTAACCATTTTCAAGAGGCTGCTGTCCTGCTTGCCTGATCTGCAGAAGGGGTAACCACAGTGGCATAGCTAATGAAAGTGTACTCTGGTATCGAGGGCAAAATGATGCCCCAGAAGTGATGTCACAACAGGAAGTGACACCTCTTCCAGAAGTAACGGCATGCCTGGGCTTTTAAAAACGTTGAACAATGAGGGGGGAACAACATCCTCCCCCCTCTTGCTGCTCCCAAGCCCACAGTCACCTCCCAACAGCGGAACAGCTAGGTCATTTGACACCCGGGGCCCATAAAATTTTTAACCCTCACCACATGACAAAAGTATTCATTCATTCATTCATTCATTCATTCATTCATTCATATTTTTGACATTTTATACTACCCTTCCTCCAGGGTGGTATGCATGGTTCCTCCCTTTCTTCTGTCCACTTTAGAAGTTATCTAAGCCAGTGATTTTTCCATAAGTTTTATTTTTGTTTTCAGTTTTTTGGCCGTAACCTTTGATAGAATGAAGATATTATACTCCAATTTGTTTCACTGCATTCTGCATGAAATTCCACATCGAATGGTATATTAACATGATAGTATAATTCCTAAAAAACCACAATTTTAGTGAACTGCAATTTTTTCATGACAGTTGTATTTTCATTTTCTGGGGTTTTGGCCATAACTTTTGAAAGAGAGAAGATATTACACTGATTTGCTTCATTGCATTCTGCATTAAATTACCTTTCCAATGATATAACATGATGGTATTATTCATACATACCAAGGTTTTTACAAATTTGGCCACGGGTATCAAGCTCAGCTTGTTGCCCGGTGCAATCACACACCCCTAGCACTGCATCTTCCTTGCCAAGGCAGCTACTTCTTACCGACACATGCACGCAAACAGACCTCTGCTGGTAAGAGATGTTACCCATGTTAATTACCAAAGCACACCCAGAGAAAAGGAAAATGGGAGTAATTTTGATGTTTATTCTCATCCTTGCCAAGGTTCCCCATTCTATAGCAAGTACAAAGCAATATAGAGCAAGGGACTCATTTAGATTCATACCGTATCCAGGACTTCAAGCAGGGGTATGGGAGCATTGCTGTGTTAGGCATGTCCCTTCACATACTTGACCAGTCAAGAAACAACTTGCTAGTGTCCACTCTCATCCTTCTAGCTTCCATAAGCAAGAAATGATTTAAAATTTTCCCTACTTCACATATCTCCTACCATAGAAGCAGATAGGGGAAATCTCCTTTCATGGAAATTCAGCAGAATTTGTATGAACAATATGTTCTTACACCACCACCCAAATAACAAAAAGCAAGGAAAAATCTTCATTAAAGCAGAACGAGCACTACTGAAAATACTAAAACAATTTGCACGACCCACATATTTTCACACTAACTATAAACACTCCAAACCACAAGTAAACCTTCAATCTACAGTCAAATATTTTTAAAAGATGCATTATTTGGTTATTAGGTACTTTTAACAACTGAATCTTATTAAGAAAATTTCTACTTTTCTAAAATTTCTACTTTTTCACAAAGTGGTTTACATAGCAAAAATAATAATCAGTGAATGTTTCTTTGTTCTCAAGGGGTTCACAATCTAACTTTTTGTACTCAATTGTTACAGTGGTCTTATTTTGCCAACAATAAGAATATAACATCGTAGACAAAAAAATACCTACAGAAACAGAAGCTAGAACAAGTGTAATTAAGGATGACTGTAACATATTGGAGCCTAAATCAACCTTGTGTGTATGTACGTACATGCCAAAAAAATCAAGGTTTACTACGTGAATCATTAGAAACATAAGAGGAAAACACACAACTCCTATTCAAACTGCATCCCTATTCAAACTGCATCCCCGAGATGCCTTTCCACAAAAGTAGAACTATTGTCATACTTGTTATACACTAACACAAAAAGATGAAACTTAAGGCATCAAATGTTAAGTGGGGCTTATCTAAGACATTCATTTCTATGCAAGATTTCCTGAAAGTCAGAAGGCATGAAAGCAAAGAGTCTATTCTGGAGTACCTTCCAAAACTGGGTGATATAGTCCAAGTTGCAGCCCTGCCGATGGTGACCTTTAGAATAAGGTTGGTACTCAGGAGAGCAACACTGTTGATTGGTCAAACTGTAAACCCAACAGCCTGGATGACAATACAGGTGTGCCCTGGTATCTACTGATTTGGCATCTAATCAATGGTTTCAGTTATTGACAGATAAAATGGCTACTGGGACACCTATTAAAAAGGTAGGGGAGCATTAAATAAATCATTCTTTTTACCTTGTTGCAGCAAAACCACTGGTGTTCCCCTGTCTTTAAAAAGACATCCAGAGTTTCAGGTATTCATGGGGGGAGGTCCAGAACAGAGCCCCAGAAGATACCAGGGCATGCATATAATTCATAATTGTAACACCTAGATGCAAGAGCTATCTCCCTAAACAACTGAGACAAGAGGCCCCATCAGACTTGGGTGACACGTGGAGACTTCAAGGCAGCTTTCAATTGCAGTTTACCACTGATATCCTACCAGTGGATTAGCAAGATGGCGGCTTGAAGATGCAACTGACATCATGACCAAGGAACACGCTTTGAATGGGAGAGGGGGTGACTTTTCTATTGCAGAGCATTATCTTGATGTGTCTGCAAAAATGGGTGCAGGGGCACCAAAGACTCATTGCCCAATGGACTAAAGTGTGCTTTCACCTAGCACAGGGCAGGATTCCTACTTTGCCACCTGTTCCCTGGAAGATGGAGGGCTGAACACACCACTAGGGAAGGGATACTTCTGTGCATTTTACTCCTGAACACTCCATTTCTAATACTTTTCAAGAGACACGATACTGGCCAACAATTCTATGGTGCCAGGGCCTGTTGGTAGCCAGGTTCCAGGACAAACAGTGCAGCATACTTGCTGAAGGAAGTGCAGACTGAACTGCATGTCCCAGACATACCACGTAGGCAACACTACAAATAAAACCCAATTCTCTGTCCGCTTGGTCCACCTGTCTTGTCTTCATCTTTTTGCTTTCTTAAACCATAATACTTACCTTTGGTTTCAACCTAGCTGACCTCTTGCTCCTGCCTCACCTTGTTGATTGGCACAGCAGCCATACCCCCAACCCTGTGCGCCAACAAGTTTATGAGAGGTAGCAGAAAGAAGATGAGTTACCTAAGAAGGGGCTACCTCTCTCTTTTCCCCAGGAAAGACTGTTTGAGACAAGCTACTACTTCAGTCCGTTACAATCCAGAGCAATTATTTATGACCAACCAAGAGCAGTGGTTCCCAAACTTAGGACTCACTTTTCAAAATAACGTCTTTTGGGACCAACCTAGACCCACCTTTTAAAAAAAGGAGATCTAGAAAGAAATAATATTTTATTTATGTATTTGGAAGTAATAACTAGGAAAACATCCTCTAACATTTATCTCCCTATATTTAAACATGCTTGCAAGCTGCAGGAACTCAGCTCCTCGCAGGGCAATGAACAAGTCCTGCAAACTGAGCTCTTTGCAGGGTAATTAGCAACTGCAGTATCTGATTTTTAAATAGCATCAGGGCTTGAAGCAATTAGTTATTTGATCTTTCCACTGCCCTTTGCCAACCCACCTTAAATCAGGTTGTGACCCACCAGTTGGAACCACTGACCAAAAGTAACAATTTTTTTTTATCATTCAGGACCCACCATCAGACTGATGAGCAGAACATGGAGG
This sequence comes from Lerista edwardsae, assembly GCA_029204185.1. NCBI lineage: Eukaryota > Metazoa > Chordata > Lepidosauria > Squamata > Scincidae > Lerista > Lerista edwardsae. The sequence continues at coordinate 2,047,782 of JAJKFI010000009.1, read as the reverse complement.
GGAAAGACTATCATTATAATTCCAAGAATTTAGATGGTGTGTGTGTGGGGGGGGGGGTCTTCCTGCAGACTTGGATCCTCTCTGAAAGGTATTAGATGATAAAAAAAAGTAACACACAATGGACCACCATGACTCCATATAATTTTGTGAGTTGGAGAATGCTTGTCCATCAGGAGAAAGACATTTAAACTTAGGAGAAGGGTGTTTTTACAACTAGTTGGTGGGACTCCAGATGGTGGGAAGAGTGAAATGCCCTCCACCATCATCAATTTGGCTTAAACTGGCTTTCAGCTTAGTGCAACATCTAAAATTTCATATCCTGCTTTGGGGGGGGGGGAATCAAGCTTATACCTCTGCCTTGGAAAAAGCCTGAGTTTCAAGATGGGATTCCCGAAAAATTCTCCAGGTTCAAGCCTAAAAATAAATTTTGGGGAGGGATTTCAAAACTGCTTTATCAAGGGAGGGGCAAGTTCTAGAATTCTTAAAATCCTTTTCTGCTTGGGACAAATTAACTGATCACATTACCCATCTCCAAATACCTTTCCTAGCAGCCTCTACACCCTCCAAAAACATACACCTCCCTTCTTTTTATTTATAGTACCACTTATCTGGACATCTGAAATCTGGACTATTCTGAAATTTAGACACATTTGTCTAACACTTTTTAAAAAACTGTAACATGAACACTATAAAGTCTTGTGCTCATTTCCACATACAGTCCAGGTACAGGCTGTAAATTCTATTCTCTGCTCTCTATTCTATTCTCTGTACAGGAATTGTTGAAAAATGTCAAAAAGAGGCCAGCAGACACCCATATGGGTCATGGTGAAAAGAGGAAAAATTTCTCATTATATTTATACAATGATTCCAAAATCCAGACAAACCTGAAATCCAAACACCTTCCTGTCCCAAGCAGCCCAGATAAAGGATACTCAACCTGTAGTAGTGAGGAGGAGCACAGTGACTGAGAAAGGGTTCTGGAAGGTGCCATAGTAAAAAGTGGCAGGGGGGAACAACATTCAGCAAGGAAGGAGTGGGTTTTATCTCAGCCAGTGTACCCACCAGCAGCAAAGCTATGGAGGCTTGCAGTCCTGCCATTACAAGAGTCTGTGGCATAGCAAATGGCAGGAAATGACAGGCCCAACAACAAGGCTTCCCATTTGCAGTGTTATTTTTTCCAAAACATTTGAAACTTAAAGGGATCCCTGGAATCAGGGAATGATACATCAAGCTTTAAATTAGTAGTTATGAGTACGTTGACGTGGAAGAAAGAGGTCAATCAAGGAGTATATATATACTACTTAAATTCAAAAAAGAATGGAGATATCATTTTGGATGCAATATGGGCATTAACTGGAAACTGGTTTTCTATATTGTACATCAGTGATTCTCGAGCTTTTTTGACCTGCACCGACTTTTTAGAATGGCACTTGTGTTAGCACCCACCAGAACTGACATCATTAACCTCGATGTGATATCACCAGTTGCGGATCCAGGGGGGTGCAGGGATGGCAATCCACATGGGCGCCAGGTGGCGGGGGGCGCCATTGCGCGGAGTCCAGGCACTTTTTGGCCTGCCCGAACCTCCCTTGTGCCTGGAACGCTCCGAAATGGAGCTCTTCCGGGCGCAGGGAGGCATGGCGGGGAGACGCATGGGGGCGGGGCAATGTGCCGGGGGCGCAGTTTCGTCGCCTCGCTATGGGGCGCGCTCCCAGCCTGGACCGCCTCTGGATATCAAGCCAGAAGTGACATTAAGCAGGAACTGCAGTCATTGTGACATAATAAAATGACACTGGTGAAATGCAAACTGGCATTCTTGGACTGAAGCAACCAATAGACAGCAGGTCATGTGCTGAACATGTCAACTCCTGATGGCTTGCCCTAATGAACCACCACATTTTGCAGCAGCCACTATTTCCAAAATAAATGCATTATTCCAAATGAGAAGGAATAGGTGTGTATGGAAAGGTGGCTTTCTATCAGGAGCAAGACTAAAGGCAAAGATACTTAGCCTCATCTTATCAAAATGGGATATCTTTTGGGATACACTTAAACACACATTGGAGAGCAGAAATTCAGGCTGAAGCAGCCCAGTGCAAAAATCTTTATGGCTGAACTCTTTCCCCAATCCATCCTACCTCAAAATGAAAATAAACAGGATACATTTATGGTGGCGTAAGTCATACAGTCTCCTAGCATAATAGAGAGAGATGAGTATAGGGATGATATATGGGCAAGAGCAGGGAAAGTAGAGAACCTACAACTCAGCATTTTGCCAGCATCCCTTTGGTTCCAGAAGAAGTTGCACTTATAATGCTTACAAGGCTGTCATCTGCAGATAGAAACAGTGGAGTGCAAGCCCCTATCTTCGGCTGCAAGCATCAAACCGCTTACTGGGATTTCTTAAAATCTTCATTGGATGGAATAGGAAGAAAAGAAGTGTCTATCCCACATCCTTGGTGCAGGGACAAACAGTAATCTGTGCCAAGGACCCAATAAAGTATATTATACCCTAAGGCAGGGTTTCTCAAACTGTGGATTGCAACCAGATTGTGGAAGGGTCAATGGCCTTGGCATATAGCCCATGATAGACTTTTCCTCCAGAAATCTGTCCTGTCCCCTTTTGAAGGCATCTAGGCCAGATGCCGGATGTGGTGGCGCTGCAGGTTAAACTGCTGCTGTTGGGCTTTCTGACCGGAAGGTTGGGAGTTCAAGACCATGAAACGGAGTGAGCTCCTGTTGCTTGTCCCAGCTCCTGCCAACCTAGCAGTTTGAAAGCACATAAAAATACGAGATAAATAGGTATCACTTCAGTGGGAAGGTAACAGCATTCTGGGCACTACGGTGTATAGTCATGCCGGCCACATGACCACAGAAGCTTGTCCTTGGACAAACGCCAGCTCTTTGGCTTAGAAACAGAGATGAGCATCGCCCCCTACAGTCGGTCACATCTAGACAATTCGGTGGTGGAGCAGAAGTTCAAATCGCTTAGCTCCAGTAACCACCCGGGCTTCTGCATTCCACACCAATTACAGCTTCTGAACCATCTTTGAGAGCAGCCCCATGTATAGCATGTTACAGTAATCCAGTCTTCAAGTCACTAAGGTATAGACCGCTGAGGTCTGATCATCTCAAGCGGGGCAAATGCTCTCCTAGCCACCACTGCCACCTGATCCTCCAGGGAGAGCTGTGAGGCCAGGAGCACTCCCAAACTGCACACCCAGGCGGAGTGCAGAGTGAGCAGATGACACAGTACCTGCATGGAGAATTTCCTGAACAGGAGGACCTCTATCTTTTCCGGATTTATCCAGACTCCAACTGCCTCCAGGCTATAGGACTTCCATAGCTTCCCCGGAGACAGCAAGGAGAGATAGAGTTGGGTGTTGTCCACATATTGGTAACAACACCGCACTCCAAATTATCCTCCCCAGCAGTTTCATGTAGATGTTAAAAAGCAGGGGTGGTATGGGAATAGAACCGTGCAGCATTCCAGACTGTAAAAGCCGAGGCACTGTCCCCCTGCACCACCATCTGAGACCTGTTGGCCAAGAAGAATTGGAACCACAGTAGAACAGTGCTATCTGTTTGGCTAACCAACCCAGAAGGACACCATGGTCAACGGTATCAAAGGCTACTGAGAGGTCCAACAAGACCAGCAGGGACACACTCCCTCTATCAAAGCCTTGATAAAGGTCATTGATCAGGGCAACCAAGGCTGTCTCTGATCCAAAGACCAGCCTGAAGATAGAATGAAAGGTGTCCAGATAATCCATCTCCTCTAGGATCCCCTGGAGCTGGGAAGCCACCATCTGCTCAATCACCTTACCCAAAAAAGGAAAATTGGAAACCGGTCAATCAATTGTTTAAATTGGTGGAATCCAGAGATGGCATTTGGGAAGGGGGGGTGCACACTTGCCTGAGCTACTCACTACTAATTTAGTCTTACCCCCAGGGCAACCAGCAAAATGAGATGGTTTAACCAACAAAAGAGATGTACAAAAGCAGAATGGCAGGTTCTTTAGATTACAGGACTGCTGTAAAGTTAACACAGGTTGCCCAATCTTTATCACTCTGAAACTACATCCTCTCTGAAGCAACGTGCTCATCAATCCCATGGACAAAGGTGAAATATTAACCTCTTGCTTGTACAATTCAAGGATCATATAATAAGCTAGGACATGCCAGAGCCTGTTCAATAGGATTGGATGTCACCAAAGAAAGTACAGAAACTGATGATGTCTGAGAGTAGGAGTGGAAAAGCACAGCAGAAGTTGGCAGAGCTAAACTTTTCACCAGATGTACTTCACTTCAAGCCTTAGCCCCAATTCCTTGTTGTAACTTAGGCCTAGAACAAATATGCAAAAACCCACATGGAAATTAGTTTTTCCCAAAGAATAACTGCACACTTGGATGCAAGTGTATAATTGCACACTTGGCCTTCCTTATCCATGAGGCTTTATTTTCAAGGAATAAGCCACGTACCCTTCTTAGGGCACAATCCTAAGCAGCACCAGACTGGTGAGGCCGACGGGCCAGCACCATATCCAG
>JAJKFI010000009.1:1994221-2043224 GCA_029204185.1 Lerista edwardsae | reverse complement strand
GGTTTAGGATTTGGCCTTATGGCCCAGGTCCCACCCTCCTCCCACCAATCAATCCCTGAGCCGCCCTGTCATGGCACCTCCCTTGCGCCAGCCGGCTTCAGCCAATGCAAGGGAGTCGCTGCACGGACACAACAAGACCAGTGCTGCCTGCAGTGCCGGTCCTGTTGTCTTAGCACCGATGAGGGGGTGCTGATCGGCTCTCCCACATTAGTGCTAAGGGCACAGAGTTGATGCAATCCCTTGCGCCGATGCTGCGCAGAGTTTAGGATTGCGCTGCCCATCAGGGAGTTCTGAATCTTCCACATGCAGCGGGAAAATTCATATCCATATCTATGAGTATCTATGAATTCATGTCCATATCTATGAGTTTTGAGTCCTTGGAAGAGGCAAGAAAGCGCCCTCCTTTATCAGAGCTCATCCTCCCCTTGCTTATGACTTTAAAGGGCAGACATATCCCTTTGCAGGGGACGGATGGGGGAATGCAGCACCTACTCAGGAGTCAGTCACTGAATTCAATGGGGCTTACTCACAGGAAAATATGTATTGGATTTCCAGTGGGAAAGGGGGGTGCTGACAGCTAATTAATATGTCCTTCCAGTGCCTTGCTGAGTCAATTTAGTTTATTTCTACGTATTTGTTTCATATATGAAAACATGTTTGGAACTGAAATCTCTCTTTATCTGCTTTTCAGAGTATGGCTGTGAAGGGGTGTGGGGCAGCTGCTTGGATTATTACCCCCATATTTCTGGTTTGTGGCAAGTTCTGGCACAGCAAACACACATAGTCAACAAAAAGCATGCAGATCATGCCATCTTTTACAAGAAGAGGAAGTGTACTGCCCTCAGAAGGGCAAACTCTCAGGAGGAGGTTCCCATTCCTTTTGGCTGACAAGTGCTACTAGGGGTGCATATGTTCTTGAGCTAACAGTGCCAGTAGCGTGCTAGAAATGTATGCAAATCTTGTCCCAGCAGGCTACAGGCACATATGTTTTTGAGCTTCTAGCACACTCACAAAGCTTGCAACTTTTTGTTTGAGCACAAAGATGTTAAACATGGCATCCTTCATGCATACCATGATCATTTGCCTCCCAGATGGAAGGAGAAATAGTAAAATACTCCAGAATTCATTCAAAACAGCTGAGGGGGCTTACAAAAACACTTTGTCATCTACAAGAGCAGATTCCAGCTCTTGTAAATAAATATTTAACATTGCAAAAGCAGGTTTGATGCCATTTGCTGTGCTTGTTGTCATCTGTGACATCATTTCCTGTGATACAAGCAATCGCTGCTAGCTCAAAAACATATGCACCCTAGGATACATGCAAACACAGGAAGTCTGCCAAAGATGATTGGCAATGCTGAAGGAGGGAACTCCCCTTCCCCAAACTGGAGTGAATATGCGGTTGCAAATCCCACATGGTTGAAACTCACATGTATTTTTCCACAGAATAAGTGTAACTAAGGTCTAGGCCTAAGTTAAAGTATGCGTAACAAAACAATTGCATATGCTTCTTCAGTCCATCACTGTTTACCCCACTAACTGGGGTAAACTTTTTCCAAGTGGTGTTCATCTTACATTTAGCTGGGGGAAAGCAATTGTCCCTCTTCACCCCAGTGCAGCGTCTTTACTAATACCCATTTTCTCGTGTTTCTTTTCAGATTGTGAGGCATTTTTGGACAGGAGAATGTTTGCTTTTCTCTGTAAACTGCTTTGTGACCTTTGTTGAAAAGTGGATATAAACATTCTTAATAAGAAGAATTAAGAATAAATACCTTCGTGTGTCAGACGTCTAGACCAGTGGTTCTCAAACGTTTTAGCACTGGGAACCATGTTTTAGAACGACAATCTGTCCGGGACCCACCAGAAGTGATGTCATGGCCAGGAGTGCCATCATTGTGACATCAGAGCCTGCTGCTTTTCTGAGAATGCAGCAAAAAGTTGGGTTTTTTCTCAGCCATTTTCCAATAGCAAAGTTAATCAGAAAGGGGGACAAAAGCCTATTACAGCCTTGACACAAGCAAAACAACTACATAGGTCTCTTCTTTTCCAGCATCCCATCTTTCAAATATGGCTGCTCTAGGTGCTTTGTGACCCATCTGAAATTGGCTTGCAACCCACTAGTGGGTCCTGACCCACAGTTTGGGAACTAATGATCTAGATTGGGACAGAAGCTTCTCCTTTTACAAAGCATCATGTACTGTACATAGATGGTGCTACTGTCATACAGCAGTTGAGGCTGAGCAGGAATGGCTTGGTGTATGGCAGAGGTAGGACTCAATCTCACTGCCACGTATATAATAAGCAGTGGTTCTCAAACATTTTAGCAGTGGGACCCACTTTTTGGAATGACAATCTGTCAGGTTTCATCGGGAGTGATGTCATTTATCTGGAAGTGATTCACGGCCAGAAGTGACATCATCAAGCAGGAAAATATTTAACCATTTTCAAACATACAACTACATTAAATCAATTAATTAGGTAAATTAAAAGTTTACAAGAAGTTGAAACACTGATTTAAAATTAAGCAAACCTGCCCAACCCTCCCAAGCAGTCACTGACGTTTGGCACTCCAGAGGGCCCTAAAACCAATTGATTTCATTATCCACGGTTTTGGTATCTGTGGGGGTCCAGGAATGGAACCCCAGCAGATATGGAGGCTCCACCTGCACACAGCAGTCTGTTAAAAGTACAGATCCGTAACATTTCCCCAAATGCAGTCACATACCATGGTAACATCAAGTCTAATATATTAAAAATAAAATACACTTTGAAATGAATGGGGACCCACCTGGAATTGGTTTGAGAAACATACAGAGTAATGGAGATGCTGCACCCCCTCAGAACCGGGGAGGCACTGGTGTCTCTTGGCCGCCGCTCAGGCAAAAATTGCCCCAGCAGTAGCCAGGAGAATCCGCGCCCTCCCGCTCCATGAACCGGCTCTGTGAACTGGGGAGGCATGCGGCATCTCCTGGCCGCTGCTCAGGCAAAAGTGCCGGAGCAGCAGCCAGAAGCCGTGCGCCTCCCCGGTTCGCAGGCGCAGAGAGGCACATGGCTTCGAGCAGCGGCCAGGAGACACCGCCTCCCCGGTTCGCAGAGCTGGAGAGATGCGTGGCTTTGAGCAGCGGCCAGGAGATGCCGCACCCCCCGGCTCTGCAAACCGGGGAGGCATGCAGCATCTCCTGGCCGCTGCTCAGGCAAAACAAGAAGGTGGGGGCTTGGCTTCCACCTGCCATGTTAGCTGACATGGCGGACAGAAGCCACACACCCCAATGTAATGACATCACAACGTTGTGACGTCATGATGTTGCTTGCCATGGGCGCTGTTTCGCCCTGGTACACCTCTGCCCCATTGTGCTTTTTGTTTAAAATTGCAATACCCTTTAAGACGGAACAACTTTTTTTGTTTTACTACGTAAAATATTAACACCACCATTTATCAAAAAGTTAATGAAATAAGTGATATTAAGAACAGCATTCAGATATTCTGGATTGTGGTTATACACACGCACACATGCGCACGGCAAGAAGAATCAAACTCAGAACTTCACTTTTCAAGCTAATGCTTTTATCTCCTAGAATGACAAAATAGTTTCCAATCACAACTGATTAAACCTTCCAGGAATATATAAAAAGCACAAAGCTGTGTTTCACATATGGTGATGTAGTAGTTAAGCGTTAGCAATATTCCAGTCCAAATCACTCCTAAAGAAACCATGTGGCAGCCGGCAAGCACCACCAAAAGCAAAAAAAAAAAGGTAGGGACAAAACACTCAAGAGATGCTTAATAGCAATTTGCATTCTAAAGAGACATTAAATTCAAGTTAATTGATCATTTCCTTAAAAAACAGGAAACGTTCCCTGAATTGGGCATACACGCTTAGAAAAATGCAAAAAACACAGTAACAAGAACCCATTTCATTTTCAGAAGCCAGTGAAGTATATCATGAGGCCATTCATCTTTTACAGCCACAGCAGCTGAAGGGGTGCCAGAGCAAGGCCATAAACCTGATTGCTCTAGGAAAGGGCTTTATAGAGCACTGTAAAAAATTTTACAACACCAAGAATTCCTGGGTGTCACTCTTCTTCTCCCCTCTTTTTTTGGTCCATCTGTTTTCAAAGAGCATGTGGGGGGATGGGCAGAAGTTCAGTTAAATGTCTCCTGGGATTCCATAGCAATCAACCAACATCTGATGAATGGCCGCTAAAGTTAAACTCTGACCTCACTGGACAATTCCTATACCAGCTCCCTTCCCCCTCACTGTTGGTCAGCTTTCCAGTATGCCCCACCCACCTGCCTCCCCTCTCCAAAAGTTCTCAAGTGCCAGGCACAGTTAACAAAAGCAATGGAATGTGGATTTCTCTCTGCAGTAGCTTCCAGTGAAAGCAGGGATGCAAAAGAGGCTTAGACTCTCCATGTTGCTGCCTTACAGCTTACTTGTCATGCTCTGCCTAATTACTCATGTATGAATGCAAGTTTGAGAAAGGGGCTTGACTTCCAATCCTTAGTCTAGTCTAGAGCTACGTCCTCTAAGGCTGGACATAAAGCCAAAATTGCATATACTCAAAATTGCTTTGAAAATTCCCGATGTCTGAAAAATGCATAGTGTCTCATTAAATAAGACACAGGCAGAAATAACAGCTTCATTCTTGGATCTCAGGCTCCCTCCAGGGCATGTATTTAGTAAGGAGGATGTCAGGCAGAATCGCCTACAGTATTTAAATTGCTGGGCTTTTGTTTGCTGACTGTATGAAGTTGAATTAGCACAAGATACAGGACAACTGTACTGATAGGTGAAAACAGGAAACACCAAGGATTCTCAAAGCATAATCCAGAGTGCACTTTAGGGCCGATGCAGGTTTCCTACACTGCCCCTCTGCACACAGCCCTGGCATGAGGCTACTGTCATGGCACCCGCAACAGTGCTGCATCCACAGGGCTAATGTTGGCAGTGGCACCAGCAGAAGCTGACGCCGTGCCTGCACCAGCTGACTTTGGTTCCGGCAGCACAAGGGAGCGCAGGAAGGTGTGTCTAGACATTATAAGGTGTTTCCATTTCCATTATTCTCACACATGCCAAGACACCAGCAAGGAACCTTTTGACTTGCGTGGGTAAGTCAAAGACAACAAATTTGGCGGCATTTTCCTCTTGGACATGTCAGCTACCAGTTCCCATATGCACAACTGAGATGCATAGTAGGGGAAGAACTCTGTCCAAGCCTCTTTGTTTATGCCCATTTACAATGTCTTGGTTGATGTAAGAAGACCATTTGAGGGGCACTATGACCGGATAGTTTTTGGCATGCAAATGCCTGGCTTCTTTTCTTCACATCCTCTGTGGCATCTGCTCTAGGGCAGGCAACAGGCCCTCTGGGACTTCATCCCATCCTAGCAGAATCCCTTGTCTCTTAAATTACTTTGACTTCTACTACAAGCCAAGTCAATTATTAAGAATAACATTGCTTGGAAATTTTTCTGTACTTTGGGGAAGAAGTTGCATGCAATTAGCATATGCTCTTAAGAGATGCACTTCAGTACCTTGCTCTCACTTGGATTTCATTCAGCAGAAGACCACCTTTGGTAATTAGTTGACAAGATAGAAATCAGACTGCATTTCTTCTGGGTTTTTCCTAGACTTATCACCACGTGTATATTATTTAGCATACTATTCTGAGCAATTATAGCAGCTGAGGAACTACAGGTAAAGAGATTAAACTTTACAGAATGCAGTTGTGTGTTAAAGGACAAAGCTTTTTATGCATGCATAGCATATGAAAGATCCGATTACCACCCAGTTTGAATTTCATGTTACAGTAGCAAACGCGCGCGCACACACACACACACACTGGTTAAATGTTTTATTACAAAAGGTTTAAAAAGAACCACAGCTGATTCTATAAAGTCACCCATCTGAAAGAAATTACACTGTCAAATTGCAACACAGCAAAGTATAGCAACCTCATCTTATGGGCTGTAAAATGAACTACATTACAACTAACCAAGTGTATTAGGGACATTAGTATTGCAACAGTTCTGTGATTAACAAATTTGTCATCTTGGATGGGTCAACTATTATAAATGTAGATTTAAAAGATAGAAGATATATGGGCCATAGCCTATGGCACATAGTTGATTTTTGTAGATTAGAAAGGGCCTAATTTCAGCACAAATTCAACCTGATTCTATAAAACTGATGCAATTCTAGCTCCAGAAGCACATAGATGCAAGAGATCGGTACTACAGACCATTAATATGAACTAAACTATCCATTTAATTTATTAAATAAAATAATTCTTTAATTCCACAAGTTGGAACCAAATTATCTGTATAGTTTGCAGGGGTTGCAAATTCAGACTTTTTTTAAGCAAAGAAAATTGTTAAATCACACTGTCTTCACTAGGGTTGTCACAAAGAAATAGTAGTCAACTGATCATAATGAGTTTTAGTCACGTGATCAATTGACTAAATTTGCATAAGGCCAAAAACAATAGTTCTGAAAGGAGCAGAATACATTTGTTTTTGAGATGCATGAGACAGTCTCCCCTTTTTAAAAACAGGAGAGGGGGATGCCTTTTGAAAGTTGATGCCTGATAACTACAGTTCTTGTTATTTGCATTACAGTGATGTTTTTGCTTAAATGTTTTTGCCTGATTAAAAGAATGGGGATACTTTTTAGAATCAAACAAATTAAATCTGGGAATTTAATTCAACAGCCCTTGTATAAAGAATAACTCAAGCTTTTAGGAGAGATACCCCCTCTGTGGAATGCTAAATCTCAGCTTTCCCCAACTCTCTTCCATCAGTAGTTGACTTATGATGGTTTAGTTCTGATATATTTCTAATTTGTAGATAAAATACCCACGCTGACTACATCCAACTCCTTCACATTCTATTATTGGTTTCCAGAGCCATCAATTGGGTAGGGCAACTGGGGCAGCCATCCTGGGCCCCATACTTTCATGACCAATATATGGCCATAATAGTCTCCTGACGCAATGGTTGTGTTGCCTTCCCTGATCTGCACCCTGCCTGCATCCTTCTAGGGCTCAGGTGGCTTCTCTTTGGAAGGCTCAAGTGTAAAAGAACAGTCCGAAAATCTGACTACCTGAAATCCAGAGTAGGGACATTAATGTTCAGTAACCACTGGTTGTTTCCCTAAGGAAGTTCTCATGTTCCATTTAAATTAATGGTCCTTCAGTCATAACCAACTCATTTCCATTTATTTCCAATAGTGCTTAGTCACAACTAGCTTTCTTATGATTCAGCCCCAGTTATCACCCAAAGACACAAAATTCCTCCATTTCACTTATTCCCAATATCAACCCAGCTCTTCATACCTAACAATATATTTAAATATATTATATTTAAAACTGAACATTATTACCAATACCCTGAAGTTAGAAATAGCGGTAAACACAAAAGACCTATAATATAGGTGATATAATACATTTGAAGAGGAAGACATGTCTATATAGCAGGACTTAAGATGAGAACTTCCTGCTAAAAGATGTTCAACAGTTCTAGATGTCTTTGAAGCAAAATCTCACAGACCTTGTTATGTGGAATTCTAAACACAAGTGAAAAGCAAACAAGTTAAAACCAAAATATAGAGAACAGCCCTTTTTGTTCTGCATATGGATCAAGTTTGTTAATTTATGCAACACATATACTACAGTTTCATGACTTCCGCCTATCAACTTTCTAAATTTGGACATCATCATGTCCAAGAGCGTGGCTCTGGAGATTTCACTATAAACGAAACACATCTGAAAGAACAAAATCTCTTGAATTCATTTCAGAAAAGATTGGGGGCGCAATCCTAAACTGAGTTAGGCCAGCATAAACTAAGCCAGCAAAGTTTGGCCAGCACAAGGGACACTGTAAAGTATGTTTGGACCACGTGAGCCATCCTCCCTGCCTCCAAGAGTAGTCCAAACACGCTTTATGGTAGCCCTTGTGCCGGCCAAACTTTGCTGCCTTAGCTTATGATGGACTAACTGCAGCTTAGGATTGCGCTCTAGCTTATCAGAGAGGCTGCAATACATACAAGTGCCTGAAACACTTCTGAAAGGTCTGTTTGATAGATCTTGATAGGTAGGCCTTGTTGTGTGAAGAAGGAATATGGCATCCATTGTCCACACTCCTGAGTGGCTTCTACCATTGCAAGGTCAATAGCAGGGTGGTGACAACATTGCTGGGTGCCCAAGTTAGAAGATGCCCTGTCGGCAATCTGGGCATAACCAACACAACCAAGGAGCAAAAGGATTCAAAAGGGAAGGCAGAATGTTAGCATGAAAGATAGATGAGGAGGTGGCAAGAGAGGCCAGAAAAATGAGGGGGGGGGAAGCAAGAAAAAGAAGGATGGAGAAATGAAGAGGAAGCAAGCAAAGGGAAAAAAAGGATAAGGCCGGCTTAGACAGAGATGATAGGAAGAAAAAGTCAGGAGAAACAGTGCAAACAAGGAGGAGACGGTCATGAACAATAAGTAAGGTGAAACAGAAAGGGAAGAAGAGAGACTGAATGGGAAGGGACAATGCAGGCCAAGTGGAGCCAATGGATTGAAGGAATCCAACCTCAGCCTGACTGGATTGGCAGGATTGGTGAGGGACTTGCCCTCACAACGAGGGGATTTCCCAGACTACTCAGGCTCCCCAGGACTGGGAGACCAAGACACCCTACTATAATCAGCTTGCCTGGTCAAGCACCTCTGGCATACCCAGCTCATACCACTGTGTAGGCAGGAGATGGCCAGCACCTTCCAGAAGGTTTCACAGTAAGAGAAGTAGCGAATATTGTGTTGTGCCAGTTAAGAATGTGGGCAGCTTCATACTTGGGGGCTTCATTGCCTTCTTCCTCCTCCAGCTGTCATACTCCACTCTCTGTGGTACGGAGCTGCCCCCTTGGGTTGAAGCCCTGGCAGCAGGGGTAGCTACAGGGAATGAGCCTTCTTCATCTAGACTGGGCGTTCCTTCCCATTGTTTTGCAAACTTCCATACACATATCTTCCACCTGCAATACGTAGCAGAGCCCTACCTGCTGCTAAGTTCCTGCTAAGTTCCTCTTTCAACCTGTCAGGGTTACTGCAAGAATAACATGAAAATAAAAGCGCTATTGGCTGCCCTAAGCTCCTTTGAGGAAGGTTAAGATTTGCAGAGGCTGCATATGAGAGGTGAAAAGCAGAGTGCCCCAAGGATCCATCTTGGGACCCATGCTTTTCAACTTGTTCATAAATGACCTGGAGATAGGCATAAGCAGGGAGGTGGCCAAGTTTGGATGACACAAAACCTTTCTGGGATTGTGAAGAGCTCCAGAGGAATCTCTCCGAACTGAGGGAATGGGCAAAAAAATGGCAGATGTGCTTCAATGTAGACAACTGTAAAGTGATGCACATCGGGGCAAAAAATCAAAACTTCACATATAGGTTACTGGGTTCTGAGCTTTCTGTGACAGATCAAGAGAGAGATCTTGGAGTGCTAGTGGTCAACTCAATGAAAGTTTCAAATGTGCGGCAGCAATAAAGAAAGCCAATTCCATGTAACGCTTGGGATAATTTAAAAAGGGGTTGAGAATAAAACAGCCAATATTATAATGCCACTGTACAAATCAATGGTAAGGCTATATCTGGAGTACTGTGTACAGTTCTGGTCACCACACCTCAAAAAGATATAGGGGAACTAGAGAAGGTGCAGAAGAAACCGACCAAAATGATTACAGAGCTGGGGTAACTCCCATAAGAAGAAAGGCTACAGCATTTTCTAGGCTCTTCATCCTGGAAAAAAGGTGCCTGAGGGGAGACTTGATTAAGACATACAACATTATGCATGGGATGGATAAAGTAGATAGAGAGAGGTTCTTTTGGGAGAGTGGGAACAGATAAAAGGAAATACTTTTTTACCCAGTGGGTAATTAATCTGTGGAATTCCTTGCCACAGGAAGTGGTGATGGCATCTGGCCTAGAAGCCTTTGAAAAGAGACTAGACAGATTTCTGGAGGAAAAGCCCATCGAAAGCAACAGGCCTTGATGGTTAGTGCAACCTCCTTACTTTAGAGGTAGGCTACCTCGGACTGCCAGATGCAAGGGAGTGGCAACAAGATGCAAGTATCTAGTTGTCTTGTGTATTCCCTGAGGCATCTGGTGGGCCGCTGAGAGATGCAGGAAGCTGGACTAGATGGGCCTTTGGCCTGATCCAGTGGGGCTCTTCTTATGTTCTTATGAAAGTCAAGTATTCAACTGACCAATCAAAACACATTTTTTATTATTTTGTGTGTTTTAATGAAAGTCTGTTCTACACAATATAATATTTTCAATCATTAAATTTTAACCCTAATCTAGAAATAGCTAAATTATTAACATTAGCCAAGACTAGCTAGTCGCAAGACAGGTTCTGTATATTGCAGGGATGTTAATATCTACATTTATTTCTATTAGCATTTGAGAAATGTACAGGCAAATACAACGCACAAGCTGTGTATTGTTTTCTTTCTTTTGTTCAAGCTTAAAAGTTTTTGTGACATGGGGGAGGGGGAAAGAGGTTATCTTTAGTAAAAAGCCTCAAAATGCAAGATACATCTGGAAAGAGAGAAAAACCCAGCAAAACTGGGAAATTAAAACATTGGGTCAGATTCAGCTGGACTAAGAAGTCAAAGGTCAAAGCAGCATTAAATCATTAGTTTCCCAGCTGCCACCAAGGCGTGGTGCTGACCTTTGATTTTGCAAAAAGTGGTCCATGCAATTTTCTTGTGGCAATTTGGTAGAGCTGAATATTTTTTTTTCCACACTGCACAATTTTTCCTATGATGGCCTCAAAGGGACACATTAAAATAGCCAGGCACCAAAATACCAAGTGGATCAAATTAATATAATGCTACATCCCTGGATATCACATACAGATTGGCTTTTACCTTTCTGCATTTTGGGGCTTATTTTACACACACAGAGCACTTTAGCTAGTAAAAGCAGTAGTATAAACAAGGGTCATTGGCTACAACACAGCAGTGAAGACCATTAATTACTAAAGCTATGAGCTTTTTGTTTTTGGCTCTGCTTTGCAGACTAGGTGAACTTAAATGATATTTGCTGAAATATAAGCAGCAAAATTGTCTGAACATCTCAAAAACAGGGCTAGCTTTAGCACACATGGTGTTTAAAATGCCTTCAGGGCCACCTCAAAAATGATGCTCTTCTTAAAAAAATCACCATGCAAGTAGTTTCTAATGTAATTCGACTGAAGCAATTTCCACTGAACCCCAATATCATTTTCTTAAGACACACATTAACTCAGCATATACTGGCCATGACAAGCCATGAGCACTGAAGCGGAACAAGCAATATTTAGGCTATTTTTAATTATTGAAATATGTCCTGAAAATCTTACAGGGACAAAGAAAATCCTCCATGTGGGAATTAAGAGGAACATCCTTTGAGAACCACGTCAAACATTCTGGAAGCAAGAACGATGGCGGGGGAGATTCAAGCAGCACTCTGACAAATATTTGTAGCAGATGATGCAACTTGTTAGATGATTTCTCTACAGTCCTCTTATAAAAGGAAAACAGAAGCAAGCGGGAGTGCTAAACAATGGTAATCAATGCTACATGCTAGAAAGAGTGCAGAAGGTCAAAGGAAATGATTCCAAAGGATCTGCCTAGGTAACAGACATTATGTGTCCTGGACTGGCTCACAACACCCTTACTAATAAGCACCTCTTTTGACCTTCTAGTGAAGGCAAGACTATGTTACACTTAGAGGACTTCCTAGCCCTCTCTGGCCCTGCGCAACAGCCAATCAAGGCCTACCCAATTCCCATTTTGACTTTCTGGGTAAAAAGTCTGTGGTACAAAAAAAAGTGTCCAGCAAGGAGCTGTTACAACTTAAACAATATCAGCACTCACTCTTGATCCAAATGAAGCATACATATCTCCTACTGCCACTGATGTAGAGTTGCCAGCTGAACTGCCAAGCAATGATACAGACAAAGCCACTTTGGATTCATTTCCAACTCAGAATGGCATACATGGGATTCTTACGCAGCCACCCATCTAGGGACTGACCAGGCCTAGGTCTGCTTAGTTTCAGCATAGTAGCTACATCATGAGCCTGAGATCATTCAACACAAAAATGCCACTGTCTGTTTAGAGAGTTAAGTCACTGCAACCCACAGAGCTTATAAAATGGTTTGCGGCAAACAACTTGCAATTTAGAATGTTTAGGTCACACATTGCAATATCTAAATTTTTCAACGGGTATATGACCACATGGAGAAAAAGTCCCAAGCAAATAGAGACACCAAGACAGACTCTGGCACAGCTATTTCTGTCATCATGATTGGCTATCTGCGTATCTACAATTGATTATCTGAGTATCTACAATTGATATTGTTGCACATCTATAGTCTCATTTGAAATATCTTACACTGGGCACCAAGCACTTTTTAAAGGGGGGGACTAATTATGTGGGCTTCCAGAAGATTTTGAATTGCACAATTTTCCAATGCCATCAATAGAGCATGATCAGATTTATCATTTATTTTTTTGGTAAACAAAACTAAAGTCCCATCCCAACCACCAGATCTGATGATCCCTGATAATTTTCTGTCCCAATAGCCACAAGTATTTGAACTGAAATACCTGATTAGTAAGGGTGGGGGTTTTTTGGTTGAAAACTGCCTTTTGGGGATTAACAACTGCCTTTTGATGGTGAAAATATCTGAATAAAAATATAAAACACCACATTTTGATGTTCAAGGTATTTTCCAGAAATTAAAATAGACTAATTTCCCAATTAGAAATACTGTGGCTGCATCTGCTGATACTATATCACCTGTATCATCCACTTAGTACACTTTTAAAGCATTTAAAATAAATAAAAACGAGAACTTGGATTGAGAACGTAGAACAAAAACACATAACATTGCAATTTGCTATTTTAATCCAAAAAAATGTGGGAAAAATATAACCAAAAAACCCCTACTGATTAGGTAACAAAATTAAACCATGTGTAATTCAAAACAAATGCATTACAGCTTTGGTTATGTTTCCACTGCAATCTAAGATGAAATACTGTAAGAATGTTAGCTTTGGCTTGGATTTAACCTTCTATCAGGTTGAATTCATACTGCAATGTTTGATTGGACTATTGTGAGTATTTGTTTTATTTTAACCCCCACTTACAAATCACTAACACGTATGTATTCTCTAACACATTTAACTTTCCAGGTATAACAAACTGAAACCCCTTTGAAATTACCACCCTTACCTAATATTGTACTGCCAAAACTATCCATTTATTATTGATGAATTTTATGAAATGGATCTTCAGAAAGAGAAACTATTTCATTGAAAAAACTAGGCACTGTAAAGTTTTCTGCTGTACATCTCTGGGCCTGGCCAATACAGAATTATCAAAATACTTCTACACTACCTAGAGCTAGCATTTGGTACACAGATAGTTTACTAGAAGAATCTATTTCCAACAGCCAAACCCTTGATTACTTCATAATAGAGACTCACATTCCAAATAGCAGAACAAGCTAAGTCACAACTGGACACAGTATTGAGCTAGAAGTATTTCATTACTGCGCACACTTTGGGATTGGGAGGGGGTAAGGAGTTCCAGTAGCAGTCAGGAATGTGTATCTTTGCGTGAAGAATGCAAGTTGTATTTACTAGAATACAATAAGATCAGGTTTCAGCTTCTATCACTTCATGAGTGAATGCTTCCATGCACACACATGCACTCAAGGCTAACTATAGAAAAATACACCTTTGTGCTACAGTAAGTGTAACTTTAAAATGGTGCAAATATTCTTAAAAAGAATCTCAGACCACCTATTTAATGCAGAAAATTGCAATTATGCAAGATCCGTTTTATTCAAGTATTGAGGAAGCAGTCCAAACCAGAAATATTCTTCTTGATACTAATATAAAAGCTAATAAATGTTTTGACTTCATATACATACATATTTTTACTATATATCCTTCCAGGCAGCTGACTCACCATTCGAACATGCCAACAGAACACAGTCTACAGGTCCCAAAGAATCAATTTTGTTAAGGCTATCAATTTATCTTTTTAAAATGGCGGGGGAGGGTAGAGAAAAATCAGTCACCAGAGTTATAGGAGGAAGATAATGGTCCTTTAAACTTAACTAAAGCAAGCTCAGCATCTGCACAACCATATGTAGGTGCCCTTTACCTACTACTTGAAATGAAAGATGGTACCTCTTGGGATGCGTGCTCAAGGAATTTCCATGCATTTACATTTTGATCATTTTCCATTTATTCATTAGTCAAACATTGTAGATTAAAAAGGGAAGATGGGAGTTTCTGCTTTGCATGCCAGTAAGAAGCATAAAGACTGTTTTAGAGAGAGTCAGTATGATTTCAAGTTGCCATCCACCAAACACTGGAAGATTTCAAACTGCAATACCCATTTTCAGTTCATCCTAGGCTCAAAACTAGGGTTACTAGATACAAATTGGAACAGAGTGCCTATACCTTTAACCATTGTAAAGAGGAGATAATTTTGGCAGGTGCAGCTTCTGAAACCTTTCCATGATGAGCTGCACCTGCCCAAATTCCCTCTACTCTTCTATACAATAGTTAAAGGTATACTCTGTTCCAGTTTGTATTTGGCATCCCTACTCATACCAGCTTAATAGAGATCACTATTGTGTAACGAAGATCTAATCACATTGTACACAGGGCAGCAGAGGAACATTCATTATTCCCAACATGTGCAATAATGGCAAGACAGTGGAGGGTGTGCAAAGCTCACATATCCATTCAAAGATAAGGCTGTGAATCAGAGCAGCTCTTCAAGTTAATCTATAATACTGTTATAGAACAAAAAGAGACAGACAGGAGGCTCCAGCTCATGGAAAGGCTACCAACAGTTCACCTCCCTTCAAAACAGAGTATATAGCCTGAGTTCAGTCAATTTGTGCTCGAGGAAAACCATTTTCTCCACTATGGGTTTGCTTTAAAAAAAATAAAAGGAAATTCATCCCTAATATTAGACTTTGCCATTTTTGAAGACGCTGGTGGAAAAAACCCAATGAAGTCCCTCTCCTTTTCCTAGAAATTTGCATGATACCATTTCACCAGGTAGCACTGTCACTTAAACTTGGTTCTCAGTGAGCTGCCCATTCCTGCAAAAACAGACACCTGAAAGAATGGCACAGTATTCAATAATATTCAGCAACTCTACTGCGCTATCTGAGAACACAAAGCACTTTGTCCACACTATCTTCATATATTCTTTAGAACCACCCTGTAAGGCAGTGGTTCCAAAACCTGCCCACGATACCCTTTCTGCGTCAGTGCCTGCCACAGAACCCAGAAGGACATGCTGATGACATGCATCAAATCTAAACCTTTATTTGGCATAAATATTTTTACAGGTGCATAAAGCATGATCAACATGAATATTACAGCAAAGCACACAGTAACAAAAATAAGACATGCAGTCAGCTGGAGATAGAGTCTCCCTGAATGTATATTTAAATAAAACCTCCCTTAGAAAATTCGCCATCAGTACCAAAGCTGCTTCAGACAGGAAGAGCTTACGTAAATTCAATTCATCCTGACAAGCAGGGGAGTTGGCAATAATGGAATCCATCTGATGGATGGATGACACAATGACATCATTGGCACTTACTTCTGCGTCATGCCTGAAAAAGCTTGAAAATCAGCATAAAAATAGGGAGAACAGGTGTGTCCCCCCAAAAAGGTCACGTGCAGCCGTCAGTGAACAGAGCAGAACCTCTGCTCTGCCATTTATTGCACTCATGCAGCAGAGTGGCTTGGCTGGGGCATGGTCTGTGATGTGTCTGGAGACACATTACTATGCCCCCAGAGCAATGCTTCCCAAAGTCGTTTGGCAAGAAAAACTGGGCCATATCCCTTTAAGGGGAGTGGCCCAGTAATAGATGCCTTGATGGTGCCCCAGGGATCGCAGCGCCCCAGATAAGATCAAACCCTAGGGGCTTTTGCCCTTACCTTGGGGTTGCATTGGACTTGGGAGGGTCTGGGAGGCCTGCAGCCCCATGGGTCTACCCGATGTTTAAAATCATTCCATTTTGCAATTGGAGTTCACTTCCGGTTTTCGTGCAAAAACTGAAAGTGTGCTCTGATTGCAAAATGGGGCTATTTTAAACATTAGGGAAGCCCACAGAGGGCCTGCAGGCCTGCTGGGCCTTCCTCCAAGGCCAGGGTGACACACACACACACACACATACACAGGCAAAAGCACCTGAGTGCCCACAGCAATGCTATTGCCGCAGTGCCGTTGGGATACCCTCCCCCATCCCCCACCCTCACAGCCCCCATCCCCCCAATACTTACTTGAGGTCCCAAAGTCCAAGTAGAACTTTGGGAACCGCTGCCCCAGGACATTGCAACAAATAATTTGGGAGCCCCTGCAGTAAGTTGTGCAAGTATTATCCCATATTGTAGCTGGAGAGTTGAGGCTTGCCCATTCATGGCAGAAGCAAGGTAACTGCAGAAGTCCCAATATGCAGCTCCCTCTTAGTCACTATGCTACACTAGAGTTTTCATTCACCAAGCTGTATTTGTTTAATGTCTCTTCTCCCTCTCTTTGAGCTTAAAGTAATTTGATGTCATGGTCTGCATGTCTCCCCAACAGACAAAAGTGTGGAGACATATTGGTGAGGATGCAAGAGTCATAGTTAGATGTTACAAATAATCAGAACAGATAATTGTTGCAACAATAGCTCAGCCTATCTTATAATAGTGAAGTAGGCACAAAGCATTCATTATACAGACTACTATTTTCAAGCAGACATTAGCTAAAGCCAGTATCATCAGTTACTTGGCACAAGTTGTCTGTGTTGACCTTCTGACTGAAATGCTTCCACAAAGAGCAGTATACTACCTGGATGCTGCCTTAGCTATGTATTACTTAACTTCTAGATCAGAGGTTCTTAGCCTTTTTAGGATTACACATGCGCGCACACGCACAATCACACACGCACACAGATAAATTGCCCATCACCATCAATCCTATTAGGAACCGGTATGACTTCCAAAGATGTCAATAGCTTGGTCTGTTTTACATACAGATAGCTAGGAACAGAATGCCTCAATCCTTGCTGATAATGGTGATAGTTAATATGATCCAGCATTTTTTTATTGTTCAGAAATCAAGCGCCAAACCATACCTCCATCATTTGTTTCCCATACCCCCGGTTAAGAATCCCTGTTCAAGATTATAGTTGCCAGCACACAACTGTCAAGACTAGATTTCATTTTAACTCAGTAACTACAACCATGCCATTATTTGGAAATACAGTTCTGCAAAAAAAAAAAATTGTGAACTGAATTATAATTGTACAATTTTTTTTCACCAAATTAAAAACAGCCTTGCAAGTTTATTCCCCTACTCCATATTAAAAATGTGCAACTGATTGACCAGTTACTAGAAAGCCCACAGAAAGACTGCAAGGAAACTACTTTAATCAGCAACGAATTCAGAATTTAGTTTAGAATCCATAGTTTTGCTAGAACCAGATGCATCCAAACATGGTCAACATCCATTCTTCTTCTGATCTTTTCTCTACTATAAGTACAGCTAGTTGCTGCCTCCCACCCACCCCCACTCCTCAAAATTCACAAGGGCAACATAATGAGCTGCATTTGACAACCACTGGTATTCATCATTGCCACTCTTTGGTTTCTAAGGAAATGCAACTTCCTGGTTTTCATTTAATACACAGTTAAGATGGCAGACTTTTAAGCCCACACAGAAGATACCAGGTTGACACTGCAGTGCAGTGTCTTACAACTTCAATTTTTAATGTTACTGCTCTAGGAAATCATTTCTTAGTTTTCCTTGACCATTGTTTAATGTTATGCTAGGTTCTTTCCCCAATACAGCAACAAACAGAAATAAAATATCAGTGGGTTGAGGATTTCTTTATAGAAATTAAGTTTGATAAGTCAAGACCAAACCATCACAACAGTTGTTTTAACACAGTCAGTACACGTTAAAGAAGCACAATCTCAATTAATATGCTCAAGTCAGGCCACTCAGAAGTTCAAGAGGTCACACAGCTCGGCCAGAGCAGGAACACACATTCCAGGAAGACTGATCAAGAGGTTTGATTCTATTCACTCAGGCTTGAATCAGAACAAGAGTTTCTCATCATATTACAGGTGATAATTAACTTGGCAAGGCCAGGAAGCTTCTGTTGTCTCCAATTTGTTATCTCCAATCAATTCCCTCTTGATTTGTCAACTGTGCTGATCAGGTATAAATTTATGTTTCATATAAAATTGTCACCAATACAGGGTAGGCTCTCCGTCCATCCATCCATCCATTCATGTTAATCCATTCCTTGAAGGAATGCCTGGTGGCAGAAGTGCTAGACAGAATGCTATCCACAATCTCCTGCATTTCCATGGCCATTTGGTCCCACTGTTTACAATACCCATACCAAATGAGGACAAAACTACAAGCATCTGCTCAAAAGGGATTATAGCTCTTGGACCAATAGTGCCACAACATTCTTACTGTTTGTGCTGCTACAACCCAACATGGCCTCTGCCCCAAGAAGGAACCACAGGACCGTTTTCATGATTTAAAGATACGCAGAACCAATCAGTTCCTCATTTTTAAGAAAAGGTTACAACCAAATCCACATCGCCTCAAGAGCGAGTGCAACTTTACCTGACAGCAGGACATGATCTTCTCAAGGCATTGGCATGTACCATCACATGACTGGGGCTTTGAGCAGCAGACTGGAGGAAGTAGCCTGAGCACAGCTGCAGATCTTTAATTTCATCAAGAGACAAATGGGTTGCAGAATCTAATCAACACCCACTCCTTTGCTCCAATCCCAACTGCCAAGAGCACTTCCATACATTTTATACCGACAGCTCCTGAAACCTCAGGGGACATGCCAGCCTTTTACCATGGATGGCAGTGAAGAAGCTAAGGCTGCTAAGATGAACTTAGGTGCAAAGATGAACTTTGCTCTCTGGAAAAAAAAAAAATTACCCGAGTCAGCACTGTAGGCCAACTTCCATCCATCCATCCCCAAACTGTGGCACTATTATTGCTGTCTCTTCCTGGCACTGCCCCAAGGCTAGGATTTCTCTTTCTACCCCAAACAGCCACCACTGCATACAGCCTGCCTCCTTCATATCATTGTGGTTTCACAATGAGAGATACTTTTTAATACACCATGCTTGTAGATGTTCAACTAAACAATCCACAATTTTTGCAAGGACTTAAAAAAGTTACAAGAATTCAGAGATCCTCAGATTATTCTAGTAGGTTTTATTAGGAACAGTACCCCATACCCAGACTTTTTGTTTCAGCAAAACTACAACAAAACAAAGATAGGTGGCTTGTGTGAATGGAAGTAGAAAAGGAATTACGGCTCAAAGTGATGTAACATTCAAAAGAAACCCCGCCAAAGGAAAAACCACAACATGGAAAATATGGAAGTGCCCAATGAAAGGATCAACCCACAATGCAATGGACAGGAAAGAGGAAATACAGAAACTAGCCTTAAGACAAATGATTAAAAACTGAAGTTATGAGCTCAAGAACTCTTGTGTCTTTTTTTTTTAACCAAGACTGCTATGAAGCTCAGAGCACAATCCTAACCTGGAGTTAGGCCAGCACAGTTTAGCTGACACAAGGGACATTGTAAAGTATGTTTGGATCACTCTTGGAGTCAGAGAGCCCAGCACACAGCCACGTGCCATCTTCCCTGACTCCAAGAGTGGTCCAAACATGCTTTACAGTGGCCCATGTGCCGGCCAAACTTTGTGGCCTAACTGTGCCGGCCAACTCCAGGTTAGGATTGCACTAGCAAACTGCATTTTATGTGTCATTCTTCCATAAGCAGTCACCTGGTTACAAAGTTTCTCATCATTGCATTTATCATTATTAAGAGTATTTATATAAATATTGCTTATATACATATTGCTTTTTCCAATATGTTCAAATCTCATTTTAGATGCAATACCCAGTCACTCTCTCACTGACAGTATCTTGATGTGACCACTGGGATGCTTGTTAGGATAGCTGGCACCATGCAGTTTGCTGCTCAAACACTCTCCCAGAGATAGTAAAATCTTCAAAGTAAACGATTCTTATTATTCCAGCAGCACAGTTGTCACAAGTTGTTTAAGAAACCAAGATATAGCGCTGGTAAGGATCTTTCAAAGTTTGCATATCGGTTACATTGTCCAAAGTTTTGAAAGGAGGCACCAGCATTACAAGAAACTCAGATCTACACTGAAATACAGAGTTTTTCGTCACTCAAAATTGTCACTGCATTTGTTACTAATGTACACATCTGCCACCCAATCTCATTCACCTTAACCCACAATCCAAAATGTAACCTGACTCTGGAAACCACACACACTGAGTGACACTGGCATGCAATGCCTCCCATCTCCTTTTGAATCTCTCAGATTGGGAGACACAAATGGTTTCATCATCCAACACGTCAATGAGAAAACAGGATGTAAAAACACAGAGCAACTCATAAGGGCAATGTTCTTTCACCAGCACTCTCCCCATCAAGAGAGGTTGAAGCAGTAGCACATTTTTCCTCAGATCCTTGTTTTATACTGAAATGCTGTTCTGCATAGACTAAAAGCTTGTTGCATTGGGATTAAAAGCTTTTAAAAAGATACCACAACCAGGATATGTCCACACTCTGAGAACACTATGGCACCATGCAAGACAATGCTTAAGCAAACAACATTCCCTTCTTTCCTCCCTTCCCTTTTCAAACTCTGCACTTTCAACTTCCCTATGGCAATATGCACAACTAGGATGAGATAAATATGTTTGCCCCTTGCCTTAAATGCATCCCATTCAAGGATACTCCTGATCTCTTGTTTGCTGAGGAAATAGCAAAAAAGTTGGAACACCAAGAAGCCTTATCAGAGTAAGAGCATGAAAAAGCACCTAAAGAAAGCATGACAGAACTTCAGGAAATGACCAAAAGTGGGTAGGTGACCAAATGAAAGTAGAAGACAGATAGAAAAAGAAAGGAGAGCAGCCAAAGCCATAAAATGATGGAATAAATGATGGTTTGCAAATTCTAACACTCCAGCATCAACTTGCTAGGTGTTTGGTTGATTAAGCACATGAGATTTTTCAAGAACAAGGAACAATATTTGAGATTCGTCCCACCATGTTTAAAACTTTTGTTCCATTTTCCTTTTTCAAACTTGTATGGAAAACTTGGTTTTCCTATTACAATTCTGTACCGTCCATCAGATGGTATTGTTAGATTGAATATTTTTTTGAACATGTTAGACTGAACATTTTCCTCACCCAAAAAGGTTGATACAACAAAATACATGTGTATTTATTTCATTCCTTCCTGAAGTTCTGTCTATATATTTTCACTGCTCAAACTATTCAGTTTTATCATTCTGGATTACATCTTTTAAAAAAACAACAACCCACAAAGAGCATAGCTCATATATATACCTGAAGAATAATACTTACTTCCTTTTTTATTCTGATTGAACATTCTTGAAGTAAGAGTTTCAGTTCACGGAACTGTCACTTTTAAAAAATGATCCAGGATAAGTAAAGACCTTCACAATGAGTAGAGGCTGTTGTAAGTTGATCCACGTAGCAAAAGGCTCACATCAGACAATTTTTCTCTATGCCAACAGTGTCTCTGCAACGGTATTAAAAAGTTGCCTTATCCATGTGGCAAGCTCAGCTGCCCTTAAGGCAATTTCCACACAGAGCCATTTAAAATTGTCCTCCATATAGCAAATATGATATGAGAAGTGCCCTTTTACAGGGATGTTTTAGTAGTACACAGGGCAGACATCTTCCCTCAACCAAAAAATTAAAATTTGGTGCTACCACTGCTTCCTTTAATTTATGTTCTCCCTAATGAGCAACATAGTGCATTAAAGTACATTTTTTTCACCACAACAGTCTGTCAAATGCTTCTTTTTAAAAATAGGCATTAATGAAGTTATAGTGACAGGGTACCCAGACACTTATTCACTGACCATCCACTCCAAAAGTGGTAATCATTAACCATTACAGACAAATGAAAGAATGTGGTTTCTGCTGCACCAATCTGAAGATTCAAGCGTACAATTTTACAGGAAGCATAGTCAATCAATATGCATGGCATTTTACAAACAAGTAGTAAAAGCATCACACAATCTAAGTATTTCTCAGCATGCTACAAGATCTATCATTTGGCATTTAAGCTCTGTGTTAAGAGTTTAATAGTAACTATTACTATGCTACCTAGCCAGAGTAACAAAGTATAGTACAGAGTTCCATTTTTTTCACAGTGACCTTGTGAGGCAAACCAGTATTGAATTACTAATTAGAAATATTCTAACACATGCAACAGTACTGTGCATGCTTAGCTTTTCCATCTTAGCTTTGCATTTAGAGTTTCAATTCTCCTTCAGGTGTCCACAAATAGCAGGAATATGTATCAAAAACCAGAAAAGCCTTCCTGAAAAGGCTTTCTAAACATTCCTTTTATTTCCCATATTCAGGCATTCTTTTTCATTTTTCTAAATAATCACATGGGGGGAAACTTTGCTAGTTTCCTAGCATGAACCCTACTTGACTACAAAAGTGATCTGCTAAGAATCAATCCTTCCTTAAATACATGCAGTTTTTCAGTTAAACAAAGTATTTACATAGCAATAATCAAGGGAATCCTTTACCCATTCAGTCCTCAGACATGGATCTTATCTCAAAAGGAGTCAGAACCAGCTAGAAAACTTTAGGAGGGAGTAGGCTATACTCTTTAACAATGAAGCTAATGGAAAATTCCACTGTGGCACTATGCAAACTGCCAAGAGGAATGTCGACTCGCAAGCTGAACTTCAGTCCATGCAGTTGCATCTAGATATTATTCCTCTGAGAATCTTACTAATTGTTCTATATTAAAATAACCTATTTTAAAATACACAGCAGCAAAACCCAATTCATGCCAGTGACTATACAGTAAATACTAGAATTATAAGGAAATAAATGCATCTAAATAAGTCTAAGGATTATGCTTAATTAAATTAATACTTTCAGTGTGCTGCAGCCTTGAATTTATGCATGACTACACTATCAATTCCTGTCCTACTCAACAGTAAAAACATATAGTTTTAAAAAGGTAAACAATTGCCATAGCCATCCCATCAACTGCTTTCTCTGCCATTCTCTTAACGTTACAATGTTCTTGCATTCTTAAAAACTATATTGTTGTCACTCTGATCCAGCAACTCCATTCTGATCTGTCTTGCATACATTTAAAATCCATGCTATTAACGAAATGTTAGTCAGAACTGAGGTGTAAGGGCATCTGACCCTTGTTTCAAGTCCTTAGTTATCAAAGGAACCATCCAACAAACTACACTGTTGGATGTAGTAGTTTTGGAAAAGTAGTTTGAGAAAGGAGATCTATAAAGAGTTCCCTCTTTACTCAGTTTATAAAACTTCCCCATCAATCCAGAAACTTTTCATATAGTACTAAAAGTCCATGCATCATTTTCATGGACATGTTTCAACATGAGGTATGGGAACTCAAGACACCACTAGTGCTTCCATCTTTTCAAAATGGATAGTCATTGTGAGCATTAAATAGACCTAAAAATCAAGGAGATGGTAAGCTTGTAAAACCCTTTTCCTGTTTTGAACTAAAACTAGAATCAGAAACATTTTCTTCCATCCACTATTTCTAACTATAATTATTTAGAATATATACTTTTCAACAAAAATGACTTTTCAAAAAATGTTGAAAAGTTACAGTATTTGGCTATTGAACTATTTGGGTTTTTTCCCCTTTCTCAAGCATCATCAAGATGACCATGAGTAGCAGGAATATTTTTTTGACAATTTCAAACATTTATTAAACATGAATGAGAATTACTACTTTTGGTTTTAAAATGCAGTAGACAACACACAGAAACAGTTTTACACAGTGTTTTTGGTCAATGAGACAGCAAGACTTAATAGATGAATAAAGAGAGACACAAGAGTGTGTGCGTGCACACTAGGCATCAAATCCACATCTCTGAACCTGGAAGCCATTAGAGAGCTGGATTGTTATTTAGTTAATAGAGATTTAAAAAGGTACTCTACACATGCTCAGAGATGAGCACACACATCCTAAATTCCAAGGCTCAGATGCAGTTCAGATTAGCCTGAAGTTCTAAATCTGGAACTGTTTTAAATATGTAGATTACTTGTCTGTCATACCCACTCCAAGACATGCAAGTTAACAAGATGGTTACCACACCCTCCTTTCACAATGCACCATAGCATTTCCACTATAAGAACTGGTGGTATCAGAGGGGCAAATAAATAGAATGACAGTAATCTGCTCTTTGCAAAACAGCAAATTTGAGGGAGTGGGAAGAAGAGGCCTTAGTGAGCAGCCTGTCCTTCTCAAGAGATGCAATGCCAGGAACAGACCAAGCTCAGGAGATGAATTCACAGCAAAGATGAAAAAAGCTCCTAGCTGCAAAGTTCTCAGGGCTACAATTAAAGGGAAATTGAGTTCGCGCACTGAATTAGCTGCATCCTCATGGAACACCATGAATGTCTTAAAACAGCTTCAACAAGCCTCCCTCACCTGCAGCATGTGCAAAAGCTCCACTGCTTTGTACAGTACAGTATTATGAAGATTGACTCCAGTTAAGCATGGACAGCTCCACGTGAACAAAGCATGCAAAGAACAGGAAAGTAAGTGCTGGAAGCAGAAAGCACGCCTGTGTGGGCAAATGAAGAGAGTGGAGAAAGGGAACCTATTTCAAAGGGAATTAGGATTGCCAGATGTTCTGGAAATGAAGGGCAATCCTTGTAAATGGGTCTGGGGGGGGGAGAAGAACATGACAGCTCTGCAGAAAGCAATGGATGTGTTCCGATTTCAGAAGACTCCCAAGGCCACTTGGTAGAACCACCACAGTTCTAAAAGAGATATGACAAATATTAAATGTGGAAAACAAAGCACTACAAGCTGTGAAGCTGGAAGGACTGCCAGACATCCCGAACAGTCACACTTGTTCCCTATTCCATGGGACACGTTTTATCCCCTTTTGGGCACACATTTAAAAAAGAGAGAAAAGACAAGTTACTTTAAGCACCTTTCAACTTCACTCTGGAAAATCACAAGAAGAGTGGAGCAGAAGTTTGGTTATTTGGCATTATTCTAATTCAGGTTAATATGGAGTAACGCCATAGTACCAGCCGGCATCCTGTACTATTGCATGTTAGCCTGCACAAACTAGTGTTTAAGTGTTAACCAGCAAAACCAGAGGGGCCTCAACATCGCCCTTTTACGTCACTGTCCCTGAATCCAGATCACTGCCCCACAAGGCCAAACACGTTGTGTCTTCCAACGCCCCACAGACGTGTCTTCGACAATGAGAGCCTGCAATGTCTTAAGACTCCCATTTCATAATGCCCTCTCTTATAAAATAACATGAAACCCAACATGAAATAAAATGAAGCCCGGACACAAGAACTCTCAGCCGGGGAACCTGTTTACACGTGCTCAAGAAGAGCCCAGTTACTTCACTCTCCCCCCTCCCCCCCCAAAAAAAAATGGGTCCTGGGAGAGCGCCGCGCCTTCCGCTTTACTGAGTAACTAAACTGGGACCTGCACACGTCGGGGGAATGGACTGAATCTCGGGACCTCTCCTTGTTCCCGGGAGGCCCCTCAGCTTCTCCCTTACCCCCCCCCCCCGGTTGGCTCCCTGAGCCAAGGCGGGCTCAGAAGGGACAAGGAAACTCACCTCGTCGTCGTGGTGCTGACAGTAGTTGACCCTGTCCGGGAAGACGGAGAGGATGTTGTAAGGCGCGGCGGAGTAGGGCTGGCTGAGGGCGAGCTGGGCGGCTGCTGAAGCGGGGCCCGGCCCGGCCGCGGAGGGCGGCCCGGGCCCGAAGCGCTCGATGAAGTGGTCCTTGGTGAGGCGGACGCGCTGGTGGGCGCGCACGCAGTTGTCACACAGGTGCTCCTGGCAGTCGAGGCAGCGGGAACTGACGGCGGCGCCCTCGTCGCACGAGCTGCAGCGGGGCTCGCCTTGCCGGCTGTGGGGTCGCCGGAGCAACAGGGACGAGCCTCCGCCTCCCCCCCGACGGCGCCGAGCTGGCAGCTGTGCCGGGCGAGGAGCCGCCCGCCGAGGCGCGGTGCTGCTGCTGCGCTTGCTGCTGGCGGGAGTGATGGTGCCTGTTGTTGGTGCTGCTGTTGCTTCCCCCGACGCCTCCCCCGGGGCACCCGCCGCCGCCGCCTCCTCCGCCGCCTCCTCCCGGGCCGCTCGGCCGGCCGTTGTTCTTTTGGTCCTCGGCGGCGGCGGCCACGACCACCACGTCGAGCAGGTTGCTGAGGAGGAAGTTGGAGGAGGGCAGCGCGTCCATGCCCGACGGCTCGGAGATCACCACCTTCTGGTCGCAGATCGGGCAGCGCAGCTTGAGCGAGTCCCCCGCGGCTGGGTGGCGCTGCGCCTCCAGGCACTGGCGACAGAAGGCGTGCAGGCAGGGCAGGACGTGGAGGCGCCTCGACGGGGTGCAAGAGGAGGACGAGGAGGAGGACGAAGACCCGCCGCCGCCGCCGCCGCCTCCGGACGAGTTGGACGTCTGCGAGGATGAGGACGAGGTGGACGAATTGGACGAGATGGGAGCAGGCGAGCCGCACATCTCCTTGCACAGCGGGCAGATCTGGAAATCCGACTCGGGGAACGAAGCCATTGGGGAAGGGGGGAGGAGAGAAGGGGGAGGGGGCAGCGCGGCGCGCGCTTGGCTAGCAAGGAGGCAGCATGAACTGAGGCGAGCGACGGCCCGCTTTGCAAGCCCTGGTGGGTGGCATCAATGAGGCGCTGTGTGGGGGCGCGGAACGGCCGCAGCTGCTGGGAGCTTCCCCTTCGCGGGCTTGGATGCGGTTTCAGCCGGTTGCCCTCGCCCTTTTCCTCTCTTTACAGCGGCTTCAAACACAGGCGCTCCCGCGTCGCCACCCCCCACAGAAAGAGCACGCTGGATCTCAAGGCGGTCTCCGAGGGCGCCCCCTCGTCCTGCTCCGTCCCTCCTCCCGGCTCGGCGCTGCTTGGACGGCGTGGTGGGCGAGCGGGGTTTCCCTGAGCAGAGAAGTGCATCGGCCCCTTCGTCTTTAAATCCAAAGTGAACTAGATTCCGACGGCTCTTCTTCGATTCCTTCTGTTGGGGGGGGACGGAACCACACCGAGTTGGGGGGTTGTGAAGTCCGGCTCTGCTGCGTTTAGTCGGTATCGGAAGCCTCGATAGAAAGTGCCTGGACGAGACAGAGGGGAGGGGCTTTTCCCTCGGCCGATGGAGGCCAGTGGGGGAGAATTGCGTGTGTGCGCGCGTGAAGGGAGGGTATTTCGACTCACTTCTCCCTTCGGTGGGTCCCCCGCAGGTTCCGGGAGACGCACAAGTTGCCCAAACAGGATCCGCCGGCTCCGATCTGCCCACGCCGGCTCCACCGCATGTCTGAGAAGCGGGAAGCGGAGATGGCGATCCCACCGGCGCAGCAGCAGCAGTTTATGGGCCGGCGGGCTCCTCCAAGAGAAAGGGAGGGTGGATTTGCCAGCGAATGAATGAGAGGGCGGGCGATCTTACGCTAGGGATCGTCTTCTTTCGTGCTCCGCGCCTTTCCCAAGTGCCTCCAGCCGGCTCCTGCAACGTGATCGGGTGATCACATCGATCGGGTTCCCTCTTATCTTCCTGTCCTGGGATCTCCCGGGCCAGCTCTCCTCCACCGCCGGCCCCAGCAGCACAGCTGCGTGCACGCGGTCGTCTTCCCCTCCTTCTTCTGTCCTCTCGCTTGGGCGCACACGCGCTCAGACCGGCAGAAGTAACCACCAGGGAGAAGAGCAGCCGCGGCAGGTCCCGGCCGGCAGTCCTGAATTATTAATGGAGGGCGTATTATATTCGCTCGCACAAATTGGAACTGCGGTGCAATGCTATCTGAGCGGCCAACGCTTCCCCCTATCTTCCCACCCCTTTACCTCCTCTCCGGTTCTTTCACCCTCCCGAGCCCCTGCAATGACTGGGATCACATTTCCTTTGTCATTTCGCCTCTTCGCGTGGTGTTCGGGGAGGGGGGGTGGAGAGGTTTTTTCTTCTTTTTAATATTTTCTTTGAAGGGAACACCCCACTTTACTCTCCGATCATAATTACAATTCCACCCCCCCCGCTCAACCCCCCCCCACGGGGGGGGGGAGCCGGCAAGGTTTGCAATCAATTGATCCAGAATTCGGAATCCTTTTAATCTCCAAAGGAGCGAATTCACTTCCGCCTGAGCACTGAGGGGTGGTTAGAAGAAAAGGGGTGGGGGTCTAAAAGGCAAACAGGAAACATTAACCCTCTTACCACCGCTGCCTTTTGTGTGTGTTGCTTGCTACCGCCCCTTTCTCGAGTAGGCTTGAAGATTCTAGGGGTGGGGTGGGGGGCTTCTTTTAATAATGGTTTTATTTAGTGTTTCTTTTAAAGTGAACTTACACAGGGTGAAAAGATTGGAAGTCGACTGCAGGGAGACCTGGATAGTTGTTCCTTTAACGACTTCGGGTTTAATTATGGCTTAAAATTAGCACATTTGTTCTAAAATACATCATTTTAATTATTCCAATCTTATCCTACTCAGATGTAAGTCACACGGCTTTCAAAAGGACTTACTCCCACGTAACAGTCAGTAGGTTTGCAGCCTCGGAACCGCTTTTATGGTGAACTTTTAATTGAATGACACAAACACCTTAATGGGCATCTTAAATCTCAACGCTAAAAGCCCATTCGGTCATGTGCAGCAATAGATACACTTGCGTTAAAAGAAAATAATAGCAGCGTCGTTTCTTAACAAAACGGATCTAGTAGTAAAATGGGCTGTTTGGGAAGCCTGAATTAGCTACAAAATAGCAGACGTTACCGAGACTAGAACCAATAACATTTCACCGCAAGTGTTCACAAGCAGTTCCAGAAGCTTCCTACAGCCTTTTTTGTTCTAAAGGCTGCCCCACCCCTGATTGGTTAAGATTTAATCCATCATAAAAACTTTACAGTGCAATCCTATGTATGCCTACTCAGAAGTAAGCCCAATTAAGTTCAATAGGCTTACTTCCAAGAAAGTGTGTACAGGATTGCTGCCTTAGTTAAGTGTATAAATACAGCAATTATCTCCAAGAAAGCAAAACATTTCCCTTTTTTTGTATTATGTGCACCCATGTGGTGTCAGTAGGCTGGCACATCTTAGAAGAGGTATTATATCTTACGCAAAGGCAATGAAGGAATGCCTCTACATGACACTACATTTTTTTTGGTATCAATCCTAATTTATTTGTATTATCCCTTTCTGTAAAATTATGCCCAAGGGACAACTAATCAAGCTAATTAATTAAAATTATCAGCCGTATGTACTTGCATTAAAAATAATTACCTGTGGCTTAATAATCTGCTGACTGATTGATTAAAAGGTGCTCTTTAATTAATCAAAAGATTTTCAGATCATTGATCAACTAAGAATTGCTATTCTACTGAAAAAAAAATGTATTTGGGAATGGATAAGCATTTTACCAACAGAAAATACATGTAGGATGATTTACCTTTAATACTGAAAGCTGAAGCTAGTAACATTTTGTAGGAGGATATAGATTACAGAAAGCAGAAATGCTTCAAATATGCAACCATAAATGAAGGGCAAGATATTACAAGAAAACTGTTTAAGGTGCTATTTAAAACACACTAGAAGCCAGTCCCTAAGACAGTGGAACGTACTTCTGAGTAAACATGGATAGCAATCCCTTTGTTAGCCTTTTATAAATCTCAACCCTGGAAGAACATATATTTCAAAAGTGTATACCTATGTAGCTTATTACTACTCTGTTGCTTACTACTGGCTTACATTAGAACAATATCATAGTACAACCCTGGAGAAATATGTAGGCATGTGCAGCTGTTCCATATATAGTCAAAGTACCACGCAGAACTGACTCTATACCCAGTTAAGTCACGGAAAATGGCAACCCCCCATTGTGCTAAAAGTGCAAAAGCCTTCTTGCTTTTCAATAAAAAACAAAAACAAAACTGCAGAGATGGAAGGGGCTTGTAGAAATGCTTTGTTTTATCACTTCCCCCCCCCAAAAATAATCTTTTTTAATCTCACTCGTTGAATGTGTGCATGCAAACTGCAAAAAATAAATTTCAAAAGAACTCTTTGATCAGTCTTGTGCACAAATTACATGCACATAATTGAGTTTGTGTGAATAATAAATCCTGTCCATATGTTGAGATTACATGACTGGGAGCCCAATCTAATGCATGTCTTGCATGTCTCCTCAGAAATAAGTCCCATTATAGTAAATGGTGCTTACTCCAAAGTAAGTGTGGATAGGGTTGTAGCCTGGGTTACTCATGCATATGACATCCATGGTGCTGTGATGCTAAAACAAGGACATATACTCTTTAATACTTTTATCAGGATGTGTTACACCCTCTCAGTGCTTAATATAAGGAGCCTGACAGCCTGATCCTATGCATATCTACATGGAAGCAAGTCCCATTATCATCAATGGGGCTTACTGCCAGATAAGTGTGGATAGGATTGCAGCCTGAGTTTGTTCCAAACTCAATATTTCCTACACTGTTTTTCCCTCTCTCTTTGCAAGCTATTAGAGTTCTTTCTGATGTGGAAGCTGCAACAAAGTAATGAGTTGCCAGGATTGTTGATATTTTGGCCTCACTATCATCTGAATCAAGTCAAGAGGGTCATTAACTATGACTCTGAATTCCCTAATTTGATCACTGACTCTCAATGAGTAGGTCCACAATTGGTCCTGGCTGCAGCACATCATTCATTCAGTAAGACCTGTTTTCCACCAAACCTGGGCTAACCTGCGGCTGCTACAGAAGCGAGCATACACAGCAGGGAACCTTCGGGTCCATACGAAACTGGCCACCATGATGAAAACTCCTTCCCTGCCCTCCGTTCACATCACAACTCAGAAGAACAGAAGAGAAAAAATAGTCCTGGCCTGCTGGACATTCATTGAGATATTTCCCTCTCTCCTGTGGAGGAGGATCAGGATTAGAAGGGGTGCTCCCTCCTAAGTGGTGGGGATAGGAAGGAAGGTGCAGAAAGAAACTGGCTCGCTGGCTGAGAAACAGTGGTTGGGATTGCAGAAACTAAACTAAATCCCCCTCCTAAAGACAACCAGCCCTGCCAAGCAAGCAGGCAGGCAATGTGGCCCCCTTTTCTGAATTAGATTAGACAACAAAAGGTCCTGCTGGATGTACCTATACAACAGTACAGTATACTCAACAAGGGAGAATATAATTAACTGGGTGCTTCTCCCAAGAACTCCATGTACGTCAAATCCCAAAATATTACAGAGAACCAGCAGTCGTCCCCCACACAGAGTTATGGAGGTTCTAAATCAATTTGATTCTGTACAAAAGAGTACACCTTTGTTCTTTTTTCTACCAGCTTAAGTACTGTGTGTACCTAGCTGGCTGCTGGCTACTTGCTCAATTCCTGCAACTACTAGCAGAAAGGAGCAGCAGCTACTAGGTTGTGATTTGAGCAGCCACAGACCAAAAATTGGCACCTAAAAAAAAAAAGCGAACGCAGAATGCTTAGGGCGCGCGCGCGCGCACACACGCACACACGCACGCACACACACACAGAGATGGTGTGTGGTTGACTACACACACTCCGTGAGGCCCTTATCTATTGTTCCCCCACCAACACACACACACACACACACACAGTAAGGCAGTGCAGCAGCAGCTCACTGAGGCAACAGGTGAGCAAGCAAGCCTGGCACATGGACGCAGGCCAGACCTGGCAGGGAATTCATGGAAACAACACACCACACAATATGAGCATGGGGAAAAAGGCCCTGGAGAATGAGGTGAAGGGCTCTGTGCGTCCCTTTTTCAATGGCTCTAGAACCCACCTCTCCCTGCCTCCTCTTTCTCTTCTGCAGCTAAGCAGTGTTCTTCTATGGCCAAGACTCCTCCTACTCTCCCCTCCCTCATCCGGAGCCAGACCTTGCTTTCATCCAATCAGGGTCCAAACCTTTGGAGATGGACAAGACAACTCTGCTCCTGCCTCCCTCCCCCTTCAGCTGACTGTCTGTCTCATGTTCCTTGCTCCTCCCCACCACCTCCTGCTCACTGCAGCCTGAAACCAAAACAGATACATTTTCAAACTTCTTAGCTTTCCACCACCCCTCCACACCCTCTCCCGCACCTGTTCTTCTGGCTGGAAGGAACAAAATGACCATGGGTCGTGGTAATTTTGTGGTGCCTCATGGATCTCCTAAAGAGTTATTTCTGATGCAGAAGCCACAATAAACTAATGAAGTGCACACATTGATTTGAGTTGCCGGAATTGCTGACTCATTAAGATAGCGCAATCCTTCCTGGAGTTAGGCCGGCATAGTTAGGCCTACAAAGTTTGGCTGGAACTTAGGACACTGTAAAATACTGTATGTTGGGACCACTATCGGAGTCAGAGAGGCCTGCACACAGATATGTGCCATCCTCCCTGACTGAGGAGGCAATCCTAACCAACTTTCTAGCACTAACATAGCGGTGCCAATGGGGCATGTTCTGCATCCTGCAGTAGAATAGTAGTCATGGAGGCCTCTTCAAGGTCAGGGAATGTTTGTTTCCTTACTTCAGAGTTACATTGCCCTTATCTTTGTGCTAGAAAGTTGGTTAGGATTGCATTCTGAGAGTGGTCCAAACAGCCCTTGTGGGCCTAACTGGCCTAACTGTGCAGGCCTAACTCCAGGTTAGGATTGCGCCCTGAGAGTCAGTGGCCAAAATTAAAAAGTCAGAGTTGAGTCAGAGTCGAGAGAGTCTAAGTTAATGACATGCGTGACTCAATTCAGATGATAGGCCAAATCGTCAAAACTTGAGTTAAATTCAAGAGTCTTTTTCACAACACTGTCAATACAGTATACTAAAATCATCCGAGTGGGGGTTGCTACATTATGAATATTATTAGCAGAAAACATTACTTGAACAGTGGGGTTTAAATTACAACTTAGGGTAAAATCCTATCCAATTTTCCAGCACTGATGTAGCCATCCCAATGGGATGTGTGCTGCATTCTGTAGTGGTGGGGAAGTCATGGTGGTCTCCTCAAGGTAACAGGTTCTCTTCCCCTGTTGCTGCATTGTGGCTACATTGGTGCTGGAAAGATGGATAGGATTGGGCCCTTAATATCAATGTTCCAGATAGGGTTGAATGCCTAAAGGATGGATCTCACCGTAATCTCATCATTACTTGATCCTATGACAGACCACTTTGGTTTGATTCAATTTCTGCAAGCTTTTGGTCTGCCATGCTAAACACACTAAGCAGTAACTCCAGTTGGGACTGTGGGACTGTGTATGTGTACATATATGTACATGCTTACAACTGCTCTCTGCACATATGGGCATCAGTGACTCCAACATTGTTTCTGTCCAAGTTATCTTGATTTGTTGTTTGAGCAGCAAACATTTTCTATTATCTTATTTTAAATCTTTAATTTATTTTTAAAGATCTGGAATAAAGTCCTATAAGGCCTCTGCCGGCATATACAGTATATACTCATGTATAAGTCTAAAACTTTATGTCTGAAAATTGACCCTGAAAACATGGATCAACTTATACATGTGTAAATACAGTTAATAAAGCTTTTAACAGCAGCTTGGGTAGGGGCTGGGCTAAGAAGCAGAAAGCTGTGGGGATTAGAGAAAAAAACAGAGCAATTTTACTTACCAATAATTGTTCTCCAGCATCAACAGACAGCAAGCAAAAAACAAGTAGCCATTTTCTTTCTTCTCCAAACTGGCAGAGAGGTGAGGGTGCTTTTGGGAATTGTAGTCATTATGAAGGCTGCTGCTATGGGTGTGCTGTGCTGTATTCCTCACAAAACCTACAACTCCAATAAGCACCTTCATCTCTCTCCCTTCTTGTTTGGAGAATAGCTCCATTTTTGTGCTGCCTCCGAAGAATGTGAAATAGCTCCTTTTTTGGTTGGCTTTCTGTTGCTGCCTCAGAACAATTACTGGTAAGTCATTTTCAAAGAATTTCACACCCACGCCCTGAGTTGACCCTTTACTTATGCATGACTTATAGCAAATTCTATTATTTTGGGCTTAGAGCTTGCCCTGGACTTAGCCATGAGATTGACTTATACTTGAGTATATACGGTAATGTGAGCATTCTGGTCACAATCCATCCCAAAGTTAAATGCACTTAATTCCATTTACTTCTACTCACTCTGGGTTGTCTTATGGTCTCTCTCTCTCTCTCTCTCTCTCTCAATACTATGCAATCCTATCTATGTGTACTTGGAAATAAATCCAATTTTGTTCAGTGAAGCTTACTCCCAGATAAGTGTGCATAGGGTTGCACTGTAAATGTCTCTTGTATTTCTTCAGGCTGAGTCATATTTAATTTGTGGTTATTGCAACTCCTTGAAGAGCACCTGCTGATAGTTACGGAGGTGAACAGTAAATATAACCACAAAACAATCCCTGTAAAACTGTGAGCTTTAACCATAGCTTTTTGTATGGGCCATCATTAAACAAGGATGCAGTCATGAAACCAACAATCTTAACTGGAGATTATAGGATAATTGTTGTAATAACTACATTGTACTCATTATTGTAGATACTCCTTGAGGGCGCAATCCTAACCTGCATAGGAACAGCATAGGCTGGAGGGCCTGCGCTGTATCCAATGCAGGTTGGGACTGCGCTGGAGCCTCCATGGGGCAAGGGGTAGGCGCCAGCCACCCCGATGGGCTTGCTCAGATCTGTATCCTCTATATAGCAGGTGCAGGTTCGAGCAAACCACGTGGCCTGGGGATGGGAGCTTGGACGCGGCCTAATGGCCGCATCCAAGTTCCACCCCCCCCTCCCCGTGTTGGCACACCTCCCATCCTATATTGCAGATGAGAGTGAAATCCTAACCTGGCGTTAGGCCAGCACAGTTTGGCGAACAAAGCTTGGTTGGCATAAGGGCCACTGTAAAGCATGTTTGGACCACTCTTGGAGTCAGGGAGGATGGCGCACGTCTGTGTGCTGGCCTCTCTGACTCCAAGAGTGGTCCAAACATACGTTACGGCATCCCATGCAGGCCAAACTTTACTGGCCTGACTTGTACCAGCCTAACTCCAGGTTAGGATTGCGCCCTGAGACTGAGAGGGAGCAGCTTGTCTAAGACCACCTAGGGCAGTTATGGCGAACCTATTACACGCGAGTCAAAGGTGACACACCATGACCTTTTGGGTGACAAACCAGCATTCGCCAACACCCAAGAACAGCTGACTTTTTAAAATTCAGATTTCATTTTTGTAATTATGTGCTGTTTATAATGCATAGCCTCGCACATGATTGGATTAGATTGGATTTTTCAAAATAAATGGACATGTAAATAATTGTTTCTGTTTCATTGGGGGGGCGGGGAGTGACATGCCAGCAGAGTCAAGTTAGGCATTTTTGACACGGTGAGCCCAACAAATCTGCCATCACTGACCTAGTGAGTTCATGGCAGATGTGAGATTTGAACTGGAGAAAGTGTTATTCTTAGCACAGTCTTTTAGCCATTGTGCTACACCAGTTCTCCAGAGAAGAGAGTTCAGTTTTGTAACAGTTCTGCATGTGAATGTTAGCATAGTCACTAACTGTACTGAACAATTCAGGGAAGTGTGAAAGAAAATATATAAAGAACGATTTAAACACCTTCATTTATTAATTAGGCATGTGTCCACATAGTACATTAGATGTAACAGAGCCATTATAAATCAAAAACCAATTCCACCCTGTGATATATGCAAAATAGGATTACAGAATGTATGTCCAATATCTGAATTCCACTTTTCCAGCTAATGAGAGTTGTAAAATATTATAACATAATTGGAATAATCTACAATATGCAAACAACAAAATAAGCACAGAAGTTGCTACCAATAACATAGAGGAGGTTCCGTTCCAGAAAATCCCACATATTCCGACACCTGCGGATACTGGGGTTCTTATTTTTTCCTACTTTAACACAGTCAACCTGCACTGTTTCCAGCCTCTGTACCATGGTACCACCATTGTAGTAGAAAATGAATAAAATTCAATTTTAAATTTCTATTTTATAGTGGTTGATAAGGAAGTGCTGAAGTCCTTTTCTCATAGCTATTCAGGCCTTAAATTACTTTCAGATAATCTGAAGCTGAATACAGTATATTGATGAAAAAAGAAAATCAGGCTCCCTTGCCCCGTCAATAACTGTTTTTGAAAAACTCTCCAGTTTCCCCAAGTAGCATGAGAAGGAAAAGCACAGTCCAATGTTTCCCTTGAACACACAGAACTAGTTACATAGCTCTTGAGACCTGGCTGTAATTCATACATATTCTGTGAGACTATCCCTTTGATCTGCCTTGAATGGTTTAGTACTGTAAATGTTTAAGGTCTCTAACTTGGTAAATATTTGCATAGTTCAATGCAAGCCTAAATCATTTTTGACCTTCTGGTGATATAATTTGTTGGCTTTCTGTTGTTTCATATTTCTCAAACCTGAAATGTTTTGTTATGCAAATAATACTTCCCTGCACCTACATTAACTCTTTAAACAGGTAAAAAACACTAAAAAACAATTATCTGGGATAACACACACACACACACACACAGAGAGAGAGAGAGAGAGAGAGAGACAGACAGACAGACAGACACACACACACACACACACACACACACACACTATAAGGTACTGGGCAAACATCGTGTTGTTTTAATTCTTTCCTTTTATCGAGTGTTCATGTTAAGACAATGTAGTGGTAACTGGTTAGTTTTCTTATATACAAGGGTCCGATTTCCTGGAACATCAATGAAGCTACAGTGCTGGCGCGCGAGTGTCTTGTAGATGTCCACTGCTATGCTGCGTCCACAGGGCCAACGCTGGCAGCAGCATCGGCCCAGCAATGCTGGCTGAAGCCAA
Organism: Lerista edwardsae; assembly: GCA_029204185.1. Taxonomy (NCBI): domain Eukaryota; kingdom Metazoa; phylum Chordata; class Lepidosauria; order Squamata; family Scincidae; genus Lerista; species Lerista edwardsae. The sequence continues at coordinate 2,006,256 of JAJKFI010000009.1, read as the reverse complement.
TGGCGTGACTCTCCTTCACTAGCCGAGTTTGGCTAGTGCAGGGGCGTTTCTGGGCAGGAGGAAGGGCATATCTGGTGGGGGTGGGAAGGCTGGCCCGCTCACCTGCCCGTTCCAGTGCAAGTTAGGGTTGCACCCTGAGAAGACTTCAACAGGGTGTTAGGGGCTAGTTAAATGTTGGGGCTAGTTAAGTGAATTTTAGTTGATTGCAACGTATAATATTTAGGTGGATACAGAGGCAGCACCAGGCTTTGCGTCATCTGGTGCAAGAGCTCATTACATTGCATCACCCCCATGTGTCATCCAAACTTTACTTATTTGTTTAAATATATAACAGTACAGGTCATCCAACAAATCAGTAACCAACAAAAATCCAGTGGCCAACTTCATGACACTCACATTCCTGTCGTGACACTTCATGACAGGGAAGGCAGGCCAATCCTGAGCTGCCCAGCTCCCAAAGGAGCTGCAGTACCAAAGTAAAGGGGCTGCCGCCACAACGCACTGTGTAAACGACAGCTGATAATTTGCCTTTTCCAGTGCCTAAGAATAATATTTTTCCAGCAAGGAGAGTAGACTGACAGGTATTTGTGGCCAATGGCATCTCAGTGCAAGCCCCTAGACTTCCTAAGTTTATATCACTTCATGCAAACAACCATCCTAATTTAAGTTTCCTTTTTCTGCAAGAGCTTTAATTGACAGATGTCAATTAAATTACACCCATTTATATCCACATTATTTGCATACAGATGTGCTAGCAAAATATCTCCAGAGGCAATATTTAGCAGCCTGATGTTATTACAGTGCAGAAGCATTTTACTCAGGAGTAAGTCTCACTGAGTTAAATGGGACTTACATACCAGTAAGGATGTTTCAAGTAGGATGCAAATTTACACCAGTATATAACTGCAAGCCTATGTGCCCACTGAACACAGTGGGACTTACTACTGTAAACCGTCATAGAATCTATTAAATGTAGCTTGATTAATCAGCAGGACAAATTTTTCATTAGAGCTTAGGTAAATTATTGTTTTGTCTTTCAAGCTATTTTGTCTCTGGTCTTTTACTGCCACAGGACATTAAAAATGACATTATTTAACACAGCTTTTATTTCCAACATCAAATGGTAGCATTTCTTTAAGAGCATTTCTGGCTCTTCCTTTAAGTTTCCTTAAAAATGCACTGAAGTTTTGCTAACACGCAAATTTAATTTATTTAAACATAATCAATTTATTGACTAAAAGCCAGATTATTATTCAACTTCAGATCTTTAACTGGTGGACAGCTCTAGTTATTACAGTTATTAATTCATGTGCAGATTGCAAAGTGAACACTTATTGATATAAAATGAATGTGTGGCCCAAGTCCAACATATTATTTTGTATGTGAGACAAGATTTTAAAAAGTAATCGAAATAAACTTGCTGATTACATTAGCCAAGAATACTACATGCAGTGAATCAATTCTACATTTAGGAAAACCAGGTATTAGTTTGGGATATCCAATATCTGCTCACCAATGCAAATTTAAATTCTGTATTTTCAGAAGATGCCTGCCATAGCCCTGTGTATATCAGGCAGTGACATAGTATTGGGAAAGAAAAGCTTAAAAAAAAAAAAAAAAGATTGAGAATAGCTGCCTTAGTTCATAATCCAGAGCCTGGAATCCCACCCCATAATTCTGATATCATTTTTGTAAGTGTTGACGTAAGCTTGATGCTGTTTCTTAGGCTACAGATATTTACCACTCCATCTGACATATTGCATACAATTGCAAGCCTAAACAACTATGTGAAAAGAGCAGAGAAGTATTTCAGGAAGCAGAATTAAATAGCAAAGTGTGCATTTCAGGAAACCTTCCCAAGACTCAGGGTATAATGCAGGTGAAAGAGAACAGAGAAGCAGGAAACCAAGGAAACAGATGTGACTGAATCAGGAGAAGGTAATCTTAAGATTTTAAAGGAAATAGTGTCAAGTGAGAAAGCAAAATGCCTTTTCTTTTCCTCCCCTTTCCTAACTTCCTATTATGCAATGCATAGAAATAGGGCCAACTTTTGCAAGTAGAATCACCAACTGATCAGAAAAAAAACCCAGCCTGATTTGTTCATGTCCTTCAACCTACAGAAAGGAGTGGTCCAAAAAAGGTTTTCATCACACGAAGGTAAATATTTATCACTTGATGTTAGATAGTGTCATCGAAGCAATTAACATGAAATTGGGTGAACTCTGGAAGATAGTGGAGGACAGGGAGGCCTGGCGTGCTGTGGTCCACGGAGTTGCGAAGAGTCGGACACAACTTAGCAACTGAACAACAAAATTGATGTTGCCGCTCTTGAGGGCACCACTACCATGGATCTTTTAAGAAAAGGTGGCAATTTTCTTTGCAGCCTCCTTGAGCAATGGTTTCAAATGAGAGTGGCATCCAGTAAGCTTTCAAGTTTAAAGTGGATTAAAGCACGAATATCCTGCATTTGTATATAAACCCAACGCTAGCCACTACATCACTCTGTAGCTACATTTTTCACCAGCTGTTTATAATTGCTTTCAGAAGATCCACAAGACTCAAGGCTCAATCCTGAGCCCTCTAGCATGGGTGGTACAAGCATACTGTCCGCGCTGGTATGGCAAATGTGCTGAAAGGCACATCCAATGTATGCTGCAAGGTCTTATTGCCTGTGCTGAGCCAGTGCTATCTGTGCACACCCAGAGGTGCCCCTGCAAGGCTCGCGAGCAGTACATTTAACCCTTGCCACCACTGCATGTTCTCTGCGTATGCAGATAGGGTAGATCTGGGTGGAGGGAGTGGTGGAACAGGGGTAGGGCCGGTGGTGACCTTTGCTGCAGGTCGGGAGATGCAGTCCAAAATGGAGGCCATTGTGCCTGCGCTGGCTAAGTAGTGAAGTAGCCAGCACAGATGCGAGATCTATTGGTAGTTCTCTGGGCTTACCTGGGGGAAGGGAATTAACATTGCCTTCACCCAAGGTGCTTCCAGTCTGGTGGCAGTCTGGCTGCTGCTGGATGCAGTCATAATAGCCATTTGGCTACCACTGCGCCTGCAGTGGCCAGGCAGCTCAGGACTGGTCTGTCTGTGGGAGAATCATATTTTTGAATTCTATGCCCCCCCCCAGTACAAAAAAATCCTAGATGTAACAAACCATCAAGTCAGGGGGAGATCTGCACTGAGCCTTTCCTCCAACATACTGTGGAAGTTGTTCTTATTGCATGGGGGGAGCATTATATGACTTCTCACTTGCAGTCTGAAGTGGTCCAGCATTCTACCTCCTCACTGCATCATCTGTAGATTGGTCTAGTTGCAAGTGGGGGGTGAGATTGCATTTAATTGCACTAAAGACAATGTTTGGTGGGAGCTTATGTTGCATAGCAGCTAAGAGACTGAGCTGCAAGTCAGGACACCTGCAATTCAAGTCTTGCCTTGCCTCTGCCACAAACTCACGAGGTGGCCATTGGCAAGCCACTCCCTCTCAGCTTCAGCTCTCCAGTGGCAAAAAGGGAATACATATTGTTTACCTTACAGGGCCTTACCGTACATATTTACTTATATAACAGTACTGATATATACTTATATGTATGGAAATACGTAAAGCCTCAGCCAGCCCTCTGGGGCTACTCAGATCTCTGCCAATTATGTAGCTGACGAAACTCTGAGCACCCCCATGTAGCTCTGCCTGATCTGAGAAGGTGGTTAGGAGGCTGCCTGCCTACTTGAACCTGGGATTTTACACATGCTAACATGCACTAGTTTATATCGGAGGTGGACGGAATCCACTGGAATGTGTATTTCGTGCTCATGTGCACTATCCGCCAGCATTTCAGATTGTTAGTGGCTTAACAATATGAAGAACAAAGTAACCCCCTCCCCAAAAGAAATACTGAGACAAATGAAGCTCAAGAGTGAAATCAGGAATGATTGATCAGGAATCAGCTGTGGTACTGAAAACATCTCTCTCCCCACTCTATCTTTGCCTTCAGTCGTGTTCATGAACTTCACTCATAACGGAGTTTGCTGCAGAATGTGGCACAGCATCATTCACTTCTCAAAGGCATTTTTGCAAGGAGCTCAGGTCGTGCCAGCCTAATTATCAGTAAGAGGTTTGACAGAAGGAGTGGAACACTGTGGCACTTTACAGCACAAATGGGTTTTTCCTGCAGCTTCTGGAGCCCCCACTCTAAGGAAGCAGGCAGCAAAAGGAGCAGCCGATGTGCAACAATTCTCTCTTCAAACAGGGCAAGTGAACATGCACTCTCTGTATGCAGGTTTGTCCCTGCCCATATGGCACTGTGCTTCTGGTGAAGAAATGACCCATGGCTGACCCCAGCCAATGTGCAATGAAGGCTTCCCGTGCAATTGGCTCTCCCATGTTATGCCCTCCCCCTGGGGTAACCACAACACGGAAGTGCATCCAGCAGCTTTCCACAAGATGACTGTAATATGAGAGTAGGCCCCAAGCTGTCTGTGGTGGTTTTTGTGCGATGATCAGCCCACGTAAGCAGGGTTGTGGTAGGCATGCAAACATCATAACTGGCCATAGTGACTCATTATTCAGGGCACCTGCTCACTGTACCTGTGGCAGAATCAAGCACCTGATCAAAGCATATAACGCTCCTAGGAATACACCCTTAGGAGATGTAGCAAAGGACATTCCCAACCAAGAGTATGCCTGAAATCATGCAGCTTTAAGGACCGTGCTTGGCAATGGTATTAGTGCAGCCTATTGATCACACCATTTGTTGCAAGATCAGCATGCAGCCAACATGACAGTTGACAAATTTCAGGGGTCTTCTTCTCAGGGTCTCCCGGGGAAGGAGATGAATCTTAGAACCAATCTTAGCACAAAAGCCACCCTCACCTTCTCTTCCCTCCTCCTGTTTCTCAAATTCAACCCCTTGCAATTTGCCAGACTTCCTGTGTCAGTATCGATCACATTTACTTGGAAAAGAGCAAATGAGAGAGACGGGCACCAGTACAATAATAACTATTTTAGAAAACACAATGGAATTGAAGACGAGGGTGCTAATCTTTGTGTTTTGTTAAAAGTGTACCCTTGAGATCTTTAAAAACAACAACAACAAAACTATTAGCTGCCAGTTACTAGCACCCCTAAGCTCCCAGAATTGAGAGTCTAAGCCTTAGAGCAGTGATTTTCAACCTTTTTTTCATTACGTGGCACTCTAAGGCACTAAAATTGTCAAGGCACACCATCATTTTTTTATAATTGACAAGGCACACCAGGCTGCTTGTGGGGGTCTCACATCCTCCCAATGGCCCTAACAATTGACCCTTCCTCAAACACTATCCATATTTAGTTTTCTATTTACAGTACTGTGTAATAATTGAGCTCCTTGAAAAATGAAACTATACATACTAATTGTAATTATTAATTACTAATTGTAACAGGTGTCAATCCTTGGAGGGAATGTTGGCAGGTGCAGCTCATCATGGATGGGTTTAAAAAGCTGCACCTGCCAAAATTCCTCCTTCTATACAATGTTTAAAGGTATAGACACTCTGTCCTCCATTGTATCTGGTCTCACCTGACAGACTAAGATTTTCCAATTCGACTATTTTTAGACCTGCTGCAGGAATAACAGAAAGCAACACTTAACAGTGGGCCATTCTGACTTGGCATGGGCTTCTGTTTACCTTTGGATTTTTCAAGGTTTATCCTTCCAGGCTGGAAATCTTTTGTTCCTTATGTACCTCTCCTTTAGGATTGCTAATCAACAGAAAGACTTCATGATAAAAGGAGGCCTGGCTCAACTTATTCTTCAGTATTCTTTTGAGAAAGACAAAGCAAAGAGATAAAAATGGCAAATATTAACACTGAACTTAAGGGAAGAAATATCTTCAAGTCACCACTGAGCAGGTGTCTCCACATTTTAACCCTAAATACAGACTAAAACCAAGTAGACGATTTGAATTAATGAAGGTTCATTTTGCCATTTTGCAAATTAGGGTTCAATCCTGAGCCAGATTACCTGCATTGATAACATGGCCTAAGGCATATGCAACGTGGGTGGTAAGCTCGCACTGCCCGCGCTGTGGCACTGCCAGCCCCTCACCACCAGGAGGGGGCAACCCGATGTGGGGATTGTTGGGATTCTGTGCAGGGTGGGAGGGAGTTCCTGGGCAGGGGGAGGGGTGGAGTGAGGGTGGGGCCTGTGCAAGCTTCACCGCCAATCCCAGCCCAACCTTCATGTCGGGCCACATGGCCTAACACGGAAGCCCTCACTTCTGCACCAGCTAAATAGGCAGCCCAGAGGCGAACAGACCACTCGCCTGCTCCGCCCTTACCGTGGGGAAAGGAGACAAATGTCTCCCCTTCTCCCACAGAGCCTCCCGGCTCAGGCTTCTGGATTGGGCTGTTAATCGTGTATAGTTGTGTGCCTGAAGGAGACTCAGGGCTGACATAGCTGTGCCCATGGGGCATGTTCTGCACCCTGCACTGAAGTAGCAGTCATGGAGACCTCCTTAAGGTAAGGTTTGTTCCCTTACCTCAGAGCTGCATTACCCTGGTGCTGGAATGTTGGTTAGGGTTGTGCCCTCAGGCTGCAATCCTATAGACACTTCCTTGGGAGTAAGCACCATTGGCACAATGAGAAGACCATTGAACCATTGGTTGAACAACTCAGCACAATTGAACAACTCAGAAATGAGTAGACATGCATAGGGTTCTGTTTAAATGCATGATGATATTCTTGCTCTGCCACAAACTAGTTGGGTAGCCTTGGCCAAATCATGCCTAATGTTGGTCAGAGTTCAGAGCCTGTCAAAGGGGGTTACTAGTGATCTACCTGACTAAGCTGCTGCAAGATGAATGACAGGAAGATGATAAAATACGATGCACACTGTCCATTGGGTATTGGTGGGGGTATGCCCCAAACTTTGCACTTGTATAGTAGGGGCAATAAAACCCATCATCTCCATGTTATCCTTGTAAGGTGGGGTGGAAGGAAAGAGTGAGCAGAATGTTGGTCTGGGTAGGGTAGGGTATAGGTGTTGGACAGTGAGGAAACATAAAATTATAAAAGAAATAAGAACAGCAGTATTTTATTTCAGTCTACACATCAAGTATATGTCTTGATGAATTAATTTTTAAAAAGTAAAATCCCAAGTATATTATTATTTTTTTTTTTTTAAGTAAAGGCATCTGAAATGGTAATGCTGTGCGTGCACATGTGTGCATTCAACTCACAAAGTCCAATTCTATCTGGGCCAGCCATCACCAGGGCACTTCTTCTGCTAGCGCTGACTGCCATAAAGCAGTCAGCACCAATTGTAAAAAAGGCGGGGGGGGGCCCTCTGGCAGTGCACTAAGTTGCTGTAGAGGACCCCAGCAGGAAGGCCAGATCCTCTGAGCATGTTGTAGGCTCTTCCACCACCCACTTGAACAGGTACGTTATCAGGAGTAGTGGCGGGGGAGGGTGTGTGAAGGGAGTGTAATGGGGTGGGGAGACTATTATATGTGAGGGGCTGGATCTGGAAGAAATGGCACATGCCTGATCCTATCAAGGTGATTGTTTACATGTTAAAAGTGTATACAATTTCAAATTTTTGTACCTGTTTGTATAATACAATGAATACAATTAAACAGACTAGAAAGATGTTGTCTGCTTTTTAAAAAATTAGTCAAATGTTTTGGGCATGCGTGTACTATTGTCATAAATGCATTTAGATTTAGTGGCCTTAATGGTCATTCATTCCCCCCCCCCCAGTAGTCTGCTAAATCAAGGGTTCACTATACTTAATACATTTGTGCCCAAGTATCTAACAGTGAATATATGCAATATATCTGTTAGAGCAAGATATTTCAGTGGGGAATACAAGGTAACAACTGGAAAAAAGGAGTTAATCTTTGGTCTTCCTTCTTCTATACAACTGATCAGTGTGGCCATTGCTGAAAATCCCATAATTTGTGCTGCTTTTTGATGAAATGGGAGTTTTGTTTGTCCTGCAATAGCATAGAGTGGGAGTTCTCAAACTGTGAATCTGGAACCCACCAGTGAGTTATGACCCAATTTTTGATGTTTTGCAAAACTGAGCAGGCAGATCAGGCTATATACATTAAGAGTTACTGCTACTTGGAGGAGGGACACTGCTGCCCAATCACCATTATAGCCACACCCCTTATCGTTTATAAATTAGGCAGCATTTTATAATCTGATAGTTTCTAATCTGATATTCTTCTATAAACCCACTCCATTAATAACTATATACTTTTTATTTGACAGTACACTTTAACAGTCTGAATTAAAAACAATTTAAAAAACAAACCCTCACTTTAAAATTCAAACTGTTAAGACTCACAAAAGGAATACAGCAAGATCTGCAGCTTCCAAGATGGCTGCTTCCAGCTTTCCATGACCCGACTGCTATAGGTCATGACCCACCAAGTGGGTCCTGACTCACAGTTTGAAATACACTGTTATGGAAGTTAAATTTTTAAGAATTGAGAATTATCAACTGTTCAGTTCTTCATGCTTAAGAATTCTGTGTAAAAAGTTTGCATTTTCAGTCATTATATGTGCTTTTTCCTAATCTTTTAACCAGAGCAAAAAACAGCATACTGTAAAGGGAAATAAATCATGGCCTTACCACATTTAAGAAACATGTGACATTATTAGCATTATGGAGAAAAGTAAACATCAAGGCAAAGTTTCTATAGGCTAAGTTCAAGGATCAGAATTTCTTAACCTTTTTCAGAATCAAACCCCAACGTAGGAGATAATAGATACAAAAATCTGACAACACAATTTTTTAAAGCAGTTTTTGCATCTGTTTTCCAGTTGAAGCTGGCCCAGTTAAAACTTTTGCATTTTCTGTTTGGAAACAGGAAACCATACTTGTATAGTTATTTCAGGACATTCTTTTACTGGATGAATAGACTTGTTTGATTAAGATAAGACAAATAAAGTATTTTGTGAGCCAATGGACAATTTTCAGAACCTTTTCCTAAACATTAGATTTAATTTTAATTACAAAACTACTTAGGGTATTTTACTAGGATAATTTTGTCTCCTTTGTAAATGTTTGTTGTAATGTTGAAAGTGATTGAAAATGTCTTATTTTTGGTTGCAGTGTTTTGGAAGCATATAAATGCTTCCAGTCCCCAACATCTTGACAAGTTGCGTTGGATTCTTTGCTTTATTGGAAATATTTTGTACTTATTGTGTGATACAAGTATGTCTTATTTTGGAGTTCTCTAAACTGCCTTGGTCATTGCTTTGGCATGGGACAGGCAGGATATAAATTTTTCAAACAAATAAATACATTATCAACATTTTAGTAACAATTAAAAAAATGTGCCACTTTGTTCTGTAAGCCTTCCTATTTGGTTTTTTAATTGTGCAGAACCGGGCAATTACTAATGAACAATTGAGCCCTATGGTGATAGACAATTCTGGGCTTGAAAATTCATACTCACCCAGAGCACTCACTGGCTACTCTCTGTTTAATCATTGATTGTTGTCAGCAATTCATTGATTTTATCAGGATTTCTATTCCTGCAGTTGCTTGCTTTTTCTTTTCTTTTTAAGTGAGGAAAAGCTGGGCAGATTGACTTGAGGGCATTTTAAAAGCTCACAAGTCAAATGATTAGTAAAGAAGGGATTATCTTCTTACAATCTCAGGATTCCTCAACCAAATTACTGCTTTTACTTCTGAAGAAGATCCAGGTGCATAGTTTTAGAAAGCTTGAGTTGAGCTATAATGCAACAGTTTACTGAAAAGAGTTAACTAATTTGACTCTCTTCCCCCCATCCCCATTTCCTCTTTTTTCATCTGCTAAGCAAGCATTTGTGTGTTGGACTTGCATCTACCATTGATTTTTGTGAAGCCCACTCCCTGCTGATTTCAGCAAGGAGGCCTGCATGCAAATAGATAGCAGGGGTGTGATCCTTGAGATTTACATGTGCTAATGGGAACCCCAGGGCTTAATTTGAGCCATAGCTCATCAGGGCTCCTGGAATCTCTTTTCACAATACCAAGATTTAGCCCTGGATTAAAAATACTGTCAAGTCAATTTGAAAAGAAGAGAATTTCTGCACATGTGCAGAGTTTCCTTCCCCAATAAGTAACCATAGTTAAACACAGACATCTAAGATTTAAAATATCCATGTTTTTAGCTGCTGTTTTATGTTTTATGTGTTTTCACACTGCTGTTTTAGTTTGTCTACACTGAATTGCTACACAGCTCTATTTTATTTATGTAGTTACCGTATGTGTTTTTCATATATGTGTTTTTACTGTTGTTCATTATATATGTCCCACTCTCTGTTAACATATTCAAGAGGTAATACCTCTTGAATATGTTAACAGAGAATGGGATATATATTACTAACAGGATAGCTTCCAACCAGGTTTGTGGCTAAAATGGCAAACTTGGACCATTCAAATTCCCACAAAACCATCAAGCTCACTTTGAGGGCAATCCTAAACTGGAGTTAGGCTGGCACAGTTAGGCCAACAAAGTTTGGCTGGCACAAGGGACACTGAAAAGTATGTTTGGACCACTCTTTGAGTCAGGGAGGCCAGCACACAGACATACACCATCCTCCCTGACTCCAAAAGTGGTCCAAACATGCTTTATGTGGCCCTTGTGCTGGCCAAACTTTGCTGGCCTAACTGTGTCATCTTAACTTCAGTTTAGGATTGTGCCCTGTCTCTCAGCCTAGCCTATCTCACAGGGTTGCTGGGAGGATGAGACAGGGACAGAAACTTATATGCTGCCCTGAGCATTTTGAACAAAGAATAGGATATAAACACATACATAAATGTCATTAGGCAGATCCAAGAACTTCAGCACCTCATGTTATTCATATACCACCCACCAGGCTTGTTGTTGTTGTTGTTCAGTCGCTAAGTCGTGTCCGACTCTTCGCGACCCCATGGACCACAGCACGCCAGGCCTCCCTGTCCTCCACTAGCTTCCTGAGTTCGCCCACCAGGCTACACAGCACCTATTTGATCTCATGGAAACCCATCATGGCATTGTGTGGGTTAATTCCTATATTTCAGTTCATGCAGTGGATGAGCTCAAGGACAAGTAAATGGGCAAACAATTTATTTGCACCAAATGGTAAAAATCCTGTTGCACTCTCACAGCCAAATCACCGGTATGTATCCACCTTCCCTGGAGATGCACTCTATTAACCTGGTATGTATCCACCTTTGGTTAGGCCAACATGGCTCCAGAGTGTGGGAAAGAGCTGAAACTACATGCCTATCTCCTTTGTGTTTGCAAAAGGTGTGAGGTCATAGCTGGGGTCAGGAATGCAAATCTAATCAAGAAGGTTCCATTCAGCTAGTAATGCAATCAGGAGAAACCCACCTTTATCCTGATAGGATAATTAATGGTGCCCGAAAGGTATAAAAATACCCAGGTTTGGGGGATATAACAGCATACCCACCATCCAGACCATCCAGGTTAATACCCATCAAGACCATTAACCCCCTTGGTTGTACATTAGGCCTCCAAATGTTTCCAACCCTGTAGGACAGCAATAGGTCATCTTTGATAGTATGCACAGTTTATGACGGTATTAACCCAGTATGTATTACTTATGTATTTTTGATGACAGATGTAAAAATGTGTGTTTCAGTGCATTAATAAAGTAGGATGTAAAGAGAGAGAGAGAAGTGGGTGATGTATGTGTGTTTCAGTGCATTAATAAAGTAGGGTGTAAAGAAAGAGAAAATTTAGAACCAGGTGGATACATGCATTAATAAAGTAGGATGTAAGGTGGATACATACTGGAGTAGGCGAGTGCGTCTCTAGCAAAGGTGGATACATACCGGGTTAATACCGCCAAATCCTAACCTGCCATGGCCTGTGCTGTATCCAGTGTAGGTTAGGAGGCAGGTGGGGTCCCACAGGCTAAGGGGATCTTGGTATAGTAGCTCTATTGAGCTACTCAGATTTCCACCAGCTATACAGTATTTCCACCAGCTATATAATGGGAAAGGGTTGTTAGTCCAGCGCACTTACCATATCAAATCAAAAGAATTCAAACGAAAGCCCT